>CAWUFW010014943.1:0-387104 GCA_963921515.1 Calotriton arnoldi
GCACGGCCACAATACACTTACACAGGTCTCCCAACAATGGCAATGGCTAGTGATACAAACCACTGCCATGTGCATGCACATGGGGATCTAGGCCCCAATGACTTGCGGGGCGTGCTGATGGGGACTGACTGCATATCCGTCAAGCGGCAACGCCACGGCAACATGAATGTCTGCTGAGCATGGAACTGCTTCCGCGGCTGGATGAGTATGGCACACGACGACGACGATGTGGGCACAGGCTGAGCGGCCAAAACAAGTGGGACCTGTGGCACGAGGGGATATGAGACAGTAGTAGGTGTCAGCACTGCACCCTATGTACAGCACTGTACGGATCACACCTCCCGAAACATTGACAGGTGTCCACATTGACAGCCCCATGCCAAGACGGCTGTGTGCTTGCAGTCACACGTCACAGGTGAGAGGTTACATTGCACGTGCCAGGTGGCAGACGTACATAGTGGGAGCTGGCATGTGTGTGCATGTGTCTCCTGTTCAGGATCCACCAGATGGGCGCTGACTCTGTACTGACCATTGGACACAGCATGTTCCGTGGAAGGCTTGTGTGTGTGGGATGGTGGCACTGGATGTGCCTCCGTTGGGTGGGGGCCATGCACAGGGCGGGTACGTCGATGATTGCGCATTGTTGGTCACGGTGGGTGCACCAACTAAGATGTGTTGCCCTGTGTTCAATTCCTATGTCCGCATGATGATGGACTGTAGATGTGGGCAGACTACACATTGGTCGATGTGCTGTCTATATGCATGTGCCTTCACACCAGGCACAGCTGCCCCTGCACATGTGACCCCTGCTGGACTCGCTGCTGGGTCTGTGGAGCTGATGCACCTTCTGCGCGTGGGGCGGACAGCTCTCCTCACTTCCCTCATTGCGCATGTCATGACTTTGCCGCAGGTGACATGGATCATGGAGGGCCCACATGTACGCGTGGGTAGGCTACACATGATTGTACACTGGTCGCCACCCCCAGTCAGTGTTTCGTATGGGAAGGTTGTCGTGCTGGTGGTATGTTCGATGTGGCGGATGGGCGGGCCTAGGTGCGGGCTTACATTCCGGACATGGGGGGGTAGTTGGATTGGCGACTAGTTGCAGTACACACGGGACACGTCTCTTCCTTTCCACATCTGGGTCATCCCTTGTACTAACTGACAGTGATACAGTCATCTTCGCCCCAGCCCTCATGTCCTCCCCTCGCTCCCCCAATATGCATGCTCACCTGCGAGGCTAGCGCTTGCACAGGCAGCCCCAAGCTCGCACCAGAGAGGGCAAGGAGTGTATGTGTGGGTCCAGTTGCACGAGTGGGCTGTCTCAGGGAATGATGTGTTGCGGGACGCCGTCCACCTGCGTGGTGCCCCAAATGGAGACCCGGCCTGCATGGACTATGCATCACAGTCTTCGCCTTCCGGATCCGCCACCTGCGACACCCAGTGGCTGTGGCTGCCCTTGCGGCCATGCCGCGTCCGTCTGTGACTGATGGCCCACACATTCACTCTTTGGCCTCTCTGGGGAGGGATCAGGGGTGGTGGCGCACGCGCTTGCACTTAGTCGCAATGGCATGTGGCGTGGTTGGTATGATGGGCAATGGATGGGATGATGCGAGCCACCTCCCGTGACGTCAGTGCTGCTCGTGCTGTGGTGCGTCCCCCCTACACTTCCATTTGACTTTTTGCCATGCTAGACGTTGAGGTTCTATTGCCTGCGTGATATGACCAGGAGGAGCGCGAGGAGACCTCTCACACACCATGCTCCACTGCCATCCCGTGCCCTGTATCGCCTGTGCGGATTGACTATGTTGGGGTTACACCTGGTCGACTGGGGCTGTGTGTGCCTTGTCAAGGGGCATGGCGGGCGCACAACAGGATCCAGCTTGTCCACAGAGGGTGGGCTGAGGTGCGCCTGGTACCGCTTTGTACGTGTGCCCGGCTGCTGTGCACACACGTGTTCACTCCCCCGACAGGTGTCCTCTCACAATGCCCAGGGAAGCGGTGGTGTACTGTTCATGAGCCCTCCCAACACGGCGTGCTCCAACTTGGCATGTGCGCATCTACCCGTCGCACCCACCCACCTGAGCACTGCGTCCATACGACTTCACACGACACGTGTGTCTTCCACAGTAGTGCTACTCATTTGCGTTGACATCCAATACCAGTGGACTACATGGTCATGTCACGACTGCCGTGTACTTCACATACTCTCATCCTCTCTCATTCGTACTTGTGAAATGAGTCAGCGGAGACAGTTTTGGTTTCAAACATTATATTGAGTCTTCTGTCCTCTGTGATGCAGTATAGTGGACACTACTGGCAGCGGAATACATGTTGAGGATATACTGAGCATGATTGCAAATGGGATAGGGTGTGGGGTTACATGTGATTGGCTGTTGCATGTGGGATGTGGGCTTCAGAGTGACATCTGCTTGGCCAAGGCTGTGCTAATGTACATTTACGTATAGCTGCGGAGCTGCGGACTTTGACACAGACGGTATACATGTAGCCTACCAGACCGCTTGGCATCATGGGCACAGTCCATCTCAGTTCCATGTGACAGGTTTGCTGCGGTTGTTCCTCATGCACGCGTGCATGTGAGATGACATCAGGGCATGTGCTTGCGTGCATGCAGCGGCGTGCCACTTGTTGTTGCACTGTGGTGGTTACTGGACATGTCACAGTCACTGGGGTCGTGTTGTTGTTGTATGCACTTGTCGTCCATGCAAAGGTCCTGGTATGGGATTCCCGGGCGGGGGTGGGAGGGGTGCAGCACCCACAGACTCCAGGCGACCTATTCATGTCCACTGAGCGGTGTGTGTGTCCATGTCGTGTCCTGGTTGTTCGTGCAGTTCCGTCCATGTGGGTGCGATACACAGAGCCCATGCCACTGCCTCCCACGATGCATGCGGTGTTCCTGGATGTGATGGGGAACAGTGTGCATGTCCCGGTCATATCCGATGTCATGGCGATGTCGTTGATGGTGTGGTTACAGTTGCCGGTCGTTTGGTATGGCTGTTGTGGTGGTGACTGGCCAGTCCGTGCGGAAGCTAAGCATGGGTGCGGGGTTGGACATCATAGGTCACTCGGGGAACCTGCGTTGTGGTCCGACGTATTTACAGGTTGTCAGGTATGCGATGCCGTCCAGCAGGGCTTCCATGTCATTGGTGGTGTACATGTTTGCCAGCCAATGTAGCGGATGGTGGCTGTCAAGGTGTTGTTCGTAAGTTGTCCCTTGGAGGAGCATGATGGGGCATGCTGGGTGACATTCGATGTAGCTGTTCTCGATGATCCGTCGTGTGGAGGCACAGTGGTCCCATTTCAGTGCGGGTGCGATGTTGGCCACATACGCCATGCCCCCATAGGCAGAGCAGGCCCTGTCGTGTGCGTCCAGAGGGAGGAGTAGTGGTAGCAGGTCCGCCTTCAGACATGCCGGGTTGGAGAGGCATATCTCGACGGGATGCTGGTAGGGACACCTCCGACAGTAGAAGACGGGCATGACGCAGCTGAACAATGTGATGCGGTAAGTCAGTCGGTAACTTACGTTCAGCAGGGACAGGAGATCGCATCCCAATGTATGGAACAGGTTGGTTTTGTACAGCTTGAGCTGTTCGGCGTAGTTGGGTAGGTGTGTTGCGGTTGCCATTTCGCAGCGGTTCATTGAGGTGGCGTGCTCCGGCTGTGTGTGCAGTCTGCAATGTGCACGCTCCGGGGTTGCTGTGAGCTCTGTGTAGTCGTAGGGAGACAGGACTTGTGTTCTGTTTGCTTGTTTGGAGGACACGGGCCCTCTTCCCACATGCTTCTCAGACAGTTCAAGGTCAGTGATGTGTGACTCCTTCCAATTAACTTGCATGTGGCCGACATGGGGGAGTGTTTTCTTCTTTCTTCCCCGTCCGTTGTGTGCTTCTGTGATATGCGCTATCTGCCCTGTGGTCGGTCTCCTCGGCATGCCTGTGTTGGTCTATTCTTGGACAATGGCTGTATTCACCGGCTTCTGTCGTAGGGCTGTGGTTTCGGAGTTGGAATGGAAGGTCATTCAGTGCTGTCTGCTCTCCCTTGTGTGGGCGGCAGGCTGCCTTTCCGCTCTGCGTTGGGCCTTGTGTGTGAATGTTATTCTTGGGCCACCTGTTGTCGGTCCCCGGGCTCTTTGGTGTTCCGTTTCATATGTCTTGTTCATATGTGCAGGGTGGTATGGGTTTTTCAGTGTGGTACTGGCGTTCCTCTTCCCGAAGGGGCCCTGCTTCTCCTAGTTGGTGTTGCCGCCGCTGTGTGCTACGGCATGTTTGTTACACTGGGGTGTGTCCTGCTGTTGCGTGTCTTCACTGACATGTATGCGTCGGTTGTGTGGCGTTGGGTGTTGTCCGTGAATTGGGCGTTGGGGACATGTCTGTGGCCGGCCTGTCACGTGTCATGTGCGTTCGGGGTGGGGCTGATGTGTGTGCTGCTTGGTTGTGTCCCTGTGTCTGTGTGCGACGCATGCATGGCGCTGCGGTTGGCCTCTGCGTTGTGCGCATGTGTGGCGGCGTCATCGGCGCTTTGGGGCCGTGACGGGGTGGTTGGTTCCTAGTCCCAGGTGGTGTGTACACATGTGTTCTGCGATGTTACGATTTGGCCTGTGTGTCATATGTGGATGCGATGGTGGATGTGTTGTGTACACGCGCTGGTGGGGGTTGTCCGCTTTTTCCGCCCTTGCACTGTGTGCGCTGTTTGCGTGCACTTGTTGTGTGTGTGCCTACCTGCGTCTCCGCGGTACGTTGCGTCCTTGGTGGTGCATCAGCAGAAGCATGGGAAGGGCCTGCAGTGCTGGATTCATGCTCGGGTGCCGCTTCTTCGTTGTCCGTGCTCTGCGTCCGTGTTACCGCCTCTCTTTCACGTGCGGTGTCTCTTAGCCGTGGGAGTCGTTTGTTTGCGGCATCGTAATTTATACGCCGGGCGGGACGTGTTTCGTCGGACGGTGTGTGTCAGTTGGGCTGCGCCGCTACGTGTACGGGCGCACTTTGATGGCGGACGGTGTTGCTGGCTTGCCGGCGGTGTTTGGCCTGCTTTTCGCATCGTAATTGGGCGGGCGTGTGGACTGCTGCGTGCCGGCGGTAACTGGTGGTTTTTGCATCCGCCAGCACGGCGGTTGTGCTTCCGCCCGCCATCGTAATGTGCCCCTAAGTGACTTGCATATCCTTTTAACATATGGCATAGGCTATTTTATTCATTTTAATAAATGGTCACACCATCACCCTTCCTGCAAACTACTTAAATCCTTGGTGTCTTGCTCGATCATATGAAAGCGATAATGTGTTTGCAGAGGTTACGAATAAAAGCAGAATCTGGAGTGAAAAATTAAACACACCAAAAGCAGTTAATAAGTTGTTGAAAAAAATATTAGAATCACTTTAATATGTTAGATCTAAAAAAACAAATGTGGTATGCTCAGAAAGTATAGAAACAGCTATTTTATTGTAATGACCCCATATTCTGGAAAAAAAATATACATGGTGCCATAAATATCTCCTTTATGCTGGCTGCTGTTCGTTTTAGAAAAAACAGATAAGAAAAATGAAAAGGCAGTTCTTGTTTTCGTTATTTAAACTACAGTAGCAATTATGCTCTATGAACTGCATTTGTCCTTGTCTGCTTGCTCTGGCAATAGGCATTATGACATCACATCTCAACTGTAATTGTGTATTACAGTTGAGCAGCTACAACACTATCTCATTACAGTGACTTGAGACGTCACAACTGAACTAAAGTAAGGGAATTAAAGAGGTGATTTTATAAAGGCACTTTAGGCTCCCATGTATTATAGATGAGTTTAAAGTACCCCCGCTATAGATTATAGAGATATTGCAAGTCACAGAGGAGTTCTATACAATTTATAGAAGGACAACTGAAGGCCAATTTCCTTTATAAGTTCATGGAACTTCGAGGTCACTTGCAATATCCTTTTAACTTACAGCAGAGGGGATTTTATTCCTATGTCCTGTGTCATTTTCTTCTTACAGGTGACTTATTATGGGTCACAGCTCGACTGTAATAAGAAAACTAGAGTGAGATTGCAGGCTCCCATGTATTATATTTATTCTCATAAAAAATAGTATGAACCCTTAACACCATTTACATCTGCATACAAGCACAACATTAATTTAGGTTCTCCAGTGTATTTTATATGTCAGTTTGCCTCCCAGGCATCATTTTGTCCAACTGATTTTGATTAAAAAAATTCAGAAAATGTTTCCACTGCTTTCATCACACATGCAGAAGCAATGTTCACCAAACTACATAATTATTCAAATTCACATTGTATTCCACTATTTTATTTGTGTAACTTGGTTAGAATTTGTTGCAACAGAATTAACCCTGTGCAATCTGAGATTACATGGACTGTAGCCTCTGTTGGGTACAAATGCTTTACACTTTTACATTTTATACCAATCACTGTTGATCTGAAATGTCACAAATATAACCTAGCCTGAAACACAGACAAATTGTCCTTGTTCCAAAATCTATTGTTAACTCTTCATGATCTTTTCGGTTTGCATTATAATATTTCATATAACCACCCCTTTTACATAAAACAAAAAAAAGCACATTCTTTTAGCTTTAATTCTTTCATCTGTGTTCTCTGAGGAAAACAAGATGCTCTATTATCACAGAGTAGAGTATCCATGTCTTCATAAAGTTATAACAAACTATATATAGCCCTAGGCTTTAAAAAGTCCACTCTAAAATATGTTTGCCCCACTAGTAAGCAGTCTCAACTGTAATCTTATCATTTTAACAGGGATTACTTTTTTAAGAAGCATTGGTGTGCCCTAAACATGGGCCTTCATCTCATTTAGTGATCTTTTTAATAAGCAACATTGAACTGGAGACACCATAAAGTGTCACAGGCATGACCTTGACTTAACAGTCTTTAATTCATGATAATAGTTGGTAGCCCCCAATTGTACTGATTACCTTTTCTATGTATGTGATAAATGTGATGTGGACAGTTTGTCACTTACAGCAATGCCAAGAAACATGCAAGCTCTTACCCTGACCAATCTGTCCATTCTGAACTACAAATTTCCCCATGCTTAGTTTGACCAAGCTTTAGGACTGCATTTTTTCAGCATTAATAGCTGCCTTGCTTTCCTTTGAGTATAACTTGGAACACTGCATCTCAGGCTACAATGTCTTCTGCATAATACAACATTGTTATTGCCTGGACCCATGTCAGGAGCAAATAATTAAGCACAAATGGTGAAGTATATTAGAAGGAGGGGGGTGTAGGAAAGAGGGTTTCTGTTGCAGTAACACCCCACTTTTTGCCTGACACTTGATGCACTTTGATTTGATGTGCCCTGGGTCCCTGCCAATCAGGTTCCCTGGGTTTGTGTTCTTTTCCAAAACTGTACCTTTGTACCCACAATTGGCACATCTCTGGCCACAGGTAAGCCCCTTGTAAAATATACTATGGGTATCAAGGGCACTGTGACCAGGGAAGGCCTTGAAGGGCAGCAGCACCTATTGTGCCATCCTTAAAGACCCTGCACCTTCACACCCACATACTGCCATTGCAGGCTGAGTATTTTGGTGCATAGAAAATTGAAAAGTCAATATCCCTGTGTGCCATGCCTGCAACACACTGCCTGGGGCCTAGGTAAGTCACCCTTCCAGCATGGTGCACTAGCCGACAGGTGAGGGTACAATTGCATGAGCACTGTGCCCCTACAATGTCTAGGTCCATTCTTAGACAGGTGTTTCCAGGCATCATGAAGGAGGGTAGGTCTTGCGGCACTGCCCCGGACCATACTAAGTGTCCCGCAGTTTTTCTGGGACCCTCCAACTTGCCTAAGGGGTATTGCTCTGCTTACCTAGCGCTGCAACCATTTAGGTGCAGTATCATACATATTGAGTGACCATCCCTTATTAGAAAGGAGGTCTCATGCCCCTCAGGGGGGTGCTAAATCACTATTTTTGGTTCTGATGAAATGCTGGCTGACCCTTTGGGAAATCAAGGCATGAAACATGTCGACCTCACTTTGCTGATAGCTATCTAGGTGCATTGTGACTGTATGATAGCACCACTGTTTTTACTTAGTCCTGATACCCTTACCCCATAAAAAATTGCTTTTAGGGCACTAGAGTCTATTTTAGACACACCCCACTTTTCACTTGACACACTTTCGTGCAGCCACCTCTCATGCATTCACCCCAACGGCGTATTCGGATCAAAAGATCTCCAACAAAGAGCCCCCAGGCCTGTCAGGCACTGCAGCGCCGGCCAGACGAGGAGCGCCCAATGATGAAGCATGACACCCTAACAGGTATGTGAGGGCATTAAGATCTGACCTTCTGGTCTCCCTGCGACAGTATTACTAGCCTTGTGGTTTCACCACTTTGTGACTACTCAGCCTATGAGGAACTACTCCTACTTTGTTGGTCAATAAGTTAATTCTTAGATATTGTAAGTGCAGTAAAGCCATAAAGAGTATATGGTCTGGGAGTTGGTAATTGCGAACTCCACAGCTCCATAATGGCTTAATTACTGAAACCTGAGAAGTTTGGTAGCAAACTTCTCAGCACATTAAAACCACACTGATTCCAATGTGGGATTTAATGTAAAATGCCCTCAGCGGGCATCTTAGAAATGCCTCCTGAAACCCCTGGCTAAAGGGCCTCCGCTCTCAGGGTCCAGAAACAAAGCCCATCCTGGGCAGAGGTATCATGCCTCCTCCCCCAGGATGGGCTGGGTCCACGAAGGGGAAGCTTCAAAGGCGTGCTGCCTTTATAAGCTGTCCCTGCATTTTGCTGCCATCCAGCAACTGGCTCCCACTGGTTCTGACCCCCACTTTGGGCTGGAGAATCGGCAGGAAAACTAAGTTAGGAGGAGAGGTGTGCCCACCCTTGCCAACCTCACCTCTCAGGTGGGGGAGGCGAGGTGAAGCACACATCTCAGTCCCCTCCATCTTGAAGATGAGGGGACACAGCCAATTAGAGAGAGGGTCATGCCCCCTTCCCACTGGAGGGTGGTATAATAGGGGGTGTACTCACCCCAAGGAAGGGACCTATTGGTCCCGACCTGCACACCCCTGTAACACCCCTAAATTTAGTATTTAGGGGGACCCTGAACCTTGCCGCCCTAGAATCCTACAACCTATGAAGAAGAACGGAAGAAGTCACACAGAAGAGGAGACTGTGGAGAAGAACTGACTTGGCCCCAGCCCTCCCGGACAGTCTGCAGTTTCTGCACCAAAAGTTGACTTGTCTTGCAGCCAGCGACCTCCAGAACCCCTTGGAGAGCTGACTGCCTTTAACAAAGACTGGATCTCCTGTGAACAGCAGCTCTGTTCCAAAGAAACTCCAAAGGAAGGCTCTGAGCCTGCTGAGTATGAAGAAACTCAGCACCTGGAACCACCACTGTACCCGTCGCCTACGGCCGAAGTCCAAGTGGCCAACCAGTCTCAGCGACGTCCCCCAGCACTCCAGAGTCCGAGTCCACCATGTGTTGACCCCTCCAGGACTCCCCATCTTCGCCTGCAGCCTCTGCACGGTGATCCACCCAAACCACGAGTGGCCCGGTAAGGTGAAATCTGACCTCAAAAGGCACCCATGCATCCAGTCGCCCTGCGCCCTGGAGAAGAGGACCTGAGGTACACCTACGTCCCCGATCCCACCAACTTACCTGCCCTGCTGTTGGTTCCTCGTGGAAGACTTCGTGGAGCAAGCCTGCAGCCAAAATCTAAAACTGGAAACCCCCCATAAGATTGCCTTGGGGCCCGACACCTCCTAAGCAACCCTGCACCCACCCCCCCGTGCCGCTGGTGGTGTGGACTTGGTGCTGACCTGGGACCCCCTTTGCCCTGACCTTAACCATAGGAGCTTGGCTCCAAGACCGAGTGGCCTGCCTGTGAGCAGCCCCCAATCAAGGTGCCCCCAGCCCCATTGGCTAACATTGGGCCTTTGCACTCTTCACCCGGCTGCCCTAGTGCAGCTGGTGGTGCGACTCGAGTGCCCAACTGAACCTTGGTTCTAACCCAGGTCATTTACTTACCTGAAAACCGATAACCTTCTTTTCTCCCATAGGAACCAATGTTATGATTTGTGTTCCTAAAACGTTTTGTATGAAAACCAAAGTAACTTTCTTTGATTCAGAAATTGTCCATTGTAAATTGTAAATACCCTTGTGTGATATCTCGGCATATCATCCCAGGTCCTCAAAGTAACAGAAAAGTAATCAAAAGTAATCAACAGTAATTTCTAAATATTTTAAACCGTTTTAAAAGCAAATACAAACCTGTAAAGATTCCTATTCCATCCACAATTGCATTTCCTTGTTTTGCATTTGAAAGTATATTTCACTTACCTGTGCAAAGTCCTGCTTGGTTCTAGTAATAAAAACATAAGTATAACTTTTTATAGCTACCTAATTGGACTGGAATCTGTCTCTGAGTGTGTGCCATCAGTCCCGATTGAGTAAATACAATAAATGCTTAACACACCCTCCTGATAAGCCTATCTGCCGGAACACACTACCACAAAGAGAGCTGTTAGTGATTATATAATTTAGCCTCTGCTATACCTCTGGGGATGCCCTGGATTCTGTGCACACTATACCTTAATCTGTTATAGAATATACAGAGACAGCTTCCTACAAGGGGCATAAAAGGCGAGGGACCCTAGGTTTTTTTTTTAAACTTGTTTTTATTAATCACTGCGTCCGAGTTATCAGTAACAATTGACATGCATGTATATTTACATCATCTATAGTCGTTTCATATATTGAGTTATTGACATAACATCACGTTTTTCCTCGATCTCACCACCCGTGAGCCGATTTACTTTTGTTTTGAAACAACAGTGCATTTTTATTTTTTTTTAAAATAGGGACTGAATCATGAAAAGGAAAAACAATATAACAATAATGATAATCAAAATAGGGAATCTGGATTCCCCCTATCTAACTCCCTCCCCCACCCCTCTTGACAGCTACAGGCAGGTGTTATTGTATTTTTAGTACGTGAAAACTGGCAGCGCACTTGTGACTTGGTTGTGATTCATGTGTTGATGGTGTGAGAGGGCGTGTGCGGTGTTGTTGCATTAGATGGTGATGAAGTGGGCCCGGCGAACGGTGAACCATGCGTGCTCTCAATCTCACTCTGAGTTGTTACCATAGACACTGCAGTCAACATTTGTCCCCAATCCAAGAGATCACTCTCCGCATTCTCATCTGAACGTACTGCTTTAAGGCGGCATTCCTCAGCCACCCCCCACTCCTGCAGATCATGCCTCCATTTCTTCCACTTGGGGGGGGCTGGACGTATCCAATGGATCGCTATCCGTCGCTTTGCTAGGACGAGTCCTAGTAGCGCAAACTTATAACGCATCCTAGCCCCTTTCTTGGGTGTCGGGAGTACACCCAGGATGCAATGTTTTATGGAGGTGTCAATTACCCTAGGGTTATGAATACTTTATATAGAGTTTTAGAAATGGGGTCTCTCTAATGCAGTGGTTTGCACCCTGTCCAAGTAGGGATCCTCACTCTACTCATGGTAAGTAAGTTACACCCTCAGAATAACCTGTGTTCACCCCTTTGGTAGCTTGGCAAGAGCAGTCAGGCTCAATGTTATAGTTCTTTAGAAATCGATGGTTGCGCTTGACCAGGACAACGTACCTTAGATGCGTTAAAAATCATGGAAGAGACATGACACAGGGGAGGTGAGGAGTCAAAAAGGCAGGTGTTGCGTCTGTTCCTTACTGCTATGCAGGTCGTTGGCACGTTGGTGCTCTGGGACAGTGCATTGCGCAGAGGAGTTGAGCAATGATGCGTGAGTTCCTTAAGGTGGTGCAAACTTGTTGAGTCGCTAACTCCCAGTGAGAACGCATGGCGCAGGGGAGATGATGCGCCGGTTGCGGGCACAATATCTCGGATCCTTACTGCGGTGCTGTGTCGTTGATGAAGTCGGTGCCCAGAGATGATGCATCGGTGATGCGTCGAAAGGCAAGTTGTGCTGCGTCGATTCCACAGTAGTGAAGCAGGCGCTGCGTCGGAGTGGTGCGTCAAGGACTTTGGAGATGCGGTGTTCAAGACTCACGCAGTGGTGGTTCTTCAGAGGCGCAGCAGTGAAAAGACAGGGCTTGCGTTGGAATCTGTGGTCGTTGCATCGAGCAGGGATCATGCTTCAGTGCCAGCAGCAGCGATGCATCAAGTTTTGCGATGATGTGCTAATTTCAAATGACGCTGGGAGTTGATCCATTGATTGCTCTCCTTGTTGCACCAGAACTCCCTTCCAAGGCCCCAGGAACTGGATTTGCCACCACTTGGCAAAACAGGGCTCTCAGCAGTGGAGCCCAGGTGCTGGCAGGTGAAGTCTTTGATGGCCCTGAGACTTCTTAACAGGAGGAAAGCGCCACTCAAGCCCATGGAGAACCTTGGAAGCAGAATGTAGGAATCAAAGTCCAGTCCTTTCACTACCAGGACAGAAGCAGCAAGCAGCAGGCCAGCACAGCAAAGCAAAGAGCAAAGTGACAGTCCCTCCTGACAGCAACACAGCTCTTCTTCCTGGCGGAATGTCCTCAGTCCAGAAGTGTTCTGAGTATATGGTGTCACAGGTCCAGTACTTATACCCAATTCAGCCTTTAAAGTGGGCAATCGTCAAAGAAAGTTCTTTGTAAAGCACAAGACCCTGACCTTCCTTACCCTAGCCCCAGACACTACCCTAGCCCCAGACACACTACAGGGGGTGGAGACTTCTTTGAGTGAGGACAAAACCCAACTTCACTGAAAGAAGTATTTTTAAATTTTGAGCCCAGAGACACCAAACTCCAATTTTCTATCAGCTCTCAATTGGAAGATACTCTTGCAAGATGTTACAAGGCAGCTCCAAAGCTAACCTATGGGAGAGATAGTCCTTGCTGTAGTGAAAAACGAAATCAGCAGTATTTCACTACCAGGACATGTAAAACACAACAGTACATGTCCTACCTTTTAAATACACTGCACCCTGCCCATGGGGCTACCTTGGGCCTACCTTAGGGGTGCCTTACACATAATAAAAGGGAAGGTTTGGGCCTGGCAAGCGGGTGCACTTGCCAGGTCGAAATGGCAGTTTAAAACTGCACACACAGACACTGCAGTGGCAGGTCTGAGAACCCTTTGAAAGGCTGCGTGTTTGGGTGGCACAATCAGTGCTGCAGGCCCACTAGTAGCATTTGATTTACAGGCCCTTGGCACACCTGGTACACTGTACTCGGGACTTACTAGTAAAGTAAATAGGCCAATCATGCAGAAACATTAAATTTTAGACAGGGAGCACAAAAACAATATCGAGCACACAGTCAAAAACAGGTGGTCAGAGGCAAAAATACAGGGGAACCACACCAAAAAATGACAGGTCTAACATAGAGTCACTGTTAATTTTTCGGCCTATTATAAGAGGATTGCAGCTGGTTGGAAAGAGTTACACCGTAGTTGTGGGTTTGCTGAGCACTAAACCTTACGGTAAGGAATACTTTATTTAGAGACATTCATTTTCACGCCTTTTATAGATGGATTGAAACTGGTTGGAAAATGTTATACAGTAGTTATTTGTTTTCAATGTTTTGGTGCAGACTAGTTTCAAGAAAGGAGAAACTGGATTCACTATGTATAATTGGGCTGCTTGTATGCTCACAGGCCCACCTATTATCACATGAATCCACCCCTGAGTCTGACCTATCGTTACTGGGTGAGAGAGCCATTGCCCAGGCCGGTTTTCACTAGTCTGGAAAGATACGAGATGAGATTGGCAGAGAGAGAGGAAAAGAGACAACTACTTGAAAGAAACAGTAGAATATTGAGGTTAGAAACCAACAAGAGAAAACCAGAGCAGAAGATGTAAACAGACAGTAGGACCAGGGATAAAACAGGAGAACGAAATATAAAGAGGTCATAGCCAGACTAGTTTTTTTTTTGTTCACTGTTTTTATTTTTTTCTCCAATGCCTTCCTGGTGCTTTTTCTTGAGGCTCTCACCGATGAGAAGACAAGTGGCATGGAATAGTAGGACTTTTCATACCTGCAACCAGAAGGAAAAAAGGACTTGTGAGAGACTTGTTTTCTGTTCAATTGACAAAAGACTTTAAAATCCTATAGTTTGGGGAAAATAAACCATTATCACCCTGTTTTGGTGTATATGTTTGCTATTGTGTTTAATCCCACTTTAATAGGAGGCATAACATGGAAAGTAATGGAAAGTTAGATGAGGCTTCGGAATTTCTTTTTTAGTACCTGGAAGCACTTGAGCATTTTCTAGCCTATATGGTCCCAGGCCACAAAGGCTGTGAATCTTTGATCTGGGCAATTATGTTTCAGGGATCTATCCAGGAGTTAAAATCCTCCTCGGCTTCCCCTAATGTTACTGATGTAGCATAATTTCCTTCACTGAAGGCTTTAACATCAGACTATTCTGCTGTCCCTTTGGAGGCCATTGCACAAAACATTTATCATTCATTTGACTGATTACATCAAACATATTTTACCAATTTGTCACGCCAATATTCTTTTTTATGTTTAACAATATTTTTATAATTTTGGTTAAACCTCTTTAAAAGATTCCAACATCTTATTTTATTTCACTTAAATTCCCTAGGTGCACCTGCCTTGCAAAGCTCCTAAGTCACCTTCTTTTTTCCCAAGTCAAACATGGATAAAGATATTGTGTGCTCTTCCTGGATTTAAAACAATCTAATCTTTCATGACAACAGATATAATAATAATATGTAGATTTATAGAGCGCCTTGTTACACCACACCAGTGTGTCCCCGCGCTAACACCAAAATAAGGTTGCCAAAGCCCAGCAGAAGCAACACAGAAGCCCAGGTGGGCAATTATGCAGAACTAAAGAGCCAGGTTTAAATTCCTAAACCGAGTCTCCAAAGGTTCGGCTCTTATCCCTGCCGGGAGGGAATTCCAAATCATAGCCACCAGGAAGTAAAAGGGACGTGCCCCCAATGTGGCCCTTCGGATCTTGGGTATTTGCACCAAGTTGGCCTTGGAGGATCTTAGGTAACGTTGCGGGGAATAGGGCTTTATCAGGGGCCACAAGTATTTGGGACCTTTCAAAGCTAGAATCCTATGGCAGAAACAGGGAGCCTTGAAGCAGATTCTCTTTTTCAGCGAAAGCCAGTGGAGGGTGGCTAATGCCTCTGTAGCGGAAGCCCTTTTGGGGAGATTAAGGACCAGGTGGGCTGGAGCATTTTGCGCTCTTTGGAATTTTTTTAGGCTTCCCTTGGAGTCTTGCTAAAAATCAGGATGTCAGTTTTATTAGCGTTGAGCTTTAAGCAGCTCTCGGTCATCCAAGAGGCCAGTTCTACCAGGCAAGATTTAAACTGGAGATCTGAACCAGTCTCATGCTAAGAGAGAGTCACAATCAATAGTGTGTCATCAGCGTATGATACTACTTTAACATTGTTTTTCAATGATCTCTGCTAGAGGGTGCATGTAAATATTAAATAGGGTGGGGCTGAAAATAGAGCCCTGTGGAACTCCTTGTGGAAGAGTCAGTATCTTGGAGATGAAAGGCTCTGGGTTACTTGAAATGAGTGGTTACACAAAAAAGAAGAAAGCCATCTTAGGACCAAGTCATCAACGCCGCATTCCCTTAGCCTTTGACACAAGGGGCCGTGGGATATGGTGTCAAAGGCGGCACTCAGGTCGAGTAGTATTAAGGCCGAAGTAAGACTGTAATCCACATTCTGTCTTAGCGTTTCAGTCGCAAGAAGTAGGGCAGATTCTGTCGAGTGGGCAGCCCGAAAACTAGATTTAGAGGGGTGAAGTAGTTCTCGTTCTTCGATAAAGCAAGTGAGTTGATGATTAACATGTTTTTCCATAATTTTCGCAAAAAGGCCAGGAGAGAGATAGGTTTAAGATTGTCCAAAATCAAGAGTGAGTTTTTTCCGGACGGGGAGCCTGGTGGCATGTTTCCTTTTCTGGGGTACACACCCCACATTTAGAGACATCATAATAAGTTGTCTGAGGTAGGGAAGGATGGGTAACATTCCTAATTGGAGAATATTAGGCGGGGCCAGATCCAAAGGGGGGCTCTGATTTAATCTGTAGGAAGAGATCCTATAATTCCTTCATGGAAGGTCCGGTGAAGAACCTGAGAGCCCCCCGGGTGAGTGAGTTATCTGTTGTCATAAATTTAGCACTATATGCCTTGGCTTCTGGAGGGAATGTATCCTAGATGTTGCCTATTTTAGTGGCGAAAAAGTGAGCAATGATTTTGCAGGTTTTCTGAGAGGGAGCTCCCACGGCAGATACTCGATCGAGAGAGGACAGGGATTTGAGTATGGTGAAAAGTTCTTTAGTGGAATGCTTTGATCTACCAATCTTCTGCACATAGAACTCTCTCTGTCTTTCTAATTAGCTTATGATAATGTTTAAGTTCTAATTTAAGATTAGAGAGACTACTGTAGTTGTAATCCAACTGCCTGCTGCGTTCCTGTCGCTTGCACGCTTTCTTGGCTGCCACTAGCTCATCATTAAACCAGGGTGCATGTCAAACATTTCGGAACTAATGGCGCGATTGTATCTAACGCTTCACTAATCCATAAATTGATATTCCTGTCTGCCTGATCCACATCCCCCCCTAAATTGGGTGGGGAGGCTAATAGAGTCTTAGGGAAGGTCTCGGTATCAATCTTGACCCATTTCCTAGAGAGCGCCGTAGAGTCCTTGCCACCACTGGAAATAACGTTAGGAAGTGGAAAAGAAAAGGGTATCATCAAGTGATGGGAGTATCCACCAACAGAGTAGGAAAATTCAAAAAGTTGAGGTCTAAAGCGTGACCTTTCACCGAGACTCTCTGTCCCAGATGCAGAGTTTCTAGATCATTGATAAGGAAAAATTCCCCCATGCAAGAGCTATCTTCAAAGTGGAGGTTAATGTCACCAAGAATAAGCTTATTATGACGGACTGCCAATAGAGAAGTGCAGTCCACCAGAGATGATATACACTTAAACACTGGCCAGCGTTAGTTAATAATGAGCAGCTTCACATTCATCAATAGACACATTGCTAAGAGAACATTTTATAGGGAGCTAAAAGTAATAGCCATGCCTCCTCCTCTCTGGAACAGGCGACCTTGATTCACAGCACTATATCCACAAGGTATGGCATCTAAAATCTCAGGGGTGGAGGTGTCAGTAAGCCACGTTTCAGTCAGAAAAAGAGCATCAGGTTGTAAGTCCCTAATAAATCTCCTGTTTGTGTTTACTTAGGGAGCTGCAATTAATGGCCAGACAGCGAATTGCATTTTTAGGTTCTAGTTTACAGAATCTCTACTTCCCAGGGAGACTGGGGATAAACCCACAGTCGGTGCATATAATAGGAAGGCCACCTAGCTCGATAGGATTGTGGCATTCAATCAATCAATCAGGGAATTGTAAGCGCGCTACTCACCCGTGAGGGTCTCAAGGCGCTGAGGGGGGGGGTCCGCAGATCTGTTTAGCTGAAGAGCCAGGTCTTGAGGGTCTTCCTGGAGGTGTTCAGGGAGGGGGCGCGTCTGATGTCTGCCGGTAGCTCGTTCCAGGTCTTGGCTGCAATGTGAGAGAAGGATCATTCTATATGAGAAGGCAGAGCAAGTTCCCTAAGTTTCGAGGCAGAATAAAATCTTTTATGGGTATTAAAAGGGGCAGGGGTTCTGGCCCCAGGCCCCGGACTGGCGCGGATGGGTGCAGATGGGCTTGCCTTAGGCGTGCCAGCAGGGCGCCCGCTGCGCAGCCATACAGGCATTGGTTTTAGTAGTGGTCAAGCACCACTAGTGTGCTAAGCCCCTTCCGCCTAAACTGGAAGTGGAGCAAGAATAGAGGGCGACACTCTCTCCACTGCAAACAGCAGAGCTGCGGTGGACCGGAGAGTGGCGCAACTGCTACCAAGTGAGTCAAGTCACTAAAGTTTAAAATAGGATTAGAACACAGAGCACCAAGCAAAATAAAAGAAACTGCCGCCGAGTAAATTAGAAAAGAACCCCAGTACTAAAAGTCACTTCTGCCGTGACCGCAGACCAGTTCTAGGCTACGAAGCCGTACAAGCATCGGTTTCAGTAGTGGTCTCGAGCCACTAGTGTGCTAACCCCCTTCTGCCTAGACCGGAATATGAAATAGAAACGCTGTGTGCATGTTGATTAAAGCTTTAAATTTCCAGCTACTATCTTCTCCTACCAATCTTCTCTATTTTTCAGTCCCTGCTGAATTCTTCTTAAAATTCTTCTTACAAGGGAACTATTTTATCAACTCTCCCTTAAACTATTGTCTATCCAACTAGAGGACTAAATATTGGTAGTGATGGTCATTTGTGTACCAGCATTCAATTGTAAATGCAATACTTGGATTAAAAAAACTAATGAAATAAAAATGAGTCAATTAATGGAAATTCCTGGAAATATACCACTATTTCTGTCTAATCGTTGGGTACCCTGCCGTTGAAATTCTACAAATTACTCTTTTCAAATTGACCTTACAAATTCCTTCCACAGTTATCCTTTCGTTAATTAGAGACAAAGGACCCAAGATCTCTTAAATTATATCTTTTTGTTTTTAGTGAGTCGATATGTGTAATCAAATTACTTGAGAATATAATCTAACCACTATTATATTTATTGTCTAGCTCACTGAAATACATTTTACAGTGTCCCAATGCAAATCTTGCTTCTTTTTTCTGGTGGAAAATAATAAATAACTAATACAATAACTATACAGCTAGAACTAAACTTGTACAGTAGTTCAGGTCATATTTCCAGAACATTTTAATATTAATAAAAAAGGCTGCTTAAATGAGCTTTGCCATTGTCTTGAACAGATTTACATAGATTGTAGTCAATAAATGCCCATTGTGGGGGTTGCGGTGGTCTGTTGATGATCCAGGGGCTAACTATTCAAACAGATTCTAATGTTTGACATACTGCTGTTTCCTCCATCCTTGCACTAATGTTAATTTCAGAGATTAATTCTTGTGCTTATCATTGTCTGGCCATTTGTTGAAAAAAAGATGTATTTATTATAATTACATTGACAGTTTGACCTGGCCACTTTGCTAGTGTAGCATTTCAAATAGAACAGAAATATTTTAAAACTAGTAAACAATGTCAATAGGGATATGATGGTGGGATTTGAACAATAGGTAAGACATTATTTATTTAGATAAATCCTAAGAAAGTGAGTCATCATCATCATCAATGTACTTTATTCGATTTGAGACACAAATCATAAAAGCATTTACATAACAGGTCGTGCCAGGATTATTCCCATAAATAATTTTCCATGATACAAATGTGACGCAAAACCCATTACCAAACGGTCAATTATAGCTACCAACACTCATATCTATAGGTTGCAGACCCCTCTTGAGGTTCTTAATTTAAAAGCCGTTCTTAAAAAATTTGCTACACAAAAAAGGGTAAAAACATCAGTTGAAAGTTTTAAAAACAACAAGGCAACACTCGCCTGTCTGTAACCAGTGTTCCTAAGTAAGGTCTTCAGGTACCTTTTCCTAGGGTATGCGTAATACGAACAGATAAAAAGGAAGTGAGGGGTATCCTGTGGAGACAAACTGTCGCAGCCACAGGGCCCTCTCTCTCCTGGTTTTATACTAAAACCTGCTGGGACCCCCAAAATATGGTGAATAAGATTAAGTCTAAAACGGGTGATTAAAAATCTGTCATGCTCGCTCGTCATTAATGTTAAATATGGTTCTATACTCGGGAAGATTTAACTAAAATGTAATTTCTTACTGTCTCTTTCGCTAATTCGGTAGCCTCACGTTGTGCCATACTAAACTTTAAGTACATTAGTTTGGTATCCACCTTGTCTATCTGTCTTATAGTTTCTGGGTTGGTGAACAGAGCTAGGCGTCCCAGGTTATAAAAACAATCCCGCACATATTTTAACCAGGGAATTTTCATAGCGTGGTCCAGTGAGAGACAGTCCTGGACAACCATCCTTGTCAATCCTACCTCTTCATTCAACCAGATCTTTAACCAGTGTAGAATAGGCCTAACTGCCACAGAGTCAGAAATATAACTGGCTCCCAGTTCTTCGTGAACTATGAATGCCGGGTTACTGTTCGGTACCCTTAAAAGGCGCCTCATGTATTTATTTTCTTCTCCTTGTAATTTATTGGACTTTGCAAATCCCCAAACCTCCCTGCCATACAGTACCTTGGCGCAGCAGATTGAGTTATACAATTTTAAAATCACCTCCGGGGTCTAGCACCCTAGTCTGTGTGCAAAGTTCGCAATTGAACCTGTGGATCTAATCAAAGACAGAGATTTTTCTTCGAGCAGGTGCTTAAAATTTAGACGGCCATCAAATAATATTCCTAGGTAAGCGAAAGTGAGTCTTTTGGGGCTTTTGGAAATATAACATCTTAAGATTCAGGAAGAAGATTGCATAATTATTGATGCTTAGCAAGAAAAGCATGATTTAGAGTTTTTGACGTTTTTTGTAGCTTTTTTAATTTTCTGTAGAATGTGGAATTTGCTCATATTGTAGCTTGTTCCAGTTTAGGAATATTGAAAGACTGTGAGTTAATACAAATGGTATCATGTTATCCTATCATCAACAGAAACTATGTAGCAAATAACTATAAACAAGCTTCCTTTAAGTGGGAAATAATAGAGCCTCCTGACTGTAAAGTAGGACAGGTTACATAATTTAATAGCAAGGAGTGCAGTAGTAATCTGGTTTAACAATGCATCGTGAGTATCTCTGTTGGTTTTCAAATCTTTGGCCTCACACTTGATGCAAGCAGAGGCTTCTATCGTATATCATGAGAACAAAAGGATTGTATACCCTCATTCTACTTAAGATAATAATGTCTTTAGAAACAAAACTGGTAAGACAGAATTTGAAATGTTGTTTTTACTAAGTAACATTTTCATTGCAGGGGGGCGCTTGGTTACTGGGCTTCATATATTTTTTGGGAACAATTGACCATCGCACCAGCCTGTCAAGGCCAAACCTATTGACTTTGCCAATGCTTGAGATTTAGTGCCTGGCTCCTTTTTTGATGTTTGCATCAGACACCAAGTGCCTAATTTGAAGGTAGTGATAGTGGTCCAATTCTGATAGTTTGAAGTTGGACATAATCCTGTTCACACTTTCATCACTCCTGTTTAATACACACCACTCGTCTTTGGGCATGTCTCCAACGTCCAACAATGAAGGTTCTAGCATTGGAATGCTGGTGTAAACACTGTTATGATGCACTGGAGAGAAATAGAAAGGGAAATCCCTCAGATTGGGTTTGACACCTACCCTATGCCAGATCAGTCGTGTGAGGGAAAGTTGTTAAAAAAGTTATGGCTATGTTGTTTTATGATCCATAGATGTTTTTAAAAGGGTATCTAGGCTATTATCTATTTGCTGAGGTGACATACCTAATCAATTTTCAGTTTCCCCTACTCTTCATAGCAGCCCACATATGCTGGTTGCAATGTTCAGGTTTCAAGTTTATTGGTTTAGTCAAATTAAAAAACAAAACAAAAAATACAACAATAAAACAGTCCTATAGGTAGGTAAGTTGGCTAAAACGGGTATAAACATAAATATAATTAAGCTCGGATGAAATAAGCACAGTTTACATACAAATTATCAGTTGATATTCTCATAAATTTATAATGTAAGAAACTTCACTCTGGTCTGCCACGCAGAGATTATCGTTTAGGGACTGGAAAATGGACAAAAAGAGGGTTTAGTGCAACAGAACTGCACATTAGAGGCCATTACCGATCGTGCATAAAGAACCTTAAGCAAAGGGAAAATACTTTTTCTCCTGGTGTTATCATAGGACAGAATAATAAAGAAATTATACTGGTTTTGATCATATTATCCTACCAAAGACGGGCTCCGGATCAGGATTGAACAGTGCTCAATTTTCATGTTGCAACACAAATGATCAGAACTTCCAGTCTGAATTTGATGTAGAGTGATCATTGTGAGGAGTGTACATAGTTTACACTTGCAGCCTATAGCTTTTATTTTTTACGGTAGGTGTTACCTCTGTAAGTCAATGACAGAGAATCCAGATTTAAGCGCGCTATCTATTCATGGACCTTCATTTTAACAGCATGTCTATCTTTAGCATGTAAGGTGTCAGGGAAGAGCCAACCACCAGGAATCTCTACGTTAGGACCCAAACCTTTTAGATATTTAAAACATGGGAGGGAACCAAAACCCTCACTAAAGAGAAGGTTTCAGAGTATCTCTATTTACTGCTCCATTGGGATTAGATCAAACACATAGCCAGAATAATAACAGTCTCAACTCAGCTACATAAGAAACACTTAGGGTATACCTAGCTTCTTATGTAATAAGAGGTTAGGGTGGCTTTAGGAAGAGACAACAGGGATTTTAAAAATTAGTTTTTTGATGATGAGCAAATATGTTTCTTCACACTGGTCCCAAAGTTCTACGCAGTAAAGAAAGGTATTGCGACAACTAGCATTATAAATGGTCTGGTTGGCTGAAAAGACACAGCTGCCGAACTTTGGTTAAAAGATTGTAGATTGGCTACGGCAGAACACAGAATATTTCTAGATTTTGTTTTTATGTTTACTTCATTTGCCAGGAGAATCAAGCCAAAGTCCTAAATAATCAGGTTCCCTAACTTGGGCCAGAGCGAAAGCTCTTTCTCAGTTTATGTTTAGAGCTTACTGAGAATATATTAGACCTCTGGTCTTTAATGATAAGTTTGGATTCAGTGCCAACTTTTTCAAACCCTGCCAGGAGCAACTCCAACCCATTGTTCACACCAACAGATAAAACTGCATCATCAGCATATAATAACAGGAAAACATGATATAATCCTTATCTGGGGATGCCACACTCATTCTTTTTTAAGGCGGCTTCTAGGCAGTTTATAAAAACAATAAAGAGAAAAAGGGCTAAACGCAACCTTGACAGACCAATGCATTCTATTATATCCCCATGTGGTTTCTGTCATAAATCCTAGAATTCTAGCTCTACTTTACTGCCCCAAAGCTCATCTGTCGAATGTGGCTTTGAATTCTTTCTCAAATGCTGCATCATTCGATGAGAGATTGCTCTTCTTGGGTAAAATCAGGGATACCCTTGCCACCTCTGCCCTTATGGCATTTCTCATGATGTAAATGATTTTCATTATGTCCATTTTGAAAGGTCTCGGCTAATACACAGGATCACCAGTCATTGATAAGCAAAGCTTGGAAAATGTCATCAGTCAACAAGAAACTGTTCTTGTGGTGAAAGGTGTTGCTGAGCTGCTGGAGAAGAAGTGCTAATATGGTTTGGTACCTCTGAGTGAGAAAGTAATTTTCAGCATTCATTTGATGGACTTCTTATTGTATTAGGTTGGTATTTGATACGGTTGAAGGGGCCTTGGCACTGTAAAGTATTATTAAATGACAGGGCCAGCCTCACAATTTGGCCCTGCTTGTGAGGAAATACAGCACAAAGATGGTAGATTGGCAGGATAATGAGGTAACACCCACCCAAACGTTTTGGTAATCAACAGCAAACTCCTATGTAACAAAGACAATATTGGTACGGGCTCCAGAATAATAAGACCAATGGCAAGAGAAAAAAAGACAGACAAATGAACCAGAACCATGAAAAAAGATCCACGTTGGCGCAGTTAAAAGAATAAGCACACGTCAGTCTCTACAAAGCAAAGCAGTGGTTCATGTGTCCCTGCCCTTCGTATACCATTTCACATGTTGGCCAGGTCCACTCCTCCTAAACCATTTGTGGAAAATGTTTTCTTGAGCAATTCAGTTTGGACTTTTACGGTACCTTCTCATGTGGTATGTGTCCTGCAGGGGGCCTGCCTTCTAGGTTTGTGCATGCAGAGTCTCTAGAGCCGGCCAATCTAGTTCTCCCCACATGCCGAAGCCACATGGGCACAGCCACAAATCTTAACCGCAGACGAAGCCTCCAAAAAGCGCAGAATGCAGCAAAACTAGTGTCACAGAATCACTAACACACAGGACCAGCACTCTTTATAAGGTGCACCAACATCAGCAAACGTTTCCCCAGCCAGACTCAGAGATATCTTAACTCTGATTTCAAGCTGAGAGTTTGTTCTTAATTAAAGAATTATGCCATCCCACCCTCCTGGACCCGAGAAGCACTGCCACTTCAATAGTAGCATAGAGACTGCTAGGCATTGAATGTTGTAGGAAAGTAGGATCTGCTTCTTATGGTTACCCCCACTTTGACGAACACCTTGAAAACGGCTGCAACCAACCCTATCGTGTTTGGTGTCAAACATGTTGGAATCATACCCCCACACCGGTAACCGGTGTGGCGGTATGATTCCACCCACCAGGTAGGCCCTTCGTGGGACCCTCAGTGTTCCCGGTACCAGCCTTCTAGCTCCGGAGAGCACAAAATGGTTGCTGCCAACCAGATACACATTTCTGCCCTCCTGCTACTGAGCCAAGCTCGAGCAGGGGTAGGCAGAACAATAGGCATCCTAACACAGGGAGGTGCGACCACCTCCCAGACAGGATTTAGTGTATTAGGGCTAGGTGGGTGCGTTTGCCAGTGCCTGAAAACCTGCAGGAGGGGCACATTTGGTGTCCCTGTGCATAGTCCAGTTCAAACCAGTCCTGGGAGCCGTTGGCTCCTGCTCTGGCACAAAACTGGACAAAGGACATGGGAGTAACCTCCCCCCTGTCCAGACCCTCCCCTGGGAGGGTCCCCTGAATCTTTCCAACCCTCTCCCGTGGGTACTTAAGGGCTTTCCTGGTTGTAGGACCTTAGATTCGTTGTGGACAAGATTCAGAACTGAAACCACTGCACTACGACCGTCTGGGCACTCGGGACTTCGCTGGACTTCGTTTGAGCCTGACTTCATCTCCCTCTCAGTCTCCTGCATCGTCTGTGCCTGTGCACCGTACAGGATCCGTGTAGGACCTGTGGAGCATCCAAGACACCTGAAGATAATCTCCCGTGGAGTGAAGTAGTAACTCCCCTGCATTCGCAGGCACCGTGACACTGCTGACCGGTCTGCTGATCCCGAGCTCCTCTGGACTCTGAAAGGCTCAGCAACACAGGAGGTGGGTTTCTATGTCCCTCAAGGCCCGAGCTGCCCTCTAACCAAGTTTGAGGTCAGAATCCCTCGTGGGGGCTGCAAATACCCAAACCCCTGTGCACCTTGTACTTTTGCAAGAGTGTGCTTGTTGGGAATCCTGTGACAAGTGCATTGGGCTCCAAGTAGCCCCAACCTCTGGCAACTTTTTTTACAAAGATCTTCAACCACCTTGCACCGTGTGCTCCGTGGCCTGTTGTTTTGTGAAGCTGCCCGAGGTCCTCTCGCGACTCCTGTGCCTCCGGCCTGTGGGTCCAATTGAGGGCCATCTTTGTTTTCCTTGGGCTCCCCTGATTGCTCTGGACTTGCCCTGACTCCCCTGCTTGTGGTGAGTCCCCTGGACCTTGCTGGTCCAAACTGTACACTTCCTTGACTTCCTGCGTTGGTTGCTTTTGTCAAGGCGTGTTGGTGCTCCCGCCAGACACCGACCCCTCAGTACTTGACATCCTTTGTGGGACAGCTCGCATCTGGCTCCTGGTCATCCTCAACATCGCCCGGTCCCCGCAGCTGCAGAGTCAAGGACACCGTCAACTATCCTGAAGCACCCGACATTGGTGGGAATTCGTCTACCGAGCCCCTGGTCACTCTCAAGTGACCCAGACTCTGTCCCCTCTGCTTTCAGGTACTCCTCGACGAGAATCCACGTTTGGATTCCAACGGACACTTTCTCCTCTTCCAGCAGCGGCTCTTCTTCAAAGTCCTCCATTGGGTTCGATGGCGGTTTCCGACGCCGCTTCACACCTATGCACCCGGCTTCCCTGGGTTAGGTAACTCGGGTACTTCAGTATCCACGGGTGGGGTGGCTCTCCAACCTTCTGTCTTCCACGGGGTTTCCTCGAAGTCCACTGGGAAGGGTCCCTAATCTTTAAAAATCCAACCGCGACTTGCACATAGACTTGTACGGAGCAGGCAGTCGTGTACTCACACTGCACACGCTCTCCGTGGGGTCCCTAGCTACTTACTTTGGGTGGTTCCTTGGGGTCCCAGCAATTCTACGTCCTCTTGACATTGTCCTGACTCGAGTCGTGGTTATTATACCACTTTTTTAGTATATGGTTTGGTCCCCCCCTATTTGTGCTATTTACTGTGATTTCTTTGCTATAGTATTGTGTGCTTTGTGTATATCTCCGTGTGGGAGATACTGGAACGTACTAGAGAGTATTATATAATAAATACATATTTTTATAAATACCTTGTGTGGTTCTATTTCATTTAATCTATACTATAAGATTGCATTCTGGTAAAACAAGCTGCTTTACACTCCTTCAAGACTAAGCGTGAAGGCTGCTCTCCACAGCTACCACTTGGGTAGCTTTCTAAGGTTGTCTGAGACCTCTTAAATAACCATAAGCGTTGTCAGGACTGGTGCAAGGTGCCCACTTACATTAGTGGACATCATATACCAGGCTAGCCTCTCACAAATGCTTTCTATGGAATGCTATGCTATGTGGATTTCTAAAGCGCGTGGCTACCTGTAGGCTTCCCAGTGCTGGCTAAGACATAGCGTTGCTTTGGGAGAGGTGGAGAAACAAAGGGGGGAGGGGTATTAATGTGGATATAGCCATGCTTTTAGCATTTTCCTGAACTATGATTCATTGTTTAGGCATCCTAATTCTCTGGAGAGAGTGTTCCAAAATTTGGGGATGAGATATGAAAAGGACCTACCACCCCATCTGGACTGTGAATTTTAGGTACCCTCAAGAATCAACCCGTAGAGGATCTTAAAGCCCTACTGGGAGAGTACGGGGTCAAGAATGCCCTTATCATTGTGGGTCCTTTGGCGTTAAGCCAGTGGCGGCTCCTCCGCTAAGGCGGAGTAGTGTCACCCTACTGCTCTCGGAGCATTTTAAAAGAAAAAAGCCTGGGTGGAGAACATGCCCAGGCTCCCATTCCCCATCCGAGCGCTGAACCACGGCGCTCAGACCATCACAGTGCTGCAGTGCAGCGTTGTGATTAAATTAGGGGAGCCTGGGTGTGTTTTCTGTTCCGGCGGTGCAGAGAGACGTGGAGGAGAGACGAAGGAGAGACGGTTGCTCAGGTATTTTGTTTTTCCCTCCTCCCTTCCCCCCACCCCAGTACCATTCCGGGTGCCACTGCATTAAGCTCTCTATGTTTCAGACAGTGTGTTTTAAATTTTATCCATGTCTCATAGGGGAACAAGTTCAGAGAAGCTAGAGCACTGTTTGCTGTGGCAAATTATGGGACCTTATATAGGACCCCTACTGCCGCATT
Organism: Calotriton arnoldi; assembly: GCA_963921515.1. Classification (NCBI taxonomy): domain Eukaryota; kingdom Metazoa; phylum Chordata; class Amphibia; order Caudata; family Salamandridae; genus Calotriton; species Calotriton arnoldi. The sequence goes on from CAWUFW010014943.1 coordinate 27,319, forward strand.
TGGGACAACCTGGAGCCTTTTGATGACATATTTGGCGGAGCCTATGTCCCATAGTTCAACCGGGAGAGGACAAGAGATTGAGCACAATTCTTCTGGACACACTCGGAATAATGTTTAGGATTTCACAGAGTGTTCTGAGGGTGCCAAAACAAGTTGACGCAACTTTTTTGGCTTGTGCCTCCATGGAAAGGGACTTGTCCAGCCACATCCCAAGGATTTTGATTGGGGAGGAGGGCATTGGTGGATTGCCCAATCATCCTGGCCAGTCTGTAGGTGGTTGGCGGTCAGGTCTGTTCCATCATCAGAATTATCAGTTCAGGTTTTTCCCCTTTCAGTTTTAAGCAGCAGTTCGTCATCCACTTGGATGCTTTTTCCAAGAGCGAGGGAGACGACCAGTTGTGTGTTGTCGGCATATGATGTTATTGACAGCCCAAACTCCTGAACAATATCTCCTAATTGGCGCTTGTCTAGGTTAAAAAGTGTGGGGCTGAGGGCTTAACCCTGCGTGACCCCACACTTCAAGGGAAGAACGTCAGAGTAGCATGAATTCTCACAAATTTGGAAAGATCTGTCCTTCAAAAAGGAGGTGAACCAATTAAGACTGGAGCTCTTTATTCTGGCTTCACCCATTCCGTACGTAAGTGTCTTATGGTCAACAATGTCGAACACTGCTCTTAGGTCCACGAGGATGATAACAGCAGTTCCTCCCTGCTCTAGCAGCATTTTAAATTCCTCTGTTACTGTGAAAAGGGCATCTGCTGTTTTTTTTCAATTTTATTTTTTTACATTTTCTCTGGTTTGTCCTGCTTTCTCTGTCATTCTGGTACAATATACCCATGGATAGACTAGCTCCTAGAAAGAGGGAACGTTACTCTTTAAATTATTTATTCTTAAATAATGTGAATGCTGCTCATGCAAAGCAATAGACAAACACAATAACATTTGATGTAGACATACAAATTCAGGGTATTGTCCTAGAAGCTTCACACCGATTTAATTATTCATCAAGTGCGATAACTAAGTGCAATTTTAATATGCTCTGTAGAACAATTTTCTTCATCTGCTCTACTGATGTTACAGCTTCGATCATAGTCTTAGAAATAAGAAAAACAGCATTTAATAAAGGCTTAACAGATTTCCTTTGTACAGTCTGGAAAATATATGTGAGAATCACACCTAAAGCTAGAATGTTAATTAGAAAATAAGAGGAGGCATTAAGAGGCAGTGATTTTCCAGTGTACATGATGCTCTGACTCCCTAGACCACCTGATTCTGGATTGACACAATTTATTTGGTGTTTTAAGACTGTGAAAAGACAATGCAATTTTTTGTTTTAAGGTTGGAAAAGCTTTATTTATCAATAACAAGTGTATTTTTAATTAATCATATGATAGAGATACAATAATATTCAAGCAAATTACACCATGAACAGTATGTTTAGAAAGAAAAAGCTTTTTAGTTGTTCTTGTCTATTGGGAGGGAGGGAAGCGAAAGAAGGGAGATTAAACAAGGTAAGGGTACTGTAAATATATAGCAATAATGCGTAAATTCCTGACAATCTATAACATATAACAATATCATTTTTAAAATACATAAACAATAAACCGATATATATCCATACTCAATAATAAGAAAAAGGACAGAGAGGTAAAGGTTCATGGTGGGTGGAAGTTGTCAGAACGAGTACTGGAAGTAGGAGAAATCTCATTAGCATTAGCATGAAGAAAGGTAGTCAATGGTAACCATCATGCATTCCTATTATGCAAATAAGTACAAGAAGCTGCATAAGTAATGTCGAACTTATTATTATGACAAATAGAGTCCCACCAAGTCTTATATGAAATTTTTGACGAACATTTCCAATTAACAGCTATTTGTTGAAAAGCTACTGCCAACAATATATCAATACATTTGGGGGCCGATTCCGATTCGGGCCGGAAATCTCTCCGACCGAGCCGGACGCGGAGAGATTTCCGACCGAATCGGACTCTGGCAGTCCGACCGAACGAGTACGATGCGCACGCATGCCATCGGACTCGAGTCGGTCGGACTCCCATTGAAGTCAATGGGAGCCTGTCGTACAACGCGTACGCGGGCTCCCATTGACTCAATGGGTGCGAGGCGGACAAGGGCGCCCCTACAGCAGGTACGCGTCGATGCGCATCGCGGCGTACATGCACAGGTAGGGGGACCCATAGGTCCCCCTGTGTGCGACTCGCGCGCCTACGCGTACAGGGGGTCCGACGCGGACCCCCAAAGTCCGGCTCCGACAGCTTTTCGAGCCGGACGGCGCGAGTCGGTCGGACTGCTCGCGGCGCGCATCGTACTTACCCGGCCGGGATATGTCTCCATAGCGCGGTGCGAGTCGTGTCCATGCGAGTCGGTCGGAGCGTGTTGAAGCCGCGTTCGAGTCGGTCGGAGATTTCGCGGGTGCCTGCATCGTACTCGCTCGGCCGGACCCGCGTACGATTCGGTCGGGAAACAGGGCTCCGAATCGGATCCGGTAAATCCGATTCGGAGCACTACCGGCCGAGATCGGAATCGGCCCCTTGGTGTTAGGATATTGAGGAGAAAACTCTTTATTTAAATTCCCTAAAAAAGATTAAGCATATTAAGAGGTTATGAGAACTGAAATACCAATGTAATTTGAGTCCACATCTTGTGCCAAAATGATAATGTATTTGGCTACCAAAATAACGAAATAATATCACTGTCAGGAAAGTCACAAGACGAACATTTAGTTGATTTATCTGTAGAGAATTTAGCACAATGGTGTGGAATAATGCAAAATCAGTGATAAATAAAAACAATGTTTGAGTCGTGTTAGGTGTTCAGGATATTTTATAAATACGAAGCCAAATCTTATTCCAGAATGGAATGTTCCAGGTAATACCTAAATTATGTTCCCAAAAGAGTTCAGTCTTGGACTTGGTTCTTATGGGACTAGAGGTAAAAGAACTGTATAAATTATGGAAGATCTAGGGCAAGAAGGAAGGATTCTAGACAGCTTTGAATTGAATGTAATGGAGGAAGAATTACCCTTTAAGATGAAAAAAAAACCCATCCAGGATAGTATTATTAATCAATGAAAAGTGAGCATGAAAAGGAGGACAATGAAATATGTGCCTGAATTGGTGAAAAGTAATGGGAGTATTTTCTTCCAAAAATTGTGATATCCACATAATACCTTTTGTCCTTCCAAGACCACCAAAAAGACGGGTCTATTGTGTATTTCAATAAGTTTGTTATACCAGATAGGCATGGCTAAGAAGGTAGACCGGGAAAGGGCAGCAGGAGGATATACTGACCAAAGCAAAGAGCAAGTGTGTCGGAAAAGGGAAGGAGAAGTAAGGGGAGATTTGGAAGAAAAAGATAGAAGTTCTCATGGGGTAAAGGGATGAAGTACCTTCTTTTCTATATCTACCCAAAGAGAATTTGTTATTGAAGTCCAAAAAGAAGCTTGGCGTGATCCAAAAGCTCTATGGTATCGACTGAAATCTGGGAAGATTACGACTCCTTCTAATTTAACCCGTAAGAATTTTGATAGCATGGTGTCAACCTTTTTAAAGAAGGATTTAGGATTATATTCACTGGCATCATAGAAACGAAATAGAAGGTGAGCGGAGAAAGCATCATTTTATTGGAATCCAAACGTCCCCACCATGACAAAAATAATTGATTCATTTGTCTATATGAGTAAGGCATGCTTTGTAGTTAAGAGTAGCAGAATCCTGAATAGTGTGTAAACCAAATGTCTAAATATTTTATTTTGGAAGGAGCCCATTTAAAGGAAAAGGTGTTAAAGGACTGCTTAGTTATATATTTTTTGAGGGAGTATTTCAGTTTTATCCATATTAACTTTGTATCCTGAAACCTCAGAAAAATAAATTATTTCTGTAAGTACCACTGGAAGCGATACTTCAGGGTGGGAGATAAAAAGAATAACATCATCAGCAGTATACGCTGCCAATTTTAAAGATTGATCACCGTATAGAAAACCTGTTATGGATGAGTTCTGTCTAATGCGAGATAGGAAGGGTACAAATGCCAAAACAAATAACAATGAGTAAAGAGGACATCCCTGACATACTCCACAGAAAAGAGAGAAGTATGAGAAGGTCAATCCATTGACTAATATTGAGAATGATATAAGCGTGAAATTAGGGCAATAATCTTAGGATCAAAGCCATGCCAAGATAAAGTTTTGAGCATAAATTCCCAATTTATCCTATAGAAAGCCTTTTCAGCATTAATAGTTATTGCTGCTAGTGGAAATTTAAGAAGAGGGGCTTTGCTTAATCAATTCAGAAACAAACGAGTAGTGTCAGATACTAATCTTCCCTTTATAAATCCTGACTGTTCTTTACCGATAAGATGTGGAAGAAAGGCCTCAATGCGAGAAGCAAGAATTTTTGCAAATATTTTATAGTCAACATTTAAAGGGAGATAGGTCTATAGGTTTTGCAGTGAGCAGGATCTTTGCCAACTTTATGAATCAGACAGATTGTGGCTTCTTGAAAAGAACCTAAAGTGTAACCGACTGTGGTGAAATATTGGAATAGTTTTAATTAGTGAGGTATTAGAATGTTTGAAAAGTGAAGAAAAAACTCCATAGTGAAGCCATCCAGTCCACATGTCTTACTCCTATGTAAGTGCATAAGCGATTGTGAGATTTCCTGCTTGGTTATATCTGTTTCTAAATAATTAAAATCAAGATGTGTGGATGGTATTTGGGAGGACGTTGGAGATAGGAGTTAATGTGGATGGACTGTACTTGGGATTCAAGAGTATATAAAGTTTTATAAAATGCAGTAAATTCCCCCAATATATCTTTATCTTTAAGCAGAGTAGTTGCCTGCAAACTAGTCAAGGAATCAATTTCAAATCATGGCTTTTTAACCTTAAGGTAGTTAGCTAGTAACTTACCATATTTATTTTTCCCACCGTACAATCGGGCACTACTTTTCAGCAATATTGAAGAAGCCTCTTTAGTTGGAATTTCATTAAAATGTAGATTAGCTTTAAGAAGGGTTTGAACATCCCTACTTGATTTGGAGGTATAGTATTTGTGTTCCAAAGCTTTAATGGAGTTCAATAAAGATTTGTACTCTTTAGCAGGAGTTTTTTTATTTTTTTATACATACCCAATATTAAAACCTCGAGCAGCAGCTTTAAAAGTATCCCATGAAAGTTTAGGTGAAGTACCCTGAGGGAAAAGAATTCAGAGGCAAAAGACATGAAAGATGAGGAAAACTGAGTGTCCTTTAATAACAAGTTATTGAACCACCAACTAAGCGGATGATGTTGAGGAGGAGCCACGTCCAAATCTATGATTAACATAGCTGATAACATATCTGAAAACATATCTGAAAGGATGATAGGGCTAAAGGTAGATTGGATAATATTTTGGGCTAAAGATTGGGAAATAAAAATGTGATCTAGTCTAGTAAGGGATCCATGTGTTTTGGAGTAAAAAGTATCGTCCTGTGAAGTGGGATTACAAAGTAGCCATGAATAGATTAAAGCACTTTGCGAAACAGTGGCGTAAAACTGTTTATGCATCATGTGGGTAAGAAACCTGACAGAGGATTGCCTGTTCAAAAAGGGTCCATAATTTGGTTGCAATCGCCTCCCAAAATAAACTAAGTATCCTTATACTGCAGCCATTTTTTTAAATTGTGGGCCAGAAATTATAATCAATTTGGGTTGGAGCATAAACATTATAAACTGTAATGGGAATCCTGTTAATCAGTAATTCGACAATAAGCTATCTACCATCAGTATAGTTTTTTCTGTGAAAACAATCTTAAGATCTCAACTCTTTTTTACATAAAATTATAGCACCATATTTTTTTTAGAAGAAGGACACACCAACACAGAGTCTACCCAGCCACCTTTAAGTTTTAAAACCTCAGAGTCATTTAGGTAAGTTTCTTGTAATAACACTAGGGGTGTGGTTTAGATCTTGGCGTTACTCCTGTCGTCCCTCCCTGGCAGCGGTTACAAGTACTCAGTGGAGCTGACAGAGTCCTGCCTGCCATATTTAGAAGTGGGCTGGTTGAAACCGCCGTCCGCATCAACAGACTGTTTACCATCACGTAAGCGGCACAGCTCCGTCAACATGGCAGACTCCTCTTCTGGCTGACTACTCCGCCACCATAAGGCCGGCGGCAATTCACTGACCCTATTTAGATTTCCCCGTTGTGCTGGCGTTGTCCTTGCACCGATTCCTTATGGAATTATTTATTTATTTAGCAGTTTTATATAGCACTGGCCAGACCCGAAGGTATCGGAGCGCTTTACATCATGATCACTCGTAAGATACATAGACATACTAGTATGTACAATGGCTCCTGACGTATCATAGTAATATCGTCGTAGAGTGCACAATGTCACTTGCAGGGTATGTTATCACAATAGTATGTACACAGCCTTGTCGTCAGAGAGAGCACAGTGACTCGTGACGGGATTGGCCCGGGGGGCAGGGTGGTATAGGGGATAGTGAGGTAGAGTTCTTAATGTCAAAGTGTCTTGTGAGCAGTTGTGGGCCTGCTTCGATGGTTAGGTTGTAGCTATCCATACGGGAGAGATCGGTTGAGGGAGAGTTCTTTGAGCTGCCTTTTGAATTGTAGGTTGGAGGGGTTGGTCCTGATGTGGACTGGTATGGAGTTCCAGATTTTGGGAGCAATTCCTGTGAAGGATCGGGATGCGGTTTTTTGTTTGCGAGTTCTTGAAGGGATAAGGAGTAGGGTGTTGGTACTCCTTAGGCTTCTTGTCTGACCGGCCTTCTGGAGTTTGGCGGCCAGGTAGGCTGGTTTGCCTGTGTGCAGCGCTTTGTGTGTGAGGCAGGCGGTTCTGAAATTGGCCCTCATTTCGATTGGAAGCCATTTGAGCTCTCTGAGCGCAGGGGAGATGTGATCATATTTCTTTCCTCCGGTGACCATTCTGGCTGCTGCGTTCAGAGTTGATCTGAGGGGAGCTAGGTGAGATTTAGCCGATCCTGTGAGGGTTGCAATCCCGTAGTCCAGTCTGGACAGCACCAGGGATTGAGTAGCTTGTTTGAGGTCGTTCTGAGGGATGAAGGGTTTTATTTTGTTGAGTAGTTTCAGGTTGAGGAAGGCGTTCTTTGCGGTGTTCTTGATGTGTTTGTTCAAGTCTAATTTGGGGTCCAGGGTGATTCCTAGCGATTTAGCAGAGTCTGCTAAGGTAAGGTTGTAGTTGAGCGCATCGATCGCTTTTAGCCATTCTGAGATTTGTTTTTTTTCCTCATCATTGCAGATTAGGAGGATTTCTGTCTTGTCTTGATTGAGTTTTAGGTGATTGCGTGATAGCCAGCATTGCACTTCTCTTAGAGTGCCATTCAGTCTCTGAATGTCTTCAATGGAGGAGGTTTCCAGATAGATCTGGGTATCGTCTGCATAGAAGTGGAAGGGAATGTTGGATTTTTTGAGTATGGTGGTGAGGGGTTCCATGTATATGTTGAAAAGTTGCGGGGAGAGTACTGATCCTTGGGGGACGCCCCTGCTAACTGGGTGTGGGTCCGATGAGAAGTTTTTGATTTTTATACTTTGGGTGCGGTTCTGTAGAAAAGAGGTGAACCATTGTAGTACCATCTGTTCAGCTCCAGCCCTTTTTTGAAGTGCCTTGATGAGTAGTTTATGGTCAACCGTATCGAAGGCTGCCGAAAGGTCCAGGAGTATGAGTAGGCAACATTGGCCAGTATCAAGAGAATTGTGCATATCATCTATTATGTTTAGGATTGCTGTCTCTGTACTGCATCCTTTTCTGAAGCCTGATTGGTGAGGGTCTAGGACGTTGGTGTTGTCTAGGTGTTGGGTGAGTTGGAGGTGAACACATCTTTCCAGGATTTTCGCTAGGAGAGGGAGGTTGGAGACGGGTCTGAAGTTGTTTAGATCGTTTGAGTCCGCGCCCGGTTTTTTCAGTATAGGTGTGTCTTGGCCGCTTTTGAGACAGTCCGGCATGACTCCAGTACTCAAGGAGCTGTTTATGATCTTGGTCTAGTGCGGGGCTAGTGAGAGTTTGAGTTTTTTGGCCAGTTGAGCCGGTATGGGATCCAGGACGTGTGCTGAGGGTTTGGAGGTGGAAATCATTTTGATGACCTCTGCTTCGGAGATGGGGGTTGAAAGAGTTCCATAATTTAGGGGGGTGCTTGAGTGTGGGATCATCTTTTGTCTCTGTGGGCGATTTGCTGTTTGGGGGACTGCTTTGAACGTCCAAGGAGAGTTCTATCTTGGTGATTTTGTCATTGAAGAAATTGGCAAAGTTGTCACACAGGTCTTTGGAGGCCACAAATTGAGTCGAAGGGGGCTTGGAGGTTTGTTGTCTGATAAGATTGAAAAGTTCTATTTTTTGATTTGCCAATGGCATTGCGAAAGAAGGACGCTTTTTCATTCATTATGTGGTTTTTGTATTTCCTTCGTACTGATTTGAGTCTCGCTCGTAGGATTGAGGACAGGTTTTTTTGCCAGAGTCTTTCTGTCGCTCTTAGTTCTCTTCTTTGGGAGTTAATGTCTGTGTTGAACCATAGTCTGGATGGTGTGCTTCTGACTTTTTTCAGTTTCAAGGGTGCTATTTGGTCCATAATGGAAGTCATAGTAGAGTTGTAGTGGGAGGTGAGTTCTGTTGTTGAGAGCTCATCAGAGTTGTTGGGGAGGAGGGAGCTTACCCTAGCTTCCAGGTCTGCAAGGGGAATCTGACTTAGATTTATTGGCCAGCGTGGGGGGTCCTTCGTGTGGGACTGGGATAGGATCCTTTGGTTCATGTGAAACAGAATGAGATGGTGGTCAGACCAGTCAACAGGCAGGGTGTGGTCGATGGAGACTATGTCTGCTTGAGTGATAATGACATCGAGGATTGAGCCTCTGTTGTGGGTTTTCTCTGTGCAGTGTTGGGTGAGGTTGTAGTTGCTTAGCTGATCGTTTAGGGTTTTGATTAACGTGTTGTTTTTCTCATTCCAGTGAAGATTGAGGTCACCTAGGATAATGATATTAGAGTCACGGAGTGAGCATTGAGTAATCAGGTCGGAGAGGTGATCACCGAAAGAGGAGGTGTTTCCTGGTGGGTGGTATATGAGGTGGCAGAGTAGTGATCTGTTGTCGTTCATCTTAATAGTGACAGTAAGACATTCGAAGGAGTTATACTTGAGGGCATCTGTTTCCGTCACGGATATGTTGTTCTAATGTATGATTGCTATACCCCCTCCTCGTTGGATTTTTCTGTCTTTGTAGATGATTGTGAAGCCCGGGGGCACAAGCATGTCCATGCTTGAGTCCGTGGTGGAGTGGAGACTGGTAAGTACCACTGATCAATGTGCCAATACTCATATATGTTGTGTTCCTTTCTAAAATATATGTAGGTAATGTGTTATGCCCCTTTATTACATATGGCATTGCACACAAACAACACACACACTATTTAATGCAACAACCATCACAACCATTTTTTTTAAGTGTCAATACAAGTGTGTTCATTTTACCCTGAGAAGATGTAAAATGAACACTAATGCATTACACACAAAAAAAATTGCATGTAAGAGCAATGTAAAAATCACACAGGTGATAATTCCTGTCTGCAGTACTCGGATGGTCTTTCGTCCATAGACCTGCCAACATCTAAATAGAGTGGGCGGACTGCCAAGTAGGCAGACGGTGAAACTGTCGAAATAGTGCAGTGGGACCAGATCCACCAAGATCTTAATCAGGCCCTTGGTCTGGATTAGCCTTAGCTAAATGAGATAACACTCTCTGTCGTTTTTTAGGGTTAATAAATCCTTTTATATTCCACGCAATTATTCTGAAAGTGACATGCAAAAAAGAAGTATGAAGAAATTAGGAGGACACTCCAAGCTGTAAAATAATTTCAGAATCCAAATATCATAAGATAAAGAATGGAAAACTTGATACATAGGAACAAACAAATGGTATTCAAGATAGGGCAAGGGAAAAAAGAGGAAAGGAAACATGAATTAGGACAAGGGAAGACTATACATGTCAAAAATTGACAACTGATAGCACATACTTTGATATAAAACAAGAAGAAAACTTGGGGTGGTGACAACACAGATGCAGATGGCACACCCCACAAGGGCCACACACCAACAATGGAACAAAAGCAAATTGGGGAAATTCCTATAATGGTGAATTCATGTGAGGAGAGAAAAATGGGAACTAGCATATAAGCATCTCCAAGAAAAACATCTTAGCAAGGTAAACAAGATTGAAAACCAGAAGAATTGTTATGAAATTCACTAGCAGTTAGAAGAGCTAGCTGTGTCCATAGTATCAGTCATGTGAGAGTTTATAAATTTTGTGCAGACAGATCCTCAAACATGGTAGTTTTGTTTTGATTGGTGACCTTGATTAGAAAGAATGAAAGAGGTCATAGCGAGCTCCTAAAGTATTTACCACAGGACGAAGGTTGAGAAAATCCTTCCGTCTAGTAGCCGTAGAGTTGGAAACATCCTGCATGATAAAAATATTCTTGCCAGACCAGATAACCTGTCTCTTGGATTTAGTTGTGTTGAGTACTTTCAGAAAGCCAGTAAACTCTAAAAATAAAATAACTCCTCGAGGTGTAGTATGCGGAGAAAAAGTAGGGATATGATGACTGCTGATGTGTGCTTGCTGTATATTCAAGTTAGTGGCGGGAGGAAGATCCAATAGTTGCGGTAAAATGGATGCAAAAAAGGAAACTGGATTCTCTCCCTCCATTCCCTCTGGAAGACTATAAATATGCAAACTATTACGTCTGTTTTTATTTTCTAAATCCTCCGAGTGCTTCTTTAGTTAGAGTATTTCTTTTTCCAGAGGCGCAATTTTGTTAGTTTCATTCTGTAAATCACTCACTCGCTGTTCCACGTCAGATACTCGTCGTCAACAATGGACCATTTTTCCTGTAAATTTTGTATTCTCTTGTTGGTCTCTTCCTCCAGTAAAATTCCCATTGAAATAGGAGAGGGTGCTTTTTCAGAAGATGGAGGATCTTGTTTAAGTCGTTTGTTTGTAGATGACACTATGTGCTTCATGTTGGAATTGAAAAAGCAAAAGACACACAATTGACACACAATTGATGGACGGAATGCTGAATAAATCAAAGCGTTCACCCCCAGTCAAGAGATCTGGCTTAAATCCATAATTCTTTTGCTCACCATGCCACCCCAGTTTAGACCTGGCCATATGCAAATCAGCCTTGACCCTGTGCCTCATGGGAACAGTCCAGCCCGAACTGCCAAGCCAGGTCCTCCCTGGACCGGAAACAAGCATCCTAGGACCGGTTTCGGGCTTTCAGCCCTCATCAGCCAGGATAGCTTGATTCCAGTGGCACAGTGAGCCCGGGACCCACGTCTGGGCATACCCGGCGCACTTAGGGCGAGAAAGCAAAAGACACACAATTGATGGACGGAATGCTGAACAAATCAAAGCATTCACCCCAGTCAAGAGATCTGGGTTAAATCCATCATTCTTTTGCTCACCATGCCACACCAGTTTAGACCTGGCCATATGCAAATCAGCCTTGACCCTATGCCTCATGGGAACAGTCCAGCCCGAACTGCCAAGCCAGGTCCTCCCTGGACCGGAAACAAGCATCCTAGGACCGGTTTCGGGCTTTCAGCCCTCATCAGCCAGGATAGCTTGATTCCAGTGGCACAGTGAGCCCGGGACCCACGTCTGGGCAGACCCGGCGCACTTAGGGCGAGAAAGCAAAAGACACACAATTGATGGACGGAATGCTGAACAAATCAAAGCATTCACCCCCAGTCAAGAGATCTGGGTTAAATCCATCATTCTTTTGCTCACCATGCCACCCCAGTTTAGACCTGGCCATATGCAAATCAGCCTTGACCCTGTCCCTCATGGGAACAGTCCAGCCCGAACTGCCAAGCCAGGTCCTGGACCGGAAACAAGCATCCTAGGACTGGTTTCGGGCTTTCAGCCCTCATCAGCCAGGATAGCTTGATTCCAGTGGCACAGTGAGCCACGTCTGGGCATACCCGGCGCACTTAGGGCGAGAAAGCAAAAGACACACAATTGATGGACGGAATGCTGAACAAATCAAAGCATTCACCCCCAGTCAAGAGATCTGGGTTAAATCCATCATTCTTTTGCATATGGCTGGGTTCAAACTGGAATGGCACGGTGAGCAAAAAACGATGGATTTAGGCCCAGATCTCTGTACTGGGGTGAATGTATGACATTGTTCTGCATTCTGTCCATCAACTGTTGTTTTTGCATTTGTCATCCCGAGGGGACGGGTATGCCCAGACGTGGGTCCCGTGTTCTCCATGCCACTGGAATCAAGCTATCCTGGCTGAAGAGGGTGAAACCCGAAACCGGTCCTAGGATGCTTGTTTCCAGTCCAGGGAGGACCTGGCTTGGCAGTTCGGGCTGGACTGTTCCCATGAGGCACAGGGTCAAGACTGATTTGCATATGGCTGGGTTCAAACTGGAATGGCATGGTGAGCAAAAACGATGGATTTAGGCCCAGATCTCTGTACTGGGGTGAATGTATGACATTGTTCTGCATTCTGTCCATCAACTGTTGTTTTTGCATTTGTCACCCCGAGTGGGACGGGTATGCCCAGACCTGGGTCCCGTGCTCTCCATGCCACTGGAATCAAGCTATCCTGGCTGAAGAGGGGTGAAACCTCGAAACCGGTCCTAGGATGCTTGTTTCCAGTCCAGGGAGGACCTGGCTTGGCAGTTCGGGCTGGACTGTTCCCATGAGGCACAGGGTCAAGACTGATTTGCATATGGCTGGGTTCAAACTGGAATGGCATGGTGAGCAAAAAACGATGGATTTAGGCCCAGATCTCTGTACTGGGGTGAATGTATGACATTGTTCTGCATTCTGTCCATCAACTGTTGTTTTTGCATTTGTCACCCCGAGTGGGACGGGTATGCCCAGACGTGGCTCCCGTGCTCTCCATGCCACTGGAATTAAGCTATCCTGGCTGAAGAGGGGTGAAACCCCGAAACCCGTCCTAGGATGCTTGTTTCCAGTCCAGGGAGGACCTGGCTTGGCAGTTCGGGCTGGACTGTTCCCATGAGGCACAGGGTCAAGACTGATTTGCATATGGCTGGGTTCAAACTGGAATGGCATGGTGAGCAAAAAAACGATGGATTTAGGCCCAGATCTCTGTACTGGGGTGAATGTATGACATTGTTCTGCATTCTGTCCATCAACTGTTGTTTTTGCATTTGTCACCCCGAGTGGGACGGGTATGCCCAGACGTGGGTCCCGTGCTCTCCATGCCACTGGAATCAAGCTATCCTGGCTGAAGAGGGGTGAAACCCCGAAACCGGTCCTAGGATGCTTGTTTCCAGTCCAGGGAGGACCTGGCTTGGCAGTTCGGGCTGGACTGTTCCCATGAGGCACAGGGTCAAGACTGATTTGCCTATGGCTGGGTTCAAACTGGAATGGCATGGTGAGCAAAAACGATGGATTTAGGCCCAGATCTCTGTACTGGGGTGAATGTATAAACATTGTTCTGCATTCTGTCCATCAACTGTTGTTTTTTCATGTTAGAATTGGACGCAAGTAAGGAACGAGAAGTAGTAGGCTGCGCCAGTCCATCAGAAGGAGGAGGGTTATCCATGAAGTGGTCACTAGAAGGCAAGTGTGAGACTGAGAACTTGCACAGCTGTACTTTGGCAGGTAATGAAACTTCTTTATTCTGCCCATATAACAGCTGTTAAGATTATTTAGCAGAAGCTAAATGGAAAGCCTTCAACAAGACTGAGTGCAAGGAGCTTCATGCAAGAATTCCTCACAGGCCAAATGAACCATGAAATAAGTTGCACCCAGTAAAGTTTTTTCGGTAGCCAGTATTCTGTGTCTTAAAAAAGTACAGGACAAACCACACCATAGAATTAAAAGTAAAAAATCCTTCCATCAACTGTAAAAATGTAGGATTATAAATCTGCTAGTGACATTCTGGTAAACAAAGAGGGATACGATATATTGCTTATATAGCTGCAGTAAAGAAAATCTCAAAAGGACACATTTTAAAGCATTGTAAAGAAGGAATCATGACATCATCTGCTCTAGATGGCCTCCATTGAGTGGCAAATTGATAGGAAGAGGCAAGCCAGTCTTAAATTTGGTGAGAAGGCAAGCGGGCAAAAAACAAAATCACTGCCGTAGTCTGAAGCGCGGATGAGGTGCCTATAGAGTACTTGCCCATAGGTCTCGCTCATCCAGGCAGCATCAGGAGCATGCAGAAATGGTTTCCCTGACTTATAGTGTGGTACGTCCACACTTAACAAAGAAATTGTTCCGCTGAGGTGTGGAGCTCTCCTGTTAAGCAGCCATCTAAGGTGGCGCCGAACCACGCCCCCCACAATGTAATTTATTCTGAATACATATGCACAGCATCTTTAGCTTTGTCTTTTATACTCTAATGCATGCTAGAGCTACTTTAGCTGGAATGTGGTTTGTCCATCGCTTGATGTTTCCAATAGCAGTTGACTTACTTTTGCATTGAGGAAGACCTCTGGGACTCGGTGATTTATGATCTGCCTGGTTGCACCCCATCCCAGTAATTCAGTACTTAGTGGGTAATCTGAGATTCATACAATCCTATCTCCTCTGTTTTCCTTAGGATATGTCTGTTGGGGAAGTTTTAGAGGAGAAAAAGTTGGCTCTGGTTGGTTAATAGAGGCTACCTCTATTCCCCTTGGACCCTTTTCCTTTTAGAGTATCTGCTCCCAACTCTTCCACTGGGTGTGGGCAGCCTGGGTATGAGACAAGGGCCATGGGCTGTGGTTGTAAAGGATGATCAGTGTAGCAGTATTGTTACAGCTAATCCAAGGGTAAAGACTAAGGAGATCCTTAAGCCCTCCCAGAAGAGAAAAATAGGTCGACTCTTTGTCCCAGAATAAAAGTGGGTCTTGAGGTTATTTCCAAGTCTACAACCTGATTAAGATCCAGCATGTACTTATGGGTTTAGTCATGGTTGCTTTCACTATGCCCTCACTGTTCCTCATTTATGAAAATCCACTGGAAATGGTGAGAATGAGAGTGGCGAAAGATGCTTACCCTTTGCAAGTGTTTGGGAGCTATAGGGATGCAGAAACACAAATAGCAAAGTGAACCAGTGAAAGTATACATATTATAGTTTTTAAACCAAATTAATAAAATATAAGGTAAATCTATAAACAACCAAACATAAAAACAATAAAATGAATAAAGGGAAATTTGAGGGTAAATTGACCTTTGAACCGTAATAATCCCTAAAACAATTTGGCTAAATAAGGACAGTCTATGAAACAAAATGCCCAAAATATTTGAATAATTGAATGCATTGATGCATAAGTGCCTGTTGCTGTCTAGGATGGTGGTGTCTAACTGATCAATTTAAGTTTCTTTATATTAGCTCCCATTGAATTACAGGTGTTTTTTATTTAGTTGTAACAGGTGATAAAATGCGATCTAGCTTGAGTATAACATCGGGCCATGATGATTGTACATTAAATGCTTTGAGCTGGAACGTTGCAGGGTTGCAATCTAACTTGATGTGCCCAGACTGGCTGTCTTTTATTAGCCAGTTTGACATTTTAATATTTTGAGGAGACCTGGGCGACACATGAAATATTTGTAGCTGGCTTTGCATGTTATTACAATCTAGCAACTCCCTCTAGATCAGGCCGTGCAGTAGGTAGGTTGGCTATCTGGGTGAACATTAAAGCAGGCGGTTGTGTTTAAGCATTAGAGATTGTTGACAGTAATTTCCAGGCAGTGAGGAACAAAGGAGGTCCAACAATATATTGAATACATTTTTACAATAATGATTTTACCAATGTGCCTAATACTAAATTTCCAATCTTGTTTGAATATATATCTTTTTTACAAAGTGCCGTTGGAGATACTGGACAGCTAGCCGGCCTTTGCTTAGGCGATGATTTTAATGCAAGGTTGAGGCCATCAAGCACCTCCCTATATCTTTCTAGTAACGCCGTTTCTAACACTAACACTATCACCAATGAACAGAATAGATCTGATGTTAGAGGATCAAAGCTGGCACCACTTCTGGCATCTTGTGAATTAGATAATGTTATGGATATTGTAGGTAATGGCACAGAGCCATTACCCAGCTTTAGGGGTTGTGGCCATACATCTATAATTGACTACTTCTTCATATTGTCTAATTTAGAGGGTTTGCTGCTATCAGAAAAAGTTGTTCCTTCTAACTATATTGATCACAACCCAATTGAGGTAATCTTTACCCTGGCCCCTCAACCCCATTACTCCAGGAGGAAGCAATCTTGAATTCTCAACAGACGGATTACGATTAAAATGGGAGAGCAGTCGCACCTGCATACTTGTTACAGAAAGTGATTAAAGAGAACCTACATGTGGTCAATAATGTCTTATTAAACTTGATGACGCTTATCAAGCAGCTGCAGCCAGGGCCGGACTGGCTACCGGGCGTTTTGATGTGCTGCCGAGCTGGGGGCTGATTTCACTGCGGTGGGGGCTGAGTTCGTTGATGGGGACCTGCGTGAGCTTCGAAATAAACAAAGCAAAATGAATGTTTTTAAGCACACGCAGGTCCCCATCAACGAAATCAGCCCCCAGCTTGGCAGCACACCAGAACGCCTGGTAGCCAGTCCGGCCCTGGCTGCAGCCTCTGCCCAGCTCTGCTCTTTCATTAAGACAGAGCTTATGAGATCCATAAAAACATTTATATTAAACCCAGATGGTTCAGTCACAGAAAATCAGTCAGGACTAAAACCACTATCAACCAGGATTCCACAAAGGCAAATAGTAGTATAGGAAGTTGAGGTTTTTGAAAAGGTTATAGAAAAGGGTATAGAAGATTTACTCACTAATAAATTCTGCAGCAAAAACAATCTATCAAAGAAACATAGAGATGCCTTAAAGGGACTAGAAAGATGTGTCAATATAACGATTAAACCGTGAGATAAGGGGGAAAGTATTGCAGTTATGGATGCCCACTGCAGGAAGTCGAGCAGAGATGAATGGAAAAAATTGGAAGAAAGAGTTGTTAGGTTGTTAAGATCTGCAAGAGAAGATGAAATAATCTGCCAAGACGAGTATGAGTTTCTCTATAATGAACATCCTATACTACCGGCCGTACACGGACTCCCCAAGGTACATAAACATTTATTGGACCCCTCAATGAAGCCTATTATCACTAGTATAAACTCCCTTACTGAACCACTCAGTAAATATGTGGATTGCTTTTTGAGACCGATGGTCTCAAAGCAAACCTCATATATTAAGGATACAACAGACATAATTCGGGATGTTGAAGGTTTAAAATTTGACTCTAACAATGAATGGCTGGTCTCACTAGACATCGAAGCCTTATACAAAAACATTTCCCAAACGGCCATAGTGGAGATGATTAGAAACTTATTACAAGACGAACAAGGGGATTTATCGCCTCGTGCCAGTTTAATTACTGAATTGGTGGAGATAATTTTGAAAAATAACATCTTTCTTTTTAATGGTGGATATTATTGCCGGATCAAAGGGACCAGCATGAGCACAACTTGTGCCCCCAGTTTAGCCTGCCTTTATGTGGGAGCCTTTAAAGATAAGCATATATTCAATGAGATGGCACCATTCTTTGAGAATGTAACACACCTGGCACGCTTTATTGACAACGTGTTCTTTATCTGGCGAAGAATTAGGGAGGATCTAGATGCCTTCATTGAGTGGCTAAATTATGGGGATCCTAATTTGAAGTTTATCTCTACAAGTAGTCAATTCCACTGTGACTTTTTAGATATTAAGGGCAAAACGGTGAAAGGTGTATTAGAAGTAGAACTCTTCACGAAACCATCGGATCGCGATACTATCCTGCATTAGGTCAGTAACCACCTGAATTGCCAAAGTGTGTATATATATATATATATATATAATATCCAAAGTTTTGTCCAAAAAACGAAAGTGCACTCCACAGCAGGCCGCTCATAAAGAGATTTATTAATTGCAACAGCAATAACTGGGCATTCGATTCAGATATGTAGTTAGCACCTGACGCGTTTCGAGCCTCCTGGCTCTTGTTCACAGGCATCCAGGACAAAGCGGAGCACCAACATCTCCCGGCAATTTACTTCCCTCCAGTGGGATCTCTCAGGTGAGTTAATTTGTCTCTATGCGTGGTGCCTGATGGAATTTGTAGTGCTGCGATGAAATTCTTACCCTCCAGTGGGTGTGCCCCACTTGCCACAATTGTATAATTATTGTTCTCAGCCCTCCAGTGGGCCTCTAGACCCAATGCCCAGTTTATTTTCCATCCGCTGTTTCTGCATTGAGGCGACGACTGGTTCTGTGCCCCTTCGGCTCCACTTCACATTTTAGTGGCGGTGCAACTTTCACGGCGGGACAGCCATTAATATTATATCCAAAGTTTTGTCCAAAAAACGAAAGTACACTCCACAGAGACCGCTCATAAAGAGATTCATTAATTGCAACAGCAATAACTGGGCATTCGATTCAGATATGTAGTTAGCGCCTGACGCGTTTCGAGCCTCCTGGCTCTTGTTCACAGGCATCCAAGACAAAGCGGAGCACCAACATCTCCCGACAATTTACTTCCCTCCAGTGGGACCCCTCAGGTGAGTTCATTTGTCTCTATGCATGGTCGATGATGGAATTTGTAGTGCCGTGATGAAATTCTTAACCTCCAGAGGGTGTGCCCCACTTGCCACAATTGTATAATTATTGTTCTCAGCCCTCCAGTGGGCCTCTGGACCCAATGCCCAGTTTATTTTCCATCCGCTGTTTCCGTGTTGAGGCGACGACTGGTGTCGATGTGCCCCATCGGCTCCACTTCACATTTTAGTGGCGGTGCAACTTTCACGGTGGGACAGCCGTTAATATTATATCCAAAGTTTTGTCCAAAAAACGAAAGTGCACTCCACAGCAGACCGCTTTGGACAAACAAGCTTGTGGAGACATCTGAATAGGATTGACAAGCAGGATCCATATGCCGAGGCCCATTGGAGGGCTTGCAATGTCGCAACAGCAGTAGAGAACCGCTGACTACACTGCATATCCCATAATTCTACGCGGGCTCATTTGAGCTGACCATTGGAGGGTGCTAACTTTTAAATGGGCGGATGTGTCAGCTTTACAAATCAGACTGTCACGCCTCTGAAGAAGTGCAGGAAGCACTGAAACGCGTCAGGCATTAATATGACAAGAATGTTGTAATTTCGTTTGGCATGCTGACCCTGCTTTTACCTCATTAAAAGGCTTTAGCTGCCGGATGCCAAAGTGCATATATATATATATAATGCTTTGGTGGCATCCATTCATCTATCATATTCGTTAGGCATTGCATTAAAGGATAATCCCTGACAGCAATGTTACTGGAACGTGTAATGAGGACGAGTACAGTCAAGGTGAAACAAAAGAGAGATGCAGCGGTTTGGCATTACGGGTACGCAGCACCAGTTGTGAGCATCTCAATTGAAAATGCTCAATAAAAAAATGGGAAAAGGGGTAATAAAACTAGACTAGTGAAGCAAAATATTAGAGATTTATATATAGTTCCACGAAGGGACAAAAATGTAGTGATTACTATGTGTCTCTGTAATCCTAACAGATCGTGAGGGAAAATACAAATTAAGATCCCATCTTTGTATTGAGAGAAAAAATAGAGTGCAAGAGCAAGGGGAGACTTCCCTTAAAAGCAAAATAAAAGAAGAAAGGAGGACCATCTACATAATATACCCAAGAATTGAAAACTGAGGTTAGGATGAATTAGTAAAATGCGTCAGTAGAGGAATATTAGGTGAGCTATTAGGGTCCTTGGACCAAACAGATGTACCTTTACATTTTCCACACAGGATTGGACAGATAATTAATGGGCAGTAAAGAACACACTTGAATATTCCACAAAAAACTATTGGGATTGCCAATGAATACCTTGATGTAGTGATAGTAAAAGGGGATATGTTTACATTGAGTTGGTGTATTTATTTGTAGGTTTTGTTTCTGATGACCCACCACTATTAGAGAAACTTAATAGAATAATTTCTCTCTCTAGTGATAAAGAACAGCGAAAACGCTACTAAACTGAAGGGCTAACCATAAAGAGAGAGTGTTGAACGAAACCCTCTTTTAGGTATGTGAAATACACCTTAAACTGATGTTGAGTTTGGATAAAATGTGGGGATCCAGAATAAAGAGTTCCTAGGATTTTAAATATATAGAAATTGGGGACCACTGATGTCTGAATGTGAAGAGTGGTATATAAGTAAGAAAGTAATTCAGAACCTATGTTACTCAATGAACAATTAGTTTAACAAATGGCATTAACCATTGGTCATAAGTGAGCTCTGTACATTAAGTGTGAAGAATGAGCACAACATCAGTATGTGAATGGATGAAGGGATGCGTTAGGGAATATGAGCGTAAAGAAAAAATGATTGCACTGAGCCTGGTTATGTAAATTTGCCTTATAGTTTTAATTGGATTGAATATTTGAACATTATTTTTTACTTTTAAGATAAACCTATGTCTTTTAAAAAATTGTTTGTCCTGAAGAAGGTGGGTTGAACCAACTTAAAAAAACACTGAATCGCAGTATTACTTATGTGATTTGGTTATAATTAATTGTGCATTTGAGATGTGATTATATTTTGTACATAATAGAAAGTATGTCTCTTTAAAATGTGGATTTTTTAACTTTTGTAATGAAATATTGTATACAGTATATTTTGATTTTAAATATACCAATTTTTAATAAACCATACATCTTTACATAAAGCAGTGGTCAGTGCTTAGAGAGCTTTTATATATGTCAGTACGAGGGTGAATTTTCTCTTCACCTATATAAGATATAGAGTGACTGATGGTGTGAATGGAGAGAGTGAGTGACGCAAAAGGGATCCTTTTTGGTTTTTAATCAGGTACGTGTGTTCCATTGCTAATCGTTAATATCAACAGTCACTTAAGGCCACCCCGAGGAACCTCCAGTGCTGGCCGAGTCATGTAAGATATACAAGCAGGTCACTGCAGCTAGAAAAAAGGGAGTATTAGATCAGCAATGGGACTCTTTAGTCTTAATGGCCAACAACAAGAACAGCAAACTTTTTGGACAGCAGTGAAAGAGATGTCAAAAGTTTAATCAAGTAGAGTCAAAGATCATCAGTAATATCACTAGTGAGGCCTGAGAACTGCATTTTACTAATACCTATGCCTCCGTTTCTACTGATAGTGTAAACCTGCCTGATTCAAATTTTGCGTTAGTGCAGTTGACCTTGGGGGAAGTTGAGGATGCAATAATTCAGAGTATTGGGGGTAAGGCCCCTGGCTCTGACGGGGCACCGATAGATCTTCTTACATAAAACCCCGGATTCTGGGCCCGTTACTATTGAATGTTTTTAAGAGCTTAGCCCACTCCCCCTTACCTAGCACATGGTCAACTTCAATAATAGACCCTATTTTTAAAAAGAGAGATCACTTGCAGCCTCGTTGCTATAGGCTATAGGCCTATTTCTTTAATAGACACAACTCTATAAATTCTGGGCAGGGTTTTATAAAATCAGATAAAGGAATGGGCAGAAGAGAAATCAATTTTCTACCCCTGCCATTATGGTTTTAGATTCAAGATCGGCACAGTTGAGCAGTGTTTTAACCTTAACCTGCTAATTGGAAAATATACCATAGCCCAAAACTCTACAATATATCTGGCATTTATGGATCTGACTACAACGTTCAAAAGTGTAAATCACTTGAAGCTGTGGTCTATTCTTTTAGCTCTTGGTATGGACAAAGCACTGGTGCAATTTTTAGCTTATTTGCACAGGAACATGAAGGCCAGAATAAGAATAAACACCCAGGGGGAGATGTCCCGAGATATTGGCATATTTCGGGTGCGAGATAAGGATGTGTTTTAGCTCCACTTTTTTTATTTTGCATACAAATGGTCTTTATACATTCTTATTAACCGCCACCCCTGATGTCCCTAAAGTCAAAGGTTCAATTTTACCATCGTTGTTGTAAGCCAATGATGCAGTAATAATGGCTTGTATCCCTAGGGCTTTGCGACTGTTAGTAAAGGCTTTGTAAATTTTATAGCCTCGCTGAACTTATATACTAATTAAAAAAAAATCTTGTATTATGATTTGCGGCCCAAAGACGTATAACTTGGCTTCTCTTACTGTGGGCGACTGCAGCCTAAAATGCACCAGCACTTTTTCTTACCTGGGAATAGTCTTTGCCAATAATGAATCATGGACAGCACACGTCGCACAATGTAGGAATAATTTCTCCAGGGCGATTAGTTCACTGTTCAGTTTACTGCAACCTAGGAGGGGGGTTGCTCTTCTCCCACTCCTGCAGATTTTTAAAATGCAATGCCTCCTGATAGCTAGATACGGGGCTGAGTTATGGAGTATTAACAAGTGTAATTTAATTCAGGCAGAAGAAAATAGATTTTGCAGAAGAATTTTAGAGGATCCCATTTCTACCGCAAATTTGATCTGCCATAGTGAATTGAATGTATCCCTTATTGAAGACTATATTAGTGTTTGCCCTTTGCTATTATGGTTAGCAGTATGGAGAAACATGGATGGAAGCAGGCCTCACTAGAGATATCATCTTAGATTGTCTCTCCTGTGATAAAGGTAGTAGTATCCCATCGTTGGCGACCGTGGAATCCGTTTGCGCATGGCAGGTTGCCAACAGTTGTTTGAGAACCCCGGCGACCCACATACTATTAGTAAAAAAAACTGCTGCAGGCAGTTTTATTTAAATTCCTGAAGACGGGTGATCGAGACCGCAAAGTTGAGTGTAACGGCCTATATGAATATTGTAGCAAATTGATCAATCACAAGATACTTAACAACACCTTTGGGACGCTGGGAGCGTAGTCTATTGTTTTGTTATTGGACAGGCACTGTTAAATATTTGTCAGGTTTTCCTTTAGGCTTTCAGGCAAATCTAGATACTTCTCCCTGCCCGTGTGATGTGAGCTCAGGCCAATCTATGTTACATTTCCTATTCTTCTGTGTTTTTTTTTCCATATACACAAAGAGCATTTTGTTACCCCTATTTAAGAGGCTCAGTATTATCAATTTTAGAGAAGCATATAGTAAGCTGCTGCAACTTAATGATGATGAGTGTATCTTTCATGTGGGCATGTTTCTGAAAATTGCTGTCCGGGCTCGTTTTACAGTGACCACCAATTAGAACAGTTTTTTAGGTTTATTCCTGCCTGATGACAGACTGTGAATGCCACTCTCTGAATTTTATATTGTTTTTTTACGAAATGCTTGTTTTTTATGTTTTAAAAATACTTATTGTGGTTTTTAAATGTACTTTTATGGATACTTTTGTACCCGAATTAAGAATTAATTGATTGATTGATTTACTGTTTAATTTTTCATGGAGGAATTACAATGGGTTGTATTTACGCATATGCTAATAAATTATTGCTTACCTACTTAAGACTTTGGCTCTGATTTAGAGTTTGGCAGACGAATACTCTGTCACAATTGTGACAAATATCCCATCCATCTCATTATTAGTGCATTAGGATATAACTCACTTGGGTGTGACTAGATCCAACCTTTGGGGGGGAAGGCTAACACTTCCAGCAAGTGATGCAGATAAAGAATTTAAAGCAATGTGGGCAGAGCTATCTTTATAGCCAATATGAGGGAAATACATGACAAACTTTGCAGTTCAAACACATTGGACAAACCCAATCTAATTATGGTTGAAAGATTGGAGTCCATGGTTACCCCTAGATTCCTCACTGCAGTTGAGTTGTTTCATGGTGGCCTGGTTCCTTACGCCATATTGTTCATGGGTTTGATCCTTTTGCTGCATATCAATATTTCGATTTGTGACATGTTTATTTTGATGTGGCTTGAGATCATTCTTTATTTGACTTCTCGAGGCAATGCCCATTTAAATCAAAGTCAGATGGGTTTTCATACATCAATCTAATTTGTGTATTATCTACATAACAGTAACAGTTGAGGTTGAAGGAGGAGATTAGGTCCGGTGGAGAGCCAAGACAAGTGTTATAGAGGAGGTAGGATTGTTAGGTACATTAGTTATAAATTGAATGGTGCGACCTGAAGGGATACAGTGATCTGATGATCTATCTGATAGAAAAGATGCAATCTGCTTCAATTTCCTCCCTGCAGTCTGATGTTGTCAAGTCTATGTAGAAGCTTGGGAGGAGGAACAGTATCAAATGCAAGGAAGAGTTCAAGTTATTGGCATGCTGGAACTCCAATGCAGATATTTGCCTTAAAGCACATCTTTCTATCTTTTTAACTAAAACAGTCTGTTATTGGCCATAAGTAAGAAAGATCTCTTGTTTCAAGTCATGTTTGTTTTAGGGAGGGTTTATGTAAGACATTAAGAGTTCCTTTGGGAAGATACATGTTTCCAAGGGGTTTTTGACAGCTGTGGCCTGGATTGGCTACAGAGCTATTTAAGAGAACATTGGTCTGCTGGTGATTCTGTTAGCTATAAGAGTATTCAGCATTGATGAAGTCTTTTGTGGTTAGGATTGACTGTTGTAGCTTTCTTGTTTTGTTATTGGGTGAATTGAGCTGTGCTGCTAGAATTGTGGTTAATCAGAGGGAAGGCAAGGTGGGTGGGAAGGGAAGTAATTCAGGTGTGTCATGCAGACAGCAAGGGTCAATGGTGTGAAGGCCTTTTTAATGTGTTGCCAAGGAACCATGATGTCCTTAGGCAATACCACTTCAGGTATTGTGGTTGACTGACCCTTTTTACTCTGAACTCTTCCAGAGGGGCTGTTGTTTGTGACCTATAGGCCCCTCATCAGATCTACAGCCTACTTGGCAGCTTTCCCTATTCAGATCTCCTTTCCAGTGTTACAGGCTCTTGGCTGCTGTAAGGTCGCCAAGCTGCAGCTCAGCTCTCCAGGACATAGGGCAGGTCTCTCTGAAACAAGGCAGACATAAGTTATCACTTCATCCAGCTTTCTTTGCTACCTTCTCCAAAAGAAAAGAAAATGAAACATCCACATTGCTCACCATTTGCAAGCTGCAGAGCGGCTGTTACTGCTTGTGTGCATGGAAATAATGTATATTTAGATCAATGCCTATACATTGAGACACGCAACTGCACTTGTTTAGTGTCCACAAAACGTCACATTTACAGGAGTTAGCTAAACATATACAGAGTGAAAAGAGCATAGGAGAAGCCATATTAATTTAGGGAAACCTAATATTGCCTGTATGTGCTTTTGGGATGCAAGTGTCCCCTGTGAGGTATACAGTCATGTTGCCCTATCCTGAATACACAGCTGTGAATATCTGATATCCCAGAGATTGATTTTGGCCCTAGCCTCATGCTAATCTAGTGCATAGAGGCCTATGTTGTCTCTTGACATGACTGAGGTACTGGACCTGTCCTGTACCTGGAGGGGCATGTCAAGCATGCCCTTATTATCCTGACAGTGGACTACCAGCCTGCCGCTGGTTAACATGTAGATCGATGGTGCAGCACACCATGTTTTGTGGAGGCCCCACTCGTGTAAAGTTCTGCTTTAGAGTTCTAATCCTAATCCTTGTGCTAACATTCCAAATATATGTTGTGCATGTTTATGTTTGTGGCTTGTGTGGTATTTGTAAACCAGTGTGCCTGTGTAACCGAGGCCTGCGGGTTCCATTTTGGAAGCTCTTAACCTGCTCCTATGCACAAGCTGGAGGTGAGATTGTTTTCCAAATCAGTGGAACTGTTTTGCTGACATTCCTGAGGCTGGAGGGAGGAGACCTAGACAATGAAGTGGGGACAGAGGAGACAACACACTTTTAGAAATTCACTGAGGCCCTTTTGCTGAGAGGAGCTGCTGATTAGTTTTCCAGTGGCACTGCCATTTGCAAGATAGTGGGGGTGAAGGGTGGGACTGAAGTTTCTTGATCAGTGTGAAAAGGTTCTTTTAGGTGAGCCAGCCGTTTGTATTTCCCCTGATCACTGTGCAGTGTTGCTGTTGGTTTGCCAGGTATAGAACGTTCACGCCTCTTTGTGTCTCTGTTGTCATTACCCCAGGATGGAGACTACTGTACTATGAGGCGCATCACTCTGCTCATAAGCGTACTGTGATGACTGCTGTGCACCTAGATCTGGTGTCTGTCTGACAGTCAGCTTCCCAGATGAGAGGGTTTCTTCCCTGGAGTCTTGCCTTGCTGGAAGATCTGTATCTCTGAACTTCGGTGCCTGGAAGCCAACCTGCCTACGGAGAGAGGGAAAGATCCTGCCATCCCTGCAGGAGGTGTTGGTGTAACAGTCAGACCCTGGTGCTGAGGATCTACCCAGGGGAACAGAGACTGCAATGACTGATTGGTGAGCCTAATAATATGGGCAATCTCTCCAGAAGTGAGGCGCCAAATGGGAATTGCAGATTGGCAGCTCACCTCACCACAATGCAATAAGAACGATTGCGGGTGTCCTCACTGCTAAAGTGAAACAAACTATGCCCTTGAAGGTCTTTGCCATCAAAGCCAAGACCTGTGCCTGCAGCTGTTGCCACTGCTGTATTAACAAACTGCACACCGTGACTAGTAGTATGCTGCTGTGTCCCGGTCTATGTGGTTGCCCATGTGCTGTTCAACACCAAGTGGCCCAGAAGTAGGTCCAATGCCTGCTATATGCCCCACCAACGCCAGTATCTGCATTTGTCAAAAACCTCCAGGCTACCAATCTGGCTAGCCATCCTGTTTCAGCTTACTGAGGTGAAGGACCCCTTCTGAAACCACCATGTCTCATCCCAGAAATGAGAGAGATTGAAGACACTTGTTGCCGAAAGAACATGGAGACCTGCGTTGTGGTGAGACTGTATCATAGGAACTACTGAACTGAGTGCATGGATTATTGAACTGGGGTATCTGCACCTGAGCCTTGATTCATGTTGCAGAAAACTCTCTAATCTAAGGGGGACCTGCCTAGAGAGGGACTCCTGGGAATTCGGAAAAGGAGGGCATTGTCCCAAGACACAGTAGCTCATGCACTAATATATATTGTTGTACCTGCTACTATTACCTATGTGGCATTCCATTTAAAGTGTGTACTCTTCTTATCCAAGTTAAGCACTGTACTGGGCAAACAGATACTGTTCTGCTGGATGGTCGAGTTCTGAGTTTGTCCACCTCCACACTACCTCCATGAGAATCCTGTGATTGCTTTCCATCGCTACCACCAAGACTCAAGTGCAGAAGGGGATGTACTTGACTCAGTAGGCACAGCCATAATAGGATTATTTCCTGGACATCAGCAGCGAACAAGCCCAGCCCCAAGACTGAGGTCTAGTAGTGCATAGTTACCCCATGCCCCCCTGAAAGGGTGTAACACATGTCCTCTAATAGAACTGTATGTATTCAAATTGACCAACTATGCACTGTGTGCCTCCTACCTCTGTATAGTCAAAGCAATTCACTTAATACTATTTATTTATTTATTTATAAAGTTTTATATAGCGTGAACAAGATCCCAAGGGATATCAGAGCGCTTTACATTAGGATGGGAGGGGGACATACATGCAAAATCGCTAACAAGTAGTCATGAAAAACAAACAGGAATGATCACTGATTCAGGGACAGTTGCACCATGGAAGGTAATACATTAGGCAAATAAAAGCGAGCCCAGATGGGGTCATTGTAAAAGGAAAAGAGGAGTAGTAACAAAAGAAGGTACAGTGGAAGTAAGAGCAATGTCCAAGGAGGGTAATACAGTAAACAAGTAAAGCGGGCCCTGAAGGGGTCATTGTATAGGAAAAGAGGAGAATTAGCACAAGATGATACAAAGGAGGTAAGAGCAATGACTTCGAGCAGGTGGGCCAAGCCCAATTAGGGTAAGAATTTGTTCATAAAGAATCTTTTGGCTTCCACTTTGAACGCCGTTGTTGAAGAGATTCTGCGTACTTCTGGAGGAAGAGAGTTCCATATCTTTGGGGCGGTGCATGAGAAGGCTCTGTGACAGGTTCTCTTTTTCCTAAGGATGGGTGGTTTCAAGAGGGAAGTATTGGCACTCCTTGAGTCTCTTGCCCCACAAGATAACTCAAGTTTTTGTGCAAGGTACCTGGGAGTATTTAAGTGAAGACCTTTGTGCGTCAGAACAGCAATCTTTAACTGAATACGTGCATCATACGGCAACCATTTGAGAGAATTTAGGACTGGGGATATGTGCTCATTTCGCTTGGAGCCTGTAACCAGCCTGGCTGCGGAGCTCAGTGATACTCTTAGGGGAGCCAGGGTGTATTTAGGAAGGCCACAGAGGGTCGCACTGCCGTAGTCAAGCCTCGGCAGGACAAGCGCTTGGACCACCTGTTTGAAATCGTTTTGTGGAAAAAAAGGTTTGATATTCCTGAGTGTCCTCAGCAGGTGATTTGCTCCCTTGCACACCTTACTGATGTGATTTTTCTACTAGATTTTCAATAGGTGTCAATTGCACAATGGGTGCAGAAAGGAATGATGCAAAATTCTTGGCACTAACGGCATTAAATCAAAGCAGTGAGAACAGGGTGATTTTGCATAAAACTAATAGTGTTATTAAAAACACTTCACTGATTCGAGATAATCACCAGTACTCCCCAACACATGAAATAACTTCATGTATAATTCTTGAAGAGTAAATGTACTTGTATAGTGCTTTGAAATATTTCTTTTGAGCACATTAATGGAAGTATTTCAGTTCTTCTGAGACTCACTTTTTTAGGTTTGGCTTGCCAGTATAGCTGCTGCCAAAACTTGTGTGATCAACAGAAAAATACCTATAATGTGCACAACTGAGAGAAAGCGTTTGATCTGCCCATGTTGGTTACCTTGAGTAAAGCACTTGTTTGTTGCACTCCTATTGGCTCCTGAGGGTGGTTATCTTCACCTAACATGACTGCCCCATTAAAATGCAATGACACAGCAGTATGTAAGAGGAAGACCCCTCAATCATGATGTGATAGTACTGGCAAAGAGCATTGCTCAGAGAGCCGGTAGCAGTATGGCTGGTAGAAGTATTGGTGAATAGAGCTTGTCGATAAGGGTTTGTCCCTCATTAAAATGGCTGCTGCATATAGGATCTGCGCATTTAGACAACATAAACTGTGGGATTGGTGTCCAGACTGATTCCAGACACCCCCACCGGATATGTTCGCCTGTATACCAGGTAGCTCACAGTGCAAGATTGAAGAGCCTGCCTTAGGGGTGACTTATAGGTTTTAAGTGTAGTACCTCAGATATAAGGAAACTTATATCTGTCATAGTGGTGCTAGCACCAGCTTACATGGACTGCAATGGCAGGCCTGTAGTCACAGTTTGAGTGGTCTTTCATTGGTGGAACAATACATGCTGCAGCCCATCGGAGACCCCTTGTCTACCTATGCCTTGGGTACCTTGGTACCATATACTAGGGACTTACAGGGGCACACCAGTAGCCAATCGTGGAGGTACAGAAATACCATGACAAATTTATGGAGAAAGCACAGTGACTAGGGTCCTGATTAGCAGTATCCCAGTCAGACTTGTCAAAAAAACATACTGACACCAGCAAAAAGTGAGAGTGACCATGAAAGCAGATCCTACTTTCCTACACTTCCCCATCTATTTATGTCTTGCAGAGAACACACCCACCCTCTCAGGCACTCCAATGGATGTGTTGTTTGCTGCAGTCATACCCTGTGGTTCAACGTCCGAAAAAGCCTCCTACAAATATCCACTCCTCCCACACCAACCCACAGCCTCAGTTCACTCTCCCCAACTGCACCAGCTGCTCCATAACCAGCTCCCTGTCCCGCACTAGTCCCAACAGCTTCAGCTCGCTCTCTCCTACAGTGGCAGCATTCAGTTTTGCACTCAAACGTAAATTCCAAATAAACAGTTGCAAACCCGGTGCATAATGTTACTGAATCTGCTCTAAGGCTTCTGATAAATGTCAAAGTAATCCTGAGGAATGGAGTAAGTTTTTAGCACCACTTTATTCTCATTGTTATTTCACTGGGAAAATTCCAAAATCATGGAAGGGAGCATCGTGATCCCAATTTACAAGAAGGGATCTCGGCTGCATCCCTGTAACTATCGACAGATTGCGTTACTGGACGCAATAGGGAAGATCTTCGCGGCAAGTGTCCTGGATCATCTTAAAGATTGGGCCTTTTCTACAGGAGTGATCCCTTTTAATCAGGTGGGTTCGGACAAAAACATTCTGTAACGGACAACATAGCAGTGTTACAGACAGTTATAGATAAATATGTGGTTTTAAAATCGCAGGTCGTTTACGCCGTCTTTGTTGATTTTACGACGGCATTCGACAGAGTGGACAGACCCACACTTTGGTACAAGCTCAGAAGTCAGGGAATTCCGGAAACTCTTCTTCATTTAATTATTTCACTTCATTCAGAAACTTGGTGCCAAGTACAAATGGGAAAAGAAAAGGGACTCACTCGCCCAATAGCCACATCAAACGGCCTTAGGCAAGGTTTCCTTTTGGCTCCCCTTCTCTTCTCGTTATACCTCAGTGACCTCCCGGCTCGTTTTTTGCAGGTTGTCAACTTCCCTCCGAAGATATCATCGTGTAAAATACACATAATGATGTATGCCGATGATGTGGTAATACTCGATCTTACCCCATTCAGATTACAAAAGAACCTAGAAGTGCTCACTAGATATACAAAAGAACATTTCTTGGTTCCAAATACAACAAAAACGAAAGTGGTACCGTTCAGAGGAAAAAATCATTATACAAAATTTAATTGGACATTGGGGGGAGAATCGCTAGAAGTGGTAAAAGAATATAACTATCTGGGGCGAATATTTACTCAATCATTACAAAACTCCCCTCACCTGCAGCACCTGAATCGTAAAGCAGATGTTCACGTGGGGGCGGTCCAACGTTTATATTCCTCTTCCGAGCAAAGGCACTTCTTTTCATAATTACAGGTATATAGTTCTAAGATTCCTCCTATATTATCGTATGCTCTGGAATATATTCCAATCAGCGAGTGGCATCAAATCCAAATTAAAGAAGGGAAAATTCTTCGCAAACTGACAAAGGTCCACCAAGCTGTCCCCTGCTTAAGCATTGCATCTTGAATTTTCTTTAGTCAGCTCCTTTGCCAGAGCTATCACTAATATCATAAGATGGGCCGGTAACCTTTTACATGCAGGTCAAGGCACCTTAAGATCTTTACTAAAAACGGAGACATTTGAGCTTGAATCAACAAAGTACATTTTTAGCCAAAACCTGATTATTGCTTTTAAATTACCAAACTGTAAAACTGCACTTTTGAAATCATGGACTCCAGCGCAACTGAGGCTTTTTTTTAAACATCTAACGCCGAGGATTAGTTTTGATCTGGACATCAAACACTGTTCCAAACTGCACCATTATGAACCCTATGCAGAATCAATTGAATATAAACAGGTACAACATTTTATCCGTTTATCTTTAAGGCATGGAGTCCGGCGATGTATAATTTTATTACGGCTCGGGATTCTCCCTTTTAAATCATTGACTTTTAAATGGACTCATAAAGAAAATGTTACCAGCATATGCGATCTTTGCAATGGAGGAGTGCAAGATCTGAAGCATGTTCTGTTGGTATGCCCGAACTCGATATTGGTTGAGGCCAGAAGGCGCTATTTAAAAGTAGTTCAATTTAGATATAATTGTGCATCTGTGCAGAGTTTGATCTTGCTTTTTAAATCTCCTCCAGATGAATTTGTGTGTCATAACCTATTTACATTTTTTAAAACTTTTTCAAACTTGTATTGAAAGTTCTTTGTACATCGTCTTATAACAAATGTTTTATTCGAAAAAAAATCTCAGCAGAGAACTAAATCAAATAAATTAAAATTGATGAATTGATTGATGATAAATGTCACTTAATGCAGAGTTCATTCTAGTGTCCTGAAGTGAAACACTTCCACATTCATGAAATACTCTTTTTGAATTCTGAAGAGTCTTTAGCTCATTTTTACACAACGATTTTCATATCATGCAGAGAGCTTTATCTCTGGCTTGGCACTCCCTATTAATTTTCTGCTTGCCCACCTCTGTATTCTTCCTGAAATATATATTGTCCCACTGTGGCAGCAACAGTCCTTTACAAGAGCGGGGGCAGCAGAGGGCAGAGGATGAAGGCAAAACATACAAAAGACTCGTTAACTGTTTAATTGTCTTTAGAAGACCTGCAAAATACTTTACATGCATCTGAGGCGTCAGCCCCAGCCCAGCCCAACCCATGCCGCCTTGTGCCCTCCAAGTTAAAGCTGCACCCTCCGGGCTATGGCAGACAACGAGATGGGGGGGGGGGGGCGGCAGGGGAGGTGTGGCTAAAGCTCTTCCAGCCCAATGGGGGTTGTGCACCTGAACTCACTTGAAATAAGGCAGAAGAGGCACCTGTCTGTGACGGAGTACCTATCCGTGACGGAGTACCTGTCTGTGACGGAGTACCTATCCGTGACGGAGTACCTATCCGCGACGGAGTACCTATGCCTGACGGAGTACCTATCCGCCAAACTCTAAATCGGGCCCCTAATACTTACAAATAAATCTCAGTTCCTCCTACGGTCCCAAGCATTGCAACATGTTACTGTTCCCCAGCTTATTTAATAGTACTCAGTTTTTCAACCTGAAAAGATGCGAGAATGTGGTCTTCTATAGAGTTGAAGTCATACCCTGCAGTATTCTCTACATGTCAATAACTAGTGATTAATTCAATGGGCAATTTTTCCGGCTAAAGTATCACGTTTTTATTACTCTCAAAAGACACGACAGCTGCTATTTTCCTTCTGAATCAGAGCCTATCAACTTTATCAAGATCAGTTTGCTTGCCAAATGTCTATTTTTGCTACATTTGCTGGAAATAAGATGACCTAAAATGCATTTTAAATGAGAAACATGTGAAATAGTCTGCTGTAAAGTGCTGCTGTATAACAATCTCTATCACTCAGTAAAACTTGATTTGTAAACGTTACAGTACAACTACCTAACTGAGGGCAACGCAACCGGTCACAGAATTAACATGGAGGCGTGAAATGATGAGTTTATTGATTTATAGTTGATTTACAATGGTATTTGTAGTGTGCTTTGGACAGCAGCAACATCAAGACAAAACACATTAAATGTGTACCATTAGTTTCAAATGCTGTCTTGCAGCTGAAAATGTTTGTTTTGCCATCTCAGCAAACAGCTCCAGAATACAACTGAAAATAAGAGCTTGCACTTCCTTTTGTGGACTCATCTCACCATTATACCACTAAAATGGCCACATGCATAAGTGCAATGACACAACTCCATGCATACAGAATAAGAGTCACAGTAATGAAGTGTTTAGTGAATTTTATAAATAGCACAACAAAAGCACTCATCCAGACGCAGATATTTTACATATGTTGTGGTTATGCCCCTCACTACGGCAGTGCTGGGAGGGGGTAAATCAACACTTATCGACCTGCACCGACCAACAGTTTGTATGCATGTGGGAGGTCTGCTGTATACTAGGCATAATCCCGAGAGAAAAGAGGCTTAGGGCCTCTACACTTTTTTTGGACCTCAGCTTCATAGTAGCCAAATGACTCATTACGAGGTGCTGGAAGGCTAGTGAGCCACCGTCTATAAAAGCTTGGTCACACTCCATCCTCACCTGGGCCAGAGCAGAGCGGACATCTCTCCGACAAGAGGACACACCAGGGTTACGCATATACCCCATCTCATCTAATTGGGACACAATTTTGACCGTCCTCCAAACTGCATTATACCCTTGGACGAATGTTGAAGTTGACACGACATCTTAGCTTATACCCAAATACACTAGCCATGACCACATACACTAAGCAGACATTACCAATGACATTTCACTGTATATGTAGCATGATGTGTACTATTTGATACTGAGTTTAAACTGAGAGGATAGTAACTCGCCCAAAGGTATATTAGAAGCTGCATTGAGAGACGGGGAACCCTACCTGTTTTCCATTTGTCCCCACATCCATCACCCCAACCCCTACCCGTGATGTTCCTTTTAGTTCTTTTCAAGTTTACTGGTTGCTCCTAGTTTAGTGGTTTAAATATGTTAGATGCATTGCCATGGGATGCTACGGAAAACACGACTGCTTATTGTTTACTTACCTAGGGAGACACCTCTAGCTCCTGAGTTGTGTCATGCACGGCAATACTTTTTAGAACTGTAAACATGCATGTACTAGACTGGGTATAGCAGATTCTTTTACGTGCCCTAGGTCCTGATATGCAGCGAAGTATTGACACCCTTGTATTTTTACTATGCCTACATCTGATTTGTAACTGTAATATGAAAATTTAATAAACAGATCAAACAAAAAAAAATAGCACAACAAATGGACTGATTACAATGTCTCTGTTGGACCTAACCCGCTCTGTGAGGTCACCTCCAAACTTTTTGCCTCACCCCCTCCTGTTTTGCTGTACTAATTTTTGTTGGTTTTAGGACTCTGCACACTTTACCGCTGCTGACCGGTGCTTGTGCACTCTCCCTAAAATATGGTAAAATTAGCCTAATGGGATTGGCAAATTTAATGTACTTGTAAGTCCCTAGTATATGGTATTACATGTACCCAAGGCCTGTAAATTAAATGCTACCAGTTGCAGCCCTCATTGTGCCATCCACTAAAGTAGCACTTTAAAACTTGTATCAGGCCTGCCATTGCATCCTGTAGTGCAGTTTTAGTTTGAAACTGCCATTTTGACCAGGCTTAAACCTTCATTTTTAATACTTATGTCACACCTAAAGCAGATACTAAAAGCCCACAGAGCAGGGTGCATGGTATTTAAAAGTAGGACATGTGGGTTTAAGTTTTACCTTATGGCCTTAATGACAAGTTGGTTTTTAAAACGATTCTTTAGTTATGCGTACCTGCTTATTAGCGAAGAAGTATTTAATTGTTTTATTCTTTGTAGCTCCTAAGTAAATTGAATTTGTAAGCTCTACATTCTTGACATTGTATTAACACAGGTCACCTAAATAATGTAAAAAGAGCTTTCTGGGAAGTGTGCGCTATATAAGTGCAGTTGTTCAATCTGTCAGTATGGGAGGACCTAGGGTTAGCTTTTAACCAGGCATCAATTTGCTGTTTAATAGTGTACAGTGGAACTGGTTTATGTACCTACTGCACAGATTCCAAAATATATCAAACCAGAGAAAAATCAAGCGTACTAGATGAAAGGCAGCTGCAATTACATTGCATAAGTTTACGACAGCGTAGGGCAATGCAATGCAATGCAGCATAACATGATAAAACACAGCCAGAAAAGTATATTGATGTCACCAGATAAAAAAGTTTTAAAAAATACAAAAGTTAAGGGTAGAAAACACTGGCCTACAGTAAAGTGGTTTATGGGAACGCATTGCATGAACTGTAATTTGATGTTTTTCGGAGCAATGTTAAATTGACGTTTTAGTCTTCTGCCTCACACAAAGGTAAAATTAATGTTCTTGTTTTATTAATTTATCTAGCTTTCAAAAAATAGTCCCCAACACATTTCAGCACTAGGTTGTCTGAGGGGCTAATTATAAATAATTGTAACCTTTAGAAATTGACATAGAAAATGCTTGTTTAAATTTGTGCTATTAGTCATCTTTCTCATGCCTTATTCTGTCACCCTCCCTAATGACCAGCTAGAGTGCCACTAAAGTTTAAGGTACAAAATGGCATCAATTTTCAGACAGACAAAAGTAAAGATAAACGTACCCAATAAAATAGTATGAAGTGGTCAGTAAGAAGTATTGGCTCCGGATGCCCTGTTATTGTCCAGTATCTTTCTGAAGTGTATCCGAGTCTAGGGGTACTTCAGTATCTCCCGCATGCCTTCGGATGCCCTGTTATTGTCCATTATCCTTCTGAAGTGCCTCCGAGTCTCCTGCACGCCTAGTTAGAGCCAAAGTTTAGTAGGCTTTGTTTGGAGAGATATGTATAAAGTCGAATTTGCCAATGGTTTGTGATGGTTAAAGTGAAAGTCAAATGTTAAAGACAAAAGACCTTTTTAGGGTGTAATATGTATGGATGCAAATACAGAAGGCAGGGTCCGACTGGGACAGAAAATAGGCCCAGGCATCAAAATGAAAGTGGCCCTTGTAGTAAAGTAGGATCTGCTTTCTTGGCTAGCCCCACTTTTTGCTGGTGTCATTCGGTTTTCTGACTAGTTTGACTGTGATCCTGCTAATCAGAACCCCAGTCACTGTGCTCTCTCCCTAAATTGGACTATGATAATTACTTTGGTACCTTCCTAATTGGCTACTGTTGTACCCTTCAAAGTCCCTAGTATATGATACTAAGGTACCCAGGGCATAGGTACACCAGAGGCCTCACATGGGCTGCAGCATATATTATGCCACCCATGAGAGACCGCTCAAACTGTGACTACAGGCCTGCCATTGCAGCCGGTGTGAACTGGTGCTAGCACCACTTACAAATATAGGTTTCCTTATATCTGAGGTCACTGTACTTAAAGCCTATAAGTCACCCCTAAGGTAGGCCTTTCAATCCTGAAGGCAGGGTGCTTGGTTATAAGTGTGAGGGTGCCCTGCATGAGCAGGACACCCCCTACAAACCCAGGAGTCGATTCTCCAGGCTTTGTAAGTGCAGTCAGCCATTTTATACAATCAAGTCAATTACGAGATGTCTAACTATATGTTGGCTGCACCAAAACCGGTCATGTTTGGTATCAAATATGCTGGAATCCTACCCCAACACCGATTCCAGTGTTGGATGTAGGTTGCCATGTACTGAGGGGCTCCCTTAGGGAGCCCCCCTGTATTCCCGGTACCAGCCTTTCAGGGTCTAACAGCAAGCCAGTGCTGCTGCCGACCATAGACACGATTCTGCCCTCCTGCTGCTGAGCCAGGCTCAAGCAGGGGAAAGTAGAACAATAGGTTTCCTCTCACAAGGAGGTGTGACCACCTCCCAGACAGGACTTAGTGTATTGGGCTCGCTTGCCAGCGCCACCAGACTGCTTTGAAGGGCCCATTTGGTGCACTCCTTGCATGCTCCAGTTGAAACCAGTTCAGGGAGCCGTTGGCTCCCACTCTGGTGCGAAGCTGGACAAAGGACATGGGAGTATCCTCCCCTCTGTTCAGCCCCTCCTCTGGGAGGAACCCCTGAATCGTCCCAACCCTTTCCTTTGGGTACTTAAGGGCTCACCTGGGGGTGGCTCTTCAGATTCATCGTGGGACAAGATTCAGATCAGAAACCACTTCTACTTCTACCGTCTGAGCACTTTGGACTTCGTTGGACTTCGCTTTGGGAACCAAGACTGCATCGGGGAAGATTCCTGCTGCTCCTGGTCTCGTCGTCCTGCCAGTCTACTGCATCGTCTATGCCTGTGCTTCATCCAGGTTCTTCTCCAGGCCTGTGGGCATCAAAGGCACCGAAGGAATCTTTCTTGGAGTGAAGGAGTCACTCCCCTGCATATGCAGGCACCGCAACTAAGCAAACCGGTCTGCTGCTCCTGACGTCCGCTGGACTTCGAAAAGCCCAGCAACACACGTGGGGGTTCTGCAACTCCCTCGAGGCCAGCACTGTCTTCTCACCGAGTTTGAGTCCAGTATCCCTTGTCGGAACTGCTGGAACAGCACCCCTGTGCACCGTGTTGAATTGCCGTTGCCAAGGCTTGTTGACTCTCTTTACCAAAGATCTTCGGGCTCCAAGAAGCTCTGGCCTCCAGCATCTCTTTCTGCCAAGACCTTCATCCTCACCTCATCCTCTGCACCGTGGGACTGCATATTTGGTGAGCTGCTCGAGGTCCTCTTGCGACTCCTGTGTCTTGGGCCTGTGGGTCCTCTTGAGGGTTTATTTTGGCTCCAGTGGGCTCGCCTGCTTGCTTGGGGCCTGCTTTGACTCTTCTGCACTTGGTGAGTCCCTTGCTGGCCCCGACACTGCACCTTCTTCGTTTTCCACGTTTGTTGCTGCTGCCAAGGCTTGTTGGTGCTCCCGCCAGACACCGACCCCCTGGTTCTCGACTTCTGACATGGGACAGCTTGTGAACTACTCCTGGTCTTCCACAGCTTCGCGTGGTCCTCACAGCTGCAGCAACAAGGTCACTGTCAACCCTTCTGCATCTTCTGTCATCGGTGGTCATTGGTCTTCTGTGCCTTCTGGTCACTCCCGAGTGGCATAGACTCTGTCCCCTCTGCTTGAAGGTACTCCTCTTCAAGAATCCACCCTTGGATTCCACCGGACTCTTTCACCTTCTTTGCCAGCGGCATCTTCACTGAAGTCCTCCATTGTGGTCTACGGCGGTTTCCGACGTCACTTCGCACCTATGCACCCAGCTTCCCTGGTGTAGATATCCTGGTTCCTAGGGTATCCACAGGTGGGGTGGCTCTCTAACCTTCCATCTTCCACTGGGTTTCTTAAGGGTCCCTCTTCTGCAAAACTGCAACCGCGACATCCCCATTGACTTGCATTGAGTACACAGCTCTGTTTCCACTCTGCACATGGCCTCTGTGGGGTTCCTGGGTACTTAACTTGGGTGGTTCCATGGGTACCCAGCTCTTCTAAGTCTTCTGGGTCAAGTCTCGACTTCGGTCGCAGTTCGCATTCCACCGTATTAGTATATGGTTTGGTCTTCCACTTGAGACCACTGTGTATTTGTGCTAGTTACCTGTTCTCCTTTTGAAATATTGTGTGTATTGTGTTTATATCTCCGGGTAGGAGATATACCAATGTGTTAGTGAGTGTATATAATAAATATCACTATTTTTATAACTACACTGTGTGGTTCTTTTTCGTTTAACCTACACTATATGATTAGAACTGGTAAAACAAGCTGCTTAACACTCCTTCTGGACTAAGCCTGAAGGCTGCTCTCCACAGCTACCACTTAGAGAGGTTTCTAAGGTTGTCTAAGACCACTAAAATCACCATAAGGGTTGTCTGGATTAGTGAAGGGTGCTTCACTTAAATAAGTGTGCACAATACGCTAAGCCAGCCTCCTACTTATTAGCAAATTAAATATCTAAAAAAGTGTCCCACATTTGCAAATGAGGAAGTTTTCAACTTATAAAAATACTGCTGTGTTACTGTTTTTCAGGGTATGGGACTTTGCATGCATTTGTGCTTGCTGCAGGCAATGTTTGAGGTCATATCATGGAAATCAACAGTAAAAACTGGCCCACCAGACCGTAAATCATGCCTTGGTACTGCATAAGTACTTTACACAGTGCCTCTAAATTAAGACTGTCTGTTCTGAGCCATAGTTACCAAGGGGGCGTAGCTCAGGTTAATTTAGTGACTTTAGGGCTTCACCCTGACAAGGATTGTGGTTATTATTTGAGGTTAGTACTCACCCCCTTAACTAATACCCCAATGTCTTACACAGGGGTTCTAGTATAAGAGTGTATATCTAATTAAGGTACTCTTTGCAATGCTTGGTTTGTGTTTTTGCATACTGAGCATGACTGAACATTAGTGAATCCAGGAATTATATTTAGAGTAGTCAAAATATATACATCACCATTTATAAATACTGTCAGGGATGTTATATCACCATGTTGCATGGGGGCGGCAGGCAGGGAGCACATGATGAAATATATGTCTTATAAAGAGTAACAGTTCTACTTGAAATTACAAGGTAAATGTGATTTGTACTTACACTCCCAAGACAGATAGTTCTAGCACATTCCACATAACAGACCTCATGCGATTTGCACATAGAGAGACAGTAAAAATGTGGGTTATTGGTTGAGTGGGGTGAAAGCCACACTCCGTCACCAACTACAATCCTTGTAAGGATAGACCACAACGGTCACAAAATTAGCCTGTGCTTGGCACTCTGGTAGCTTGTCACAAAGCAGTCAGGCTTAACTTAGAGGCAATGTGTAAAGTATTTATGCAGCACACAAACAGTAATAAAGGAACAACACAATAAAAATCTTAAACCAATTTAGAAACATACAGTAAATTGTAATAAATGAAATTATACCAGAATGACTAAAATCCAATCAGTAGAACCAGAAATATTCAGTTTTACATTTTCAGTTCAAAATAGTGCCTAAAAGCACAAAGCGCCGCTTGCGTTCGTACTAGACTGGGCGAAAGTCACAAGTTCAGGCCGACAGCGAGGGTTCGCGGGTCAGATCCAGAGACCAGGTTTGTTCTGCTGAAAAGTTACTTTCCCAAAGTCTGGTGTAAAGAGTTCAGTTAACTATGGAAGAGGCCACAAGGAGCAGGGAGAGCGTTGTAGATGGTCGTTGCTGTAGCGTGAAGAGCAGTCTGGGCGTTGTGGGCTGTCTTCCCTGTAGCATGAAGAACTGGTCAGTTGTCGTGGGTGGTCGTTGCTGGAGCTTTATGTTGGCAGTCACCAGGGGCTGTCGCTGCTGTTCCGTGGAGTGCAGATCTTGCATTGGCAGTTGTCGCGAGCTGCAGAGTCTCCTGCCAAGGGGACGGTTCATGGTCGTGAAGAGCCCACACTTCAGGATTTTACCTCTTCTTCTTTGGAGGAGCTCACACTGATGAAAGCCAAGGGTTCAGGACCTGAGGGGCATCTCTTAGGGATCAGGAACTCACCCCAGCAGAGGCCAGCAGAGCTCAGACAGGTCCAGTACAGCAGGTTAGATGGGCAGTTGCAGGGAGGCATCTAAAGCTTGTTATGATCCTGTAGCTCAAACAGGAGGTCATTCAACTGACCCTTGGAGTCATTTAGGTTAGCCTAAAGGCTGAAGGTAAGTAGGTCCAGTCTTCCTTTTCAGACAGCAGGGCAGTTCTCAGCAATAGGGCAGTCCTGCTTCTGTAATGTCCACAGGTCCAGGAGTGTTCTGAAGCATGGTTCTGAGAGTCCAATATTTATACCTGGTGCCAACCTTTGTGTGTGGGGGGACACCCTGTCCTACTCCCACATCTGGTTTTGGAAAGTTCTTCACTTCCCCTGTGAAGACTCCAGTGTGTCTGGGGTGACAAGAGGCTAGTGTCAGGTTCCTTTATGTGTGCAGGAGGTGTAAGTGGGGCAGGGAACAGCTCTGCCCTTAGCCATCCCAGCAGGGTGGCCAATCTTGTCCACACGTAATCCCCTTTGCGTCACTGTCTGGGAGGAGTACACAAAGCCCAACAGCAGGGTCTTTCACCGTCATGTGGCCCGAGACACTGGCAAAAGTCACAAATGGTTAGGACAAGAAAATGCCAACTTTCTAAAAGTGGAATTTTCAGAATTATTACTTAAAATCCGGCTTCCACATTAAAGATGATTTTAAATTACAATTCATTTGAGTGCTAACACCATATTTCTATCTGCTTCCAATCCAAAGTAAGGACTTACTAAATGTAATAAGGTAACCCAGTGTTAGCCAATAGGCCTTTCAGTAGTGAAAAACAATTTTAGGAGTTTTTCACTGCTAGGACATGTAAAACTTAAACCCACATGTCCTACTTTTAAATACCATGCACCCTGCTCTATGGGCTTTTAGGATCTACCTTAGGGGTGACTTATAAGTATTAAAAAGGAAGGTTTAGGCTTGGTCAAAATGGCTATTTAAAACTGCACTGCAGGCTGCAATGGCAGGCCTGAGACAGGTTTTAAAGTGCTACTTTAGTGGATGGCACAATGAGTGTTGCAACTAGTTGCATTTAATTTACAGGCCTTGGGTACATGTAGTACCATATACTAGGGATAGTATAAAGATGAAATAATGAATAGCACAAACTAAAGAGTAGATATGACACATCAAATGGCATTGAACCAATAAAATACACTTTCATTTGACTTTGCAGAGTGGATGGTGATTGGAGGAGATGGACTACATTAATAGGCTCAAATTTTGTACACAAAGCAGTGGCTTCTGACTTGGTTATTCACCTTTTTTGGCAGTGGCTCTGACACAGACCAACTCTGTCAAATAAGGTCTTGCTCAGGGAGGGCTCACCTGTGGAAAGTCACTGCCAGGGAAACGTTTTTATTTTTTAGTTTTGAAGTGTGTAATTTCATAGAGCACAAAATTCGGTTTTGTTGACATCGGTCTCTCTCTGCAAATGGGGTGGATGGGAAGATTGTGGAAAAATGACAGCCCTCAGTTATTCTGAGAGACATTATCATATTGCACAAAGCTAATATAGGGTGTTATTTCTATTGGCAGGGAAGTATTCATGATGTCAGTATTATTTCTACCACCATATTTCTCATGGGATTTTTGTTATTTTTAACAAATAATTCTGTGTTCTTGATGGGTGTGACTTCTGCCTTGGCTCAATTTTGTTAAATGGAAAAGATTTGTTCCCTGAAATAGTTTCCTGTACTGAATCTAGGCTTGCCCCAGGACAAAATGTAAAAAAGGTTTTTACGTGATAGAGAAATAATGCTTTAAGGTCAGTTATGAAAACTGTGAGCATGTGATGAACACCTGAAATCCTCATTAGATCATCCTTTAAAACTAAGTGCCCTTTCTGTGATTGTTTCTGGTCAATCATTATCGGCACCAATGCATCATTTTGATGGAGAATTTGCTCACTTTCAAAGATCATGCACAATATCAAATATGTCAGAAATACATCCATAGATTTAGAAATATGTGGTTGAGATGCATTACTGAACTCCATTTTTGCAAAAACATCTTGGGGGGACCACATCATACACTACACTATCTATTCCCTCTGTCTCTCTCTCTCTCTTACACATACACACACACACACACACTGTTGCACAAAGACTGCTCATTTGCTCGCTCAACGATACTCTGATTTTTCAAAACCTACATGATTTTAGCAAGCTGATGCCACTGGCCTGCACCCACACTCCGAATAATTTTTTCCAGCACAACTGCTTTCACATCAGTCAAAGGAAATCCTAAAACCATCTGAAAGGGGTACCCATATCAAGAAACTGCTACAATTATTTAGTAATTGTAGGGAGTGCTACATAATATTATAAAGTAATTTAATTCAAAAGAGTATGCGTCATGCAATTCCCTGTAGACATCAATAGTGTAATTGTGTTTGAATAGAATAAACACAATTGCAGAATTACTAAAGTCCAGTGCATTACTAAAGTAGGCTATTGCTTTATAGGAAAAGGCAACGTCAGTATGCTTTGATTCATAAATAAACAAATATACAGCATCAAACCTGTCTAAAGTAGGCTACACTCTTCTTAATAGTGCGCCACGTACATAATAGAAAGGTGTAGCTCTTAAAGAGAAGCACGTAATGCCAAGGCAGGTACAATACAATAAGATGCAGACCTCGGCTGAGTCCAGAACTCACAGTAAAGAAGAGGCAGAATATTTGGAGACTTGAGAAGTCAGGATAGAGAAGAGGGAGAATGTTTGGGGACTTGAAGTAGGGTGGATGGGTTTCTTAACTCTTGTTAGTTTATTCAGTGTAAAATTAAGTGTTCTCTTAACCTTGTACCAAATATAGGCCACTCCGGAATGTGGTGTCAATTTACTATAAATCAGATGATTTACTTAATCCTTTCTTGAGTGTGTTTCCTATTATATAGTAACATTCACCTTCAGTCGGTTCTTCTGCTCTAAAACGTTTAGTCTCTGTTATGTTTTCGAGACCATTGATATTCCATGATTTAAAGTTGTCCATCCAGCTTTTTTATCTTTACGAACTATAATATCCTACGTTTGTTTAACAATTTTTGCAATCCACATACTTATATAAAACTGAAAATTATTAATAATGTGTTTGCTTATAATTGCCAGATTTTCTAATCTCCTACCCTGCTCCCTCATGAGAAGACAACTCTTCCTGTTTTTGGTTGCATCTTACACCTGCAAATAATATTCTCAATGTTCAGTATATACATTTTCTTTACTATAAATGTTCTCAGCTTATCCCAGACTCAACATTTAGAAAAAATAAAATCAGGTAAATATTTGTGTAAACAGATTTATGTGTTACACTGGGAACACTCATCTTTGGTGCAGTCAGATCCACATACTAAATCTACAGCAGTCTCCAGAGCGAGGCAGAGCAGTATCAGGGATGGATTTTATCAGCCATGTATAGCTTTGTTGGTTCCTCTAGGTAATATGTAGTTCCCATTTAAAAAGAGTTCGGAACAAAGATAAATTAATTGATGAATAACCTACTTGTAACCACAATTGTTTTAAAGTTGACTATATGTCTCTACTAGTTAGGTGATGTTCAAAGGTAGTGCTTTCTTGTAGTTTTACAATTGGAGGCTCCATGAAAATGTTGACGTTCCAATTGAAATTCGGGACGAGTTGTTTTTCAACATGCAAAACATTATTAACCCTGGGGCACCCTT
Source organism: Calotriton arnoldi (assembly GCA_963921515.1). Taxonomy (NCBI): domain Eukaryota; kingdom Metazoa; phylum Chordata; class Amphibia; order Caudata; family Salamandridae; genus Calotriton; species Calotriton arnoldi. Next base: position 71,536 of record CAWUFW010014943.1, read on the forward strand.
GTGGCGATTACAAACTGTTTCAATTCCTTCCAGCTTTTATGTTGCTAAAATGTTGGGATCAAAGGGACCCTCAACAAATTGCTAATTTAATTATCTCTAATGTGATCTGTTCTTTAATTTCTTCTCTAGTTTGAGCGCAGTTTAGGAATGTTAAATGAGTATAAATATTTTGTCTGTTTCTCTTCAAATAAGTTATGTTTTAGAGAAGGAAAATACTGGTTGAGGGAGTTGAATTTGTTAGTTTCTGCAAATTGATTAGTTTCCTTCTCATCCTAATAAATCAAACTTGATACATATTTTGACCTTTTGTCATTTTACATTTGTGTTGAGAACTGTGTTGATGCCAAATCTGTGCCTAGGGCTTCCCAGAGTTTATGTGTGAACAGGAGAAGAAGAAGCACTCATGCAGCATGTTGCTGGGAACCATGCTCAGTGTGTGGTTAAGTGTCTGTGCCATTAAGCTGATGTCTTTTGTAGGGGTGTTTCATGAGCTGCATGGAGGACCAGGCAGCCGCGGCCCATGCAGGTAAGATTCGACAGACGACCTTGAGGGAAAAATTAAATAAATAATTATTTTTCCCTCGTGGTCGTCTGTCGAAATCCCCCCCACCCGGCCCCACCGCCCTACCGCTCTTACCTGCATGGGCCACGGCTGGGACCAGGCATGAAGGGTGGCAGCAGGACTGTAAAATTGAGGTCTCGGTAAAGAATGTCTAACTTAAGCTTCTTCTTTGTGTGCCAAAGGATGCTTTTAGTCAGGAGTGGCCATGCCTTATAATCTGCCTTTCCAAGATGCAGGTCTATACATCGAATGTTACCTGAGCTTCCCAATCCAAGATGAAGTAGAGTCTTTTCTTGTGATCTAACTTCCTGTTTTAATCATAAATTAGGAGGCATTTCGTAGGGATGGTGCTTCCCAGTGCATTTAAACCCTTGTTTTTCATCACAGTCTTGGCCCCTTGCTAATACGTCAGTCCCTGATATTTGCTTCTATCAGTTGGAACATCTGCTGGATCTAGTTTTGGGTACTCTTGCTCAGCTCTTTCCTCTTCTCTGATGTCAGGAGGAATTTGGTGCCTTTCTAAGCACTTCAGTATTATTCTTTCCCTTGAATCAAGAGTCCCAAGGAGGTTTTTTTAACTTTGTGTGTTTTTTCTCCTATTTGGGACCCTCTTAACGGGACAGTTAACACCTTTCGCATGTATTATTCAGTGCAGGGTAGCACTGTGGCTACTGGATGGAGTCACTCTTTCCTCAATCAATTAGGAAGGGGTCTCAATATACTTACTCAGCTTTCAGTCTTTGACACTTCATATAAAGCAACATGCAATTGGTTTTATTATTTTTTTCATAATTAGGGCCACAAGAATTATGCTATCCTGTATCAGTGGCATTTTCTCCATAGTTGCTGATTTGCCACCTAATCCATCATCTGCTGCGTAATTTGCATATTTTAAGAAAAACATTGTTTCTAGCTCAAACAAATCAAAAGTTACTAAAATACGGCATTGGGTATTCCTGTGCAGTGGAACACTCTACTCAAAGGTTGACTGGTCACCTTTAATTTGATTATTGTTGTATATGGGTCTGAAACTGGTACTAATGATGGGCAGCCATTGACAAGACAATATTAAAATGTGTAAAAATGACAACATTTCGAATTAATACTATCACAAAATGTGCCACATTACGCCACATAATTGGCCTGTTCTTCGCTCATAATTTAGTCAACATTGCTACATAATTTGAACATTCCCCGTCTCACAATTCCAGTGGCTCTGATCAATAAAAACAAAATAGTCTTGTTGGCAAACGTGGTCCCCTGTGGGCCCTGATAATAAAGTTTCTTATTATTCCAAATCATTTAGAATTGCAGCCAAATGATATACGTGCTATTCCCATGTTTTTGTTAAGTTCATTTAGTTTGACTCCACCTACAATCTTGAGTCCCCATTTGCTTTTCTGAAAGCCAGCAGCTAATTTAATTATCTCTCCTGTTAATATTGCTCAGGTCTCACATCCCAGAATACCGCCTGTGATTACACAGATATGACAATAGGTTCCAATCATTATTTGGTCATCTTAGAGCTATTGTTCTCTAGTGTGTGGTCCTGAACGGATACACCATTAAGGCATCAAAGTTTATATTTATTGGCTGATTCATCGGTAAGATACGTTAATGCCTTTATGCATGCCTGGTCTACCTGCGTTTTCATTTAATTTGGAGCTTCAGCTGTGTTTAGAGTTCGCTTTCGGTTGAAGATAATATAACAAATCATATGTGGATATCTGAGTAACATGAATAATCCTCCCCAAAGATCTGCACTCCCTGTATTAGAGACAATGAATGTTTGGTTGAAGATGACCAGTTTCTTTGCACCATATCCAGTAAAGGCTCACATTTTTCAGATTCAGTTATCTTATGGAAAGAGAACTGCCTAAAACTCACTTTGACCCTAATTTTAGGGGGGCGTATTTATAATTAGTCATTATTTTGCACTATTTTAATATACCCTGGACCAAAATCCTCATGCCCTTCTTATCTCTGATTATGTCCTGCCTTTCTTAAACAGGATTTCTTGTACATTTTCTTTTAGTGGCATAAAATAATTGGAAATGTAGTAGAAGCGCTTAGCAAATATTCAACAATACATATGGGACAAGGGTGTGGAGAAGCCTGGGACCGAAGATGTCTGCTTCTCCCAGGAGCTTTCAATGAATGCATTCGATGGTGCAGTCTCTCTCTCTCTCTTTCTCCCTCTCTCTCCCCCCCCCACCAAGGTGGGTTGTTCAAGGTGGAAGAGACACACGAGTTCGATGTTATCTTTCAGTCATCCAGTTACTCCCTACTGCTGCCTTTGACGAGTGAGATATTTCTCTCAATATTATTGACACACATGGAAAATAATAAAAGGCTGTTGCCTTGCTCAAGCTTCTCATGTGGGGAGAGTCATAGGGGCAGGTATCAACATCCACACCTGAGTCAGATGATAATTGAGTCAAATGATAACCTGTGGTGAGCCCAGAGAAGCGATGGAGGCGTATTGGCCAGATTGTGTCTCTCAGTGTTCTCAATATTCTCATCCAGTAGGCAGTTGTCTGGGGCAGAACAAAAGCATATAGAGAAGATGGCAATCCACTTTGAATTATTGCCAGCATAAGAACTCTCCAAGAAGGCCTGTCCTTTTTCTAATTTATCTGGTGGCTGATCAGGAATATTAAGGAAGGGAGGATTGTTCTTAGAATTGTGTGTGTGAGCAAGACCTTATCTCTATAACGCAAAGAATTCTATTGTGTGGCTTGGATTGGTATGCCCCTAATCTCTTCCAATTGCCATAGGGGCACTGCCAAATGCTCTAGTGATAACAGGATTAGTAGTGGGGAGAAGGCGTGTGCACCTTGTGCCTCTATGAATCGTAAATGATGATGATAAGAAGCCCCCACAATTTACTTGCACTGTTGGGTTGTTATAAAGCCACCAGCCCTTGAAAATATAGCCAGCGCCCAGTCCTGCTCTCTCTAATATTCGAAGAGATAACACCATACTACCCTATCAGATGCCTTTTTGGGGTCAAGAAAAAAGGGAATGGCCCCGTTTCAGGGAGCCGTTGCTGACAAAATGGGTGTATGTTCTGAGGTGGCTGTGAGTTGGTCTTCCAGGTACAAACACTACTTGTGGCAGGTGGCAGGGATAATTTATCTTCTTTTTGAGTGTAATTGACAGGATTTTCCCCAATAATTGTATGTCTATGTTAATGAGTGAATTTGGCCAGTTGCTGAAGGGGTCTTTTCCCGGTTTTGGGAGCACTGTTGAAAACACCTCATTGGATGAAAGGTTAATGGAGCCAGAGGTCTCAGCTTCCTTGAATACATCACACAGGGTTCCACTTATTGAGCTTTGCCTGATTCTGGGGTCTTACTATATGGCCTTTCGGCAATTACAAGGCAATTTACTCCTTGGTGGCTTCTCCACACAGATTGGCCCTTCCTTCATCGGATAGTTTGGAAAGGCTAAGGTGGGACAGAAATGCAGCTTCTGTATCATTGGAGTTCTATTCTTCAGATCTATACAAATTCCTGTAGAAGACAGCAAATGTTTCAGCTATGCCTTTAGGGTGTGTTTGTAGGGCACCAGTTCATCATAGGTGGCTGGGATAATGCAGTTAGCATATCTTCATTTAGGTTGGGCTGCTAAAAGCCACCCTGCCTTTTCTCCTGCTCATAATTACACTGCCACAGTTGCGCCAGGGCATATTCAGATTTGGACATGAATAGCAAGTTTAGAGAAACCTTTGCTTGTTCCAGTGCTGTCTTATTAGCTTACCTTGCCTACCTAATGTTCTTGTTTGTTAAGTGTTTAATTCCCAACCCGATTCTGCTTTCTTACTTGGTTAAAACATGTCTGTAGCAACGTCTTTTATCATCATTTCTCTCAGTTAACCCTTGCATGCCATCCACATTATTTGTATTGAGGTCACAGATCACCTGTTCTGTGTCAGGTATGTCTAGATGTGGCTTAGCAAAATCTGTTTCTCAGTAGATAGTTTGTACTTGGAGATGTTCATCCACCAGGGTTTAGTAGTGTGAAAAGTGAGGCCCCAAGTGATGTCAAGGGTGGTCAAGGAGTAGTCCGAAAGTTCATTCTATAGTATTGTGCCTTTGAGTAAATCGAATATTAGAGAGTTTGTAGCCAAAAAGAAGTTCATTGTTGAAAGAGTACTGTGGGCACATGACAGGAAGACTTGTTTTTCACTCTCGGCTTCCTCAATCCGCAAATATCTGCTAAACTATAACCTTCAACCACATCCCCTAGGAACGCTCCGTTGTTTGAAGTATTAGGGTTAGTTAGGCATTTTTCTGTCTAAGATAAAATCATGGCTGGATTCCAATCCCTGCGTACTAGAGTATGTGTGGATCCAAATCCTACAAGCACTTTGGATAGTCATGAGATGGACTGATATCTTTTTGAGTTTGGAGAATAAATGTTATCCACAATAATAATTTCTATAGCATAATGAGTTTCTTAAATATGTATCTTCCACATGGGTCAGACCACGTTAGTTGTTTCCTGCAAAGGAGATATTTTTTCAGTAATACTCCACATTTTTTATGACTACTGAGGATAGTTTCCTTGCATCCAAGTGCATGTGTCACCCGGATGCTATATATAGCTCTGCAGAACCAGTCCATTTTCAGTTTATATGCTTCCTTTGGGGAAAGGGGTGTCTCATGTAATGGCGCTATGTCTGCCTGTCTAAATGAGAGATAAGAAGAGAGAATCTTCTTTCTGTTGATATAATATGAGACTCGGTTGATGTTAATGGAAGTAACAGTAAGGGGTTTTGAATTTGTCCAAACTTGTCATATTGTGGTGTACTGTAAGAGGAGGGAGGGCTGTTATCTCTGTATGTTCTTGTGGGATGTGAGCTACAGATCAGTTGTGAAAGTATGAAAGATATTCTTGTGAGACAGACTAGATGGACTGAAATGTATTCAATTTACTAGGTGGACTGAAATGTATTTAAATGTGTTGTTGTAGGGAAGGGTCTACGTATTTGACTGTGTCGGAGTATTGATGTCTAATGTTTGATGGTAAGTCTTGATTCCTGACGCCACAATGGGTCAGCCAGGCTCCCAAGAACCCAGGTGTATATGGTCCTTTGGTGCCTCACACTGAGGAGTCTAATTGTATTGAAAGTGCACCAATTGGCTAAGAATTTGAGCTGAACATTTTTCAGCAAACATGTAAAGAGGGGGATGAGAAAGAGAGCATGAGATATCAATAATTAACAAGCATTTGCAAAGCAATAGGTCTCGCATTTACGAGAATTTGAGCTATTGGCATTGTAAATGAAAATGCCTTTTATTTATGTGTTGTTTTTAAAACAGATAAATAAAAGTCATTGTAATTTACAATGCTAATAGCTTAAACTCTCGCAAATGCGAGACCTATTGCATTGCAAATGCGTTCGGTGCCCGTGCTATAAATTTTTTTAAAAAGCGTTAGGAGAGAGCATGTCCTGCCTGCAAAAGCACGCAGGACAAGGCTGTTAGAGAAAATAGTGCTTGGAGGCTGTAATTAAAGCCTACGGAGTAACAACACACATAACAGGGGGTGTCGCCATGGGAGGTTATAAAATGAGACAAGGCGGTACTAAGGAGGGACTACTAAGCCTATTGACCAATGAACATCAACAGTTTCCAGTGGACAATGACACATGCCAATGAAAAATGAGAGTGGGCGGAGCTTCAAGTCCCTACCTGAAACAACATACCTCACAGCGCATGCACTGCCCAGGCTCGACCTAAAATGGAGATAGAGCGAGGGAGTGGAGCAGGGACAGGAGGGAGTAGTATTATGAGTGGACCTGAAATTAGCAGGCTTGGTTCGTGATTGCTCCAGAAGGTTTGTCTAAATAACCCTGACTCAGTATCTGTCTTAATACCTCTCTCTGAAAATCGAGTAATGGGTGCTGGAGGTTTCTGTTCTCGAGAGTATATGTATGTTCATGTGTCTGTATTTGACTTTCTCTTGGTGCTAATTATTGAAGTCATTCCACAATGCCACTTGAATATATAGATTGCATGTGAAGGTAGTTCTGTTTATGTCAAGATTGCAGATGTTACAAATATTACATGTGCAAAAACGCCCTTGGGATGTGCTGATAAGCATGTTTTCGACTGGACACGACTAGAGCTGTCTGTAAGCTCGACCTAAAAAGGCGGCATTTGTTTACTAATTCCGAGTCTGAAGAGGGCAATATCTAGACAATAGCAAGTTTGTACCTGGTCTTTGAAGCTGCTTCGGTTGTATTGTTGTTCTTATCAGTCGTGGGATGCTGTGCAAGCCATATGCTCATTCTTTCTTCCATGAGAAGGTTTATTGTGCTCCGTGCACCCACTTCTACGTCGAGTTTGTATGGATCCTGTTGATCTTTATTTACTTTCCCTGATTCAATAGAATGTCCTTAATTAAAATTTAAAAGGCCCTCTCTGAGAAGTAGCATACATATTTCATTGTGCTACCAATGAAGAATGTAAATGCCCTTCTGACGTGTCTCAATGGAAAAGTGCTTTATTAGTCTGAAGAAGAAAAGGGTTGCAGCGGCTGGGGAGGCAGATGAAAGATGAATTCTCTGGCTCTTCAAAGGGTGACGTCTGAAGAGCCTCCATCTACAGAAAAAACGCAGGGAGGGAAAAGATGGCAAAGTTCATGCCATTTTGTAGCATCTGGTTTGGGTGGCACCTGTATTAATAGCGTGAGGCGAAGGATGTTTCAACTTGGTCCTTCTAGTATAGAACTTCCTGTGTTATCGACTGCCTTGTCCTTCGTTTAACCATGTGGTATGGGAGGGGGGTGCTTACGCCTGTGCTTGAGCTTTTTCGAAGACGTGCTCCTAATAATTCAATTAAACACGTTTTATCTTTGCCTTGTTGGTTGTCAGTATACTACCTTTTTAACACAGTTTCCCTCCACCATGCTTCGAGTAAATATCTATTTTGCACTTTGACAGTGTAGTAAAAAAATGACAATTTGATCCACATTTAAAATAATATGGCTTATTTTTGTGTTGCGGTTCTCAAAAGTATTAATCAAAATACACTATCGAATGCACTGAATCTGGTAATATACGCATGGGTTTTATAGCTATTGTCAACTAGACTAGAAAGGCACGCGTGCAATAATTTCATCTTGTAAGATGGTTGGATGAGGTCTGCTACCCACCAATCGAGCACAAACACGAAGACTGATTTAGGACTGTGGACTAACTAGATGGTTAATATTTGAATATTTGTTGGCAGAGCTGGTTATCTACATGGAAGTCCCTGGTCAGAATTTGTCATCATTGATGTACCCCTGTGGCATGGCTTCCTTTGTTGCGTGTCCCTCATTTTACTTGCCCATTCTTGGCCACTCCATATTGTCTATGATTTGTCACCTTGCACAAACCATGCATATTTTGTTCTAAGGTTGGGATAGACACTTTCTTGTAGAGGTGTTTGGTTGCTGAAGTGGTAAAAGCTTCTATACAATGCACAATGATTTAAAAGTGGGTCTCGTTTCCATCGAAATTAGGTTAGGTTGATTGGTATCAGTGTGAGCTTATCAGCCTTTTTGCTACTACTAATCTGATTGTAGCATCTATTGGCAGGTAAGTGGTAGTTTAGCACAAGTAAAGTAAAGTAAAGTAAAGTCCAGTACTTGTATAGCGCACGAATCACCCCCGAAGGGATCTCTCGGCGCTTGGGGGCCGTTGGGAAGATTAAGCGAGCTATTGCCCAGAGTCGCATGGTGCTGGGCAGACCCCTGCCGCCGGAGCCAGGGATCGAACCGTGATACCCAGCGTCCAGCGTCAGTCGCCCTGGCCGCAGCGCCACACCTCTCCCCAAAATGCCATTTTCACCATCTAAATTAGACAATACCATAGCGTGGACCAATAAGTTGAAGTTTTCAATGGGAGACATGGACTTACTTTTTCTTCAAAATAAGTTAATACTGCGCCCTGGCTCTTTTCCATTCAGTGTGTGAACGGCTAGATGGATACTCTGCCGTCTAGTGGTGGAAAGAGAATCTACTTAAAAACCTGTTAAATCAGATCTTTGCCCGCCAGTACCATGCATTTATCATCCTCCCCTTTCCTGTGTGCATATGTGCTGCCCTCACCAGTTCCTATACTTCGCCATTTCTGTGAATTGGATCCTTATTCTCTTGTGCTCAGTGAATTCCAAGCATTGGTCTCACTATGGTTTTTTAGGATTTATTTTTATAATTTCATAGCTGGTTTCCTCACTATTTCTTTTCTTCCTTAAGATTGGGTCTGTAATGCCAAAATGCTTTGATTTCATGCCATGCACATTGTGTCACCAACTGTTTCCAGTAGATGACCCACATGAAGTCTGTGTCTCCTACCTGGGTAGCCTTCATCGGGTGCAAATATGCACTTCAGTATGAGGTCCTTCTGGAACCACGTAGAGTGCACCAGAGCAAAGGGCAGTTATCCCTCAGGAGATGTTGGGTTTCATCAATTGGAGGAAGATTCAAGAGACAAATACAGGGCCCCAGCTAAAGGGTGAGGCATAGAGTATTCTTCCTGCTAGTGAGGTAGACAAGCACCTTTACCAGGGATCTCCCCGTCTATGAAGACGTCACCCTCGCTGGGTTTAGACAAATTGTAACCTTAAGAATTATGAAAGCACCGGGGTGCACAACAATTGTATTTCAAGTACTTCATAAGCTGTTTGAGCTGGATACAGTTCTAAAGGCCTACAGGAGGTGTGCTAAGTGCCAAGAAGTCAAGTGCCCTTCAGAGACATGATGCTCCTTAACTTAAGAGACTATCTTACACTGCCAGGTCGCACCTAACTCCCTGGCTGGATGCAAAGGTCCCAAGCTGTTGCACCTGAGGATTCAGCATCTCTTCTTATGGAGGTGGTGTTACCGCACAGTCCACCACACTTAAGGAGATTCTCCAAGTCAGCCATTCGAATCTATGGTCAGGGGACTAAGGGCCTGATTTAGAGTTTTTAGGATGGGTTACTCTGGGTTACTGCATCACAACCAAAAAGGGTTTCCTGTCTGCCTTATTATTAGGGCATTATATGCTTAGTCCTGGTTAGTTTCGGTGACATTGAGGGCTGCACCAGAGAATACAGCCTACTTTCTTTTGTGGACACCAAGTATAGGAGTCATGTACTCTTTTCCCATCTCCTGACTCCTCCACCACTGTCATTGGTGAGAGGGAGGGGTATGCCTATTCAGCCAATGATAAACTCAGCTGCAAGAAGTTATGAAGACCAGCTTCCTTTCATTTGCAGGCACACTAAATGTGACCCTGAAGCACAAGAGGAACATGAAAAAGCAAAAGCACCAGGGGCCCTTTTATGTAGAGGGTCCACTTTCCCTGTTTGCGCTCGCCCACCTTAAAACAGGTGCACCGGGCGTAAACAGGGAAAGTGTGTCCTATTATATAGAATGCGTTGCCCCTAGGGCCGCCGCGAACTCGCTCTGCTCTGGGAGCAGCATATTGAGGTGAAAAACAGAGCAGCTTTGAAGCAGCTGCTCCATGTTTCACTGTGCAGGCGGCCCCCTGCCTGAACTTTTAAAGGGGATTAGAGATCCCCTTGCAGACGGGTGTAGTGAGTGACTGCACCCGCCTGCAAGGGGATGTCTGGGGGATCCATAGGACCTCCTTTCCCCCCTCCAGAGGGCTGCTTTCAGGAGGTGCACTGACAATAGGTTAAGATGGGGGAGTGACCTAGACACAACACTTCCTGACAGAGAATTAAATAAATGCAAGGGCATAAACATCACTATTTTGATCAAATGTACCGCACCCTGAGGCGCCTACTAAAAATGTATCCCATGGTACCAAACTTATGTACAAGATATGTGGGGTAACTAGTGGACTTTCAACAAATGGCATAGGGTGCCTAAAATTAAAAGTGAATGCTGAGATAAAATTGTAAAAGACACACTATTGATGGACGGAATGCAGAACAAATCAAAACATTCACCCCCAGTCAAGAGATCTGGGTTAAATCCATCATTCTTTTGCTCACCATGCCACCCCAGTTTAGACCTGGCCATATGCAAATCAGCCTTGACCCTGTGCCTCATGGGAACAGTCCAGCCCGAACTGCCAAGCCAGGTCTTCCCTGGACCGGAAACAAGCATCCTAGGACCGGTTTCGGGGTTCCACCCCTCATCAGCCTGGATAGCTTGATTCCAGTGGCACAGTGAGCCCGGGACCCACGTCTGGGCATACCCGGCACACTTATGGCAAGGAAGCAAAAGACACACAATTGATGGACGGAATGCTGGACAATGCAAACATTCACCCCCAGTCAAGAGATCTGGGTTAAATCCATCATTCTTTTGCTCACCATGCCACCCCAGTTTAGACCTGGCCATATGCGAATCAGCCTTGACCCTGTGCCTCATGGGAACAGTCCAGCCCGAACTGCCAAGCCAGGTCCTCTGTGGACCGGAAACAAGCATCCTAGGACTGGTTTCAGGGTTTCACCCCTCATCAGCCAGGATAGCTTGATTCCAGTGACATAGTGAGCCCGGGACCCACGTCTGGGCATACCCGGTGCACTTATGGCAAAGAAGCAAAAGACACACAATTGATGGACAGAATGCAGAACAAATCAAAACATTCACTCCCAGTCAAGAGATCTGGGTTAAATCCATCATTCTTTTGCTCACCATTCCACCCCAGTTTAGACCTGGCCATATGCGAATCATCCGTGACCCTGTGCCTCATGGGAACAGTCCAGCCCGAACTGCCAAGCCAGGTCCTCCCTGGACCGGAAACAAGTATCCTAGGACTGGTTTCAGGGTTTCACCCCTCATCAGCCAGGATAGCTTGATTCCAGTGGCATAGTGAGCCCGGGACCCACGTCTGGGCATACCCGGTGCACTTATGGCAAAGAAGCAAAAGACACAGGATTGATGGACAGAATGCAGAACAAATCAAAACATTCACTCCCAGTCAAGAGATCTGGGTTAAATCTATCATTCTTTTGCTCACCATGCCACCCCAGTTTAGACCTGGCCATATGCAAATCAGCCTTGACCCTGTGCCTCATGGGAATAGTCCAGCCCGAACTGCCAAGCCAGATCCTCCCTGGACCGGAAACCAGCATCCTAGGACCGGTTTCGGGGTTTCACCCCTCATCAGCCAGGATAGCTTGATTCCAGTGGCACAGTGAGCCCAGGACCCACGTCTTGGCATACCCGACGCACTCATGGCGAGGAAGCAAAAGACACACAATTGATGGACGGAATGCAGAACAAATCAAAACATTCACCCCCAGTCAAGAGATCTGGGTTAAATCCATCATTCTTTTGCTCACCATGCCACCCCAGTTTAGACCTGGCCATATGCAAATCAGCCTTGACCCTGTGCCTCATGGGAACAGTCCAGCCAGAACTCCCAAGCCAGGTCCTCCCTGGACCGGAAACAAGCATCCTAAAACCGGTTTCGGGGTTTCCTGGCCAGGAGGGGTTTCCTGGCCAGGAGGGCCGGGAGGACCTGGCTTGGCAGTTCGGGCTGGACTGTTCCCACAAGGAACAGGGTCAAGACTGATTTACATATGGTTGGGTCCAAACTGGGGTGGTGTGGTGAGCAAAAGAATGATGAATTTAACCCAGATCCTTGTGACTGGGGGTGAATGTTTGCATTGTCCAGCATTCTGTCCATCAATTGTTTCTTTTGCAGAGATAAAATTGCAAACAAAATATGAGTGTTAGAAATGGGGGTCTCTAGCTATACACATTTTGTTTTCTTGGGCTAAGGCCATCTTGGTCTCAGCTCTCTCGAGCGCCTCATCAAGCTCTCCGAGCCTCTGCTCACAAGCTAGAAGCCATTCATCTTTCTCTGTTTCTCCCTCATTTTCAGAGAAGTACTCCTCCTCAGACTCATCTGGTAGTGTTGGCCCCCAGCGGGGTAGCTCATAGTGAAATAGGGCTGCCTCTAGATCCTCCCTGGACCTTCTCTTCACAGGCAGCCCCCTTTCCTTGCAGAACACACATAGCTCCCTCATCGTATAGATGAACATGTGCCAGAAGTCAAGTTCCATTTTGTCAAGACTTCACAGGTGCAACAACTAACCAGAGAGTCAGTATCAAAAATGCTTCCAGGAGGACACCAGATACAAGAAAAAAAACAGTATGTGGTTGCGTAATGGTCTGCACTATACTAGTAGTGTACACCAATCACTGTATGTTACGCACAAATGCAAGTCCTAATCCTCACCGCTGTCCACCAATGTTAGAAATGGGGACTCTCAGCAGCAGAGTTCAGGGGTGCTGGGGGGGGAAGTTGTGTCCATGAGACTTCAGAACAGGAGGCAAGCTCTATACCAAGCCCTTGGAGATCTTCTTCAAGCAGGATACACACACAGTTCCTCTCCGTGGCAAAAACAGCCACTGCAGGCCAACCCCAGATAGAACAGAGCAAAGGGGCAGTACTTCTCCTTCAGCTTTTCTGGTGTTTCTCCTTGGCAGAGGCTTCTCTTGAGTCCAGAAGTAATCTAAAATTCTGGGGTCTGGGCCCCAATATTTATACTGCATTTCTCTTTGTTCTCTTGTGGCAGGGAGGCTCTGTGCTCAATCAAAACCAGTTCTGTCCTCTCTGGCCCAGCTTCCTGGCAGGAGGTGGAGACAGCATTGTCCAAGGCAGACCAGGCGTATTCAGGTGCAGGGAAATCTGCTCCCACTACTCTAAATGCAGTCCAGGTCTATTCAGCCGAGCCCTGGCTCACCCAGGAAAGGCAGGACATACCTCAACCCCTTCAGTGGCTGTCTACAGTGAATGCACATCTCCAGCCCCTGTCACTCAAAAACGAGACAGTCAATACACAACTCAGCAGAGGCACATAGGATGGCTAAGCAAGAAAATACCCACTTTCTTTTTGCACTGTCGCAGACGGACGCAAGCTGTCTCCTCTGGTGAAAGAAATCTGGGAATCTTCATGGTCTGATCCCAAATACATTGATTTTGGAATAATTACCACTTTTTGGGAATCTTGACAGTACTGATCCCTTATTTGAAGCCTAGAGCAATTAAAACACCAACAGAGGTCCTGCTTTGCCCTTGGAGCCTCCAGGCCCATCCTACTTTACCACCGTTTACCCGTGGTGGTGTGGGCTGTCCCTTTCCTTGTCCTGATGAAGACCCTAATGTAAGATTCGCAAGTATCTACATCCCCCCAGGGTCGAAACATCGACGGCTACTTATCCTCTTCACCATCGTGGTCAACAATATTAAGATCTCTATGTGCCCATGAAATATGGTTTTATAAACAGCTTGGCCATGTAATAGGCCGGATTGGCATTCATGAAATTGAGTTTGATGTATATAACGCTCACTGCCCTCCACCTTTCACCACTTACCTTCACCTTAGCACCAAATTACACTTACCTACCCTCCCTCCCGGGGCACTCTTTTGAAACTTCAATGTGTGAATTGACGATAAATTGTATTCATGATATCCTCTGATGAGATAAGAGATATTCATCCTTTTCTTCTTTTGTGTAAATAAATGTGTTTATAAATTTTTTGCCTTTGAATATTGTGAATTACCTTGACAGGTGTACCGTAATTCATGTTTCTTAGTGTGTCCACTAGGGCCTATTCGTTATATGTACCGCAACCCCAGATAGAACAGAGCAAAGGGGCAGTACTTCTCCTTCAGCTTTTCTGGTGTTTCTCCTTCGCAGAGGCTTCTCTTGAGTCCAGAAGTAATCTAAAATTCTGGGGCCTGGGCCCCAATATTTATACTGCATTTCTCTTTGTTCTCTTGTGGCAGGGAGGCTCTGTGCTCAGTCAAAACCAGTTTTGTCCTCTCTGGCCCAGCTTCCTGGCAGGAGGTGGAGACAGCATTGTCCAAGGCAGACCAGGCGTATTCAGGTGCAGGGAAATCTGCTCCCACTACTCTAAATGCAGTCCAGGTCTATTCAGCCGAGCCCTGGCTCACCCAGGAAAGGCAGGACATACCTCAACCCCCTCAGTGGCTGTCTACAGTGAATGCACATCCCCAGCCCCTGTCACTCAAAAACGAGACAGTCAATACACAACTCAGCAGAGGCACATAGGATGGCTAAGCAAGAAAATACCCACTTTCTAAAAGTGGTATTTTTAAACAAGCAATATAAAACTCATCTTTACTAAAATATAGCATTTTTATAATCTGAGTTCAGGCATACTAAACTTTAGCTTTCTACCTTGTCCCAATGGGACGTTATAAGATGTTATAAGTAAACTCCCATTCCATCCTATGGGACAGATAGCCTTCCCATAGTGAAAAATGAAATACACACTGTATTTCACTATGAGGACATGTCACACACACCCGTACATGTCCTACCTTTCACATACATTGCACCCTGCCCACAGGGGTACCTTGGGCTTACCTTAGGGGTGACTCATATGTAATAAAAGGGAAGGTTAGGGCCTGGCAAGTGGATGCCTTTTCCAAGTTGTCATGGCAGTGCCAAACTGCGCACAGACACTGCAGTGGCAGGTCTGAGATGCATTTACCGGCTATTCATGTGGGTGGCACAATCAGTGCTGCAGGCCCACTAGTAGCATTTGATTTATAGGCCCTGGGCACATACAGTACACTTTACTAGCGTCTTAGTAGTAAGTCAAATAAGCCAATTATGGAAACACCAATCCATAAACACGTTTTACATGGAGAGCATATGCACTTTAGCACTGATTAGCAGTGGTAAAGTGTCCTGAGTCCTAAAACCAACAAAAACAGGGCAAAAACAGGAGGCCAAAAAGCAAAATGTCTGGGGGTAAACCAGCTGGAAAAGCCAGGTCTAACAATGAGAAAGAACTGGAAGCCCCAGCTCTGATAACCCCACCGCAAGTCTGCCTGGCTGGATGTTGTGAACCTAAACTGTTGCAGTTTCTTGGACCTTCTTATGATTGTTGCTAAAAGACAGATAGTTCTAACCAGAAGGTCTAAATCCCCACTTGCTATATTGAAATGAGAAACCAGCATGGTACAAATGGGCAGAGGCTGACATAGCGAGGATTATAGTCCAGAAACAAACAATTGACTTCACTGACACACTAATGGAAAACGATACTCTACACTTCTGATTCAAAAGAGGGGATGTGCAACCACCGTGAATTAGTGCATACTGCTGTCCGACACTGACATTAAATCACCATAAATATGATATAACGCCATGGAGTTACAGAGGGATGCAATAATATTAATGTTCAATTGGGACCATGCAGAGGAGTGAGCCCAACATTTATGAATAATAAAAACTGCTCTGTTTTTCTTGAAGTTAAAAAAAGGGTTATGGATATAAACCAGCAAAGATATTAAAAGCGGATTACACATTTTTTGATTTTTTAAGCAATAGGCGGTTCATCTGTGAAAGAGGATAGTTTCATTCCTGCAAGCATTTTCAGGAGGTTGTGGAGGTGTATTTCCTTAAGTGTGGACCAAGTTTGGATTTATACCTTAGAAAGATCTGGGTTGACTTCCAGTGAGACTTGGCCTTTGCAATATCATTCTAGTCATGAACTTTTGTGAGAAGTCATTTGATGTATTGATCAATGTTTTGTAGGTATGTGGCGGGTGGTGGAGGGAAGGGTAAGAATGGGTGTTTCATTGTGGTGAAGCTCTTATAATAGCGGAAGGTTTTGGCGTCCATCATTCATTTTCTATGGGTTTTTTTTATAATACTTTTGCTCTAGTTCGCCTTCCCCATCCTGTGAATGTATCCACCTCTTTTCGGTTTTCCTTCCTTAAGTTTTGCTTTTATTGTCCATAGTTTGGATCGTTCAGGAACGTTTGCTTTTAGCTTCTCCAGCACCCCTTTAACTAAAAAGTGTGGGGGTTTATTTTGTGGTGCGATTGCAGCTCCTTTAAGTGATTATCTTTCTTGGAACGTTCATTGAGCATCTGAACATTTTATAAGGTTAGAATGCCCTTCCGTTTAGTCTCTCTTAGGCTGTGAGTGAGATTTGAAGTTACTATCAGCATCATGTGATGCTATGATTTTCAATTGGATAGTCAGGAGTTCTGGCCCTCCCAGGTTTAAAAAGGTTTAAAAGGGTAGTTGGCGACAGTATAGTACTGAATCAAAGCTTAACTTGTTATCTTTCCAACAAATATTGTCATTTTGTGGTACTTCAAAGGAAATATGGCAGTATTCAGTACCATGCATTTTGAGGAACGTAATACTGTCATTTTATTGATCTGTTTGGTGCATTAAAGTAACTAATTATCACTTCTTTCAATTAAGTAATTGTGACCACTTTGTGTTTTTTTTAATGCTGCAGGGCTCAGGCAGTAAGCGGGAAATAGTTGCCAATCCCCTTCAAGTTGATGAGATGAACAATGAAGTCAGCCAAAAGGTGCCAGACCAACCCGCCTTACTTCTGGGCACAAGGGAGGAAGATGTGAAGATGGCGGAGACCAAAAGGCATAACAGTGTCCATGAGCATGAAAAAGACAACACACGCTCCATCTGCCTCCTCGAACAAAAACGCAAAGTTGTTTCTTCAAATATTGATGTCCCTCAAGCACGGTAAGGGTGTGCCACTGTAAATAAAGTGTGCTTGCTTGTAGTGGGAAGGGAAGAGAACAAAAGGGTGGGTGGTGGGTCCCGCCCAGTGGGTTGCCTCTACGGGTACGACATGTTGTCAGCTGTAGTCTCATTCCAGTAGAAAGGACTCTTGGTGTTTCATGTGGTTTAAACTTTAAGGTATTGCGAGGGCATAAGATCATCCTGTTCATCACTTTGTGTTGACTATTTAGTATCTGGCATAAGAGTTGTGCCTCACTGTATATCCAACCCTGTGATGAGTAATAGGGTTGGGACCTTTATTGTGAGGGGTTTGCTTACACCATTGTGGGATGACTTGTCATGAACTTTATTGCTGCTCTACTTGGTATGTGGGCCAATATCTGCTCAAAGGCAATCCTCCATTCATTTATGTGGTTTATGATGTGCTTACAGTGTGCATTGGTTGTCAGTTCTGTTATTTATTCGTCGACCACGGAGACTGTCGGTTGACTTTAGCATTGTAGACTGCATATTTTGGCTGCTAACAAAGAGGTCACCAGCCATCTATGTGACTAGGTGGGAAGTCCTCTGATGTCTTCTACGTTGTGAAGTAGTGCTAAGTATATCGACTGTGGTATGTTGATAGTGCTTGCTCTGGAGAACTCTGACCAAATAGCTTGGGAGTAAAGGTTTAGACTATTGGAGTGCCTTAGAATGTGGGGTATGTCGCATCATTGGCCTATACATCTCCAGCAAGGGTCACCTGGAAGCAGCCCTTCTCTGTACAATGTCTCTGGAGACCAGTATCAAAGATTACGTATTCTAAAATACATGCATTTCGGCCTGGCTTCTCTCATGACCCTTTTAAATGCAAGCATCAGATCAGAGCACTTTTCCTCAGTATAATCTTTGTGCATGATATTCCGCCACAGGAGTCTAGTTCTACCGGATTCCAGTGTAATGAGTTGATGAGGAAACCGTACATCCATAGGAAGTGCCCCACATTTCTCCAAGTTTATTTCGAATTCAGGTAATTGTGAAATTGTTTGTATCTGGGGCAAAGTTGCCGGTATAGAAACATTGGGATCAGTTAGTGTTAGTAATATATCATAAGCATACAACAATGTTTTAATCGGGCCTGCTGAAGTATCTAGATACCACATATGTCTTTTGTGAGGCGGAGTGCAGCCAGCAGAGTTACCAATGCCAGTAAGAGGTAAAGCGGTGATAGTGGACACCATTGATATGTGCAATGTCAGATTGGGATAGGTCTTGATTGGAAATCTCCACAGTTTACATTTGCAGTTGAATTCATATAGCCATCTCACTTTTGTGATGAAAGTTTGACACAATTTTGAGAGGGTGTAGAAAAGGTGTCCCTATTCTACTCAGTCCACAACCTTCTCTACATCCAATGACTGAGCCAGAGCTTCTGTAGAATGATCTTTCTTATTCCATAGAAGGTGTGACAAGGTTCTCAGATGATTCGTGGAGGTGCGTCCAGGCACAAAGCCTACTTGCAATCCACCTGTTAGTGAGTTTTTAAAAAAATGTTATTTATTTTTTATTAAGCATTTCACAGTGATACATAACATACTGACAGTACATATTGTTATCTGTAAGTCAGAGTAGTGCCAAGACACTTCACAAAATACAGTGGTATTAGGCGTCGTTATACAATAGATAGAAACAACATTGACACATGTTGTCGATCATCAGTAATAATGCAAAATACGTGTACAATTCGGTGTGCCACCAGAGTATGAATCCTTCCTATTCAGCTCAGCGCGTATCTTTAATAACAAGTTCACGTACATCCATCAATACATGTGCCCTCCTAGTTGTTCCCGTCCGCCTCTCCCGATTCTTTCCCAATAAGGTATTGTTTATACAGCCCCCAGAAACTCTTGGGGCGACTTGGGGCGGTAACAATTCATTATACAGCCCAGACTGTGTGTTGCAATATAACATATCTTTTGTCCATTCTGTTACTGTTGGAGCTGGCCCGTGGGCCCATCGTATCGCTATTCTACGCTTTGCAAGAAGTAATCCCATCGCCATCAATCTTCTGACATCTTTCCGCAGCACCCTGGTATAGCCCAGCAAAGCAAGCAGGGGATCTGGGTTAAGCGAGAGGCCTGTAATTTTATTTAACACCAAAAAGATTTGAGCCCAGTAATCTGCGATCCTAGGACAGAACCAGGCAGCGTGTAAAAACCCCGCTGGGTCCTCTCCGCACCACTCACAATGAGCCGTGTCTCTCAGGCCATACCGAAACAATCTCTCTGGAGTGTAATACACCCTGTTAAGAATTTTAAAGTGTATAAGTCTGTGCCTACCGTTTAATGAGACTTTCTGAGTGACCTCACAGCAGTACCTCCATTTAGCATCATCTATAGCTATACCCAGATCTCTTTGCCAAGCCAGCCTGGCTTTACTATACTGTGATCTCCTGAATTCTTGAGACAGATCATATATATTCGATACTAACTTGTTAGGAGACTTAGCGTGCAATAAGAAAGAGAGTGAAAGCAACTCAAGAGGCTCCTGCAAGTCATCGCCCAGTAGAGCCCGCAGGGCATGTCGTACCCTAAAAAAATGAAACTGTGAGAGAGGGGTGAAGTCTTGTCCTTCCATTATTACCTCGGCCCACGCACAGGCCCTGCCCTCAGAGAACAAGTCGCCCATAGTAGAGATATTGAGTGACCATAAAGCTAGCACCACCTCTCTATCTGCACTCATTGGCAGCCAGTGGCACCAGTCCACTGGCATCAGGGGGGAGTATAGAAAGGCGCCAGCTTGCCTCTTCATTAAGTCATGCCATGCATGCACTGTCGAATTGACAGAGTCCAATATACCATTTCGTCTAATAGGATTACGGAACAGTCGCTGAGGAAGCGGGTCTGGCTCGACTGCCACTTGTTCAATATAAAAATGAGGAAGACACTGCGGGCCATGTATCCAAGGATATGCGTGGGAGCCCTGGGCCGCTCTATAATACAACTCCAGATCCGGGGCCCCCAGACCTCCCATGGAATAGGGTAGAGTAAGAATATCCCACTTGACCCGTGGCTGCTTACCAGCCCAAGCCAATTTCACCAGTAGAGAACGCATTAGCTGGAAAGTATGTTTCGGAAGAGCCATCGGGATATTTAAGAAGAGAAATAAAAATCTGGGCAGGACTATCATCTTCATCAGGGAGATACGGCCCAGCAGGGACAGAGGGAGACGAATCCAACGGTTCACATCATCTTCCAGCTTAGCAATAGCCTTGCCATAGTTCTCGCTGAGCACCAGGTCTGAATTCGTATGGACCTCTATACCTAGATAACGCACCGGTTCAGTGGACCATTGCAGAGGAAATTCCAACGCAACCACTGTCGTGGCAACTGTCAAAGGGAATACAATTGACTTAGTCCAGTTTATTCTCAGACCAGAGACCCCTCCAAACCTTATTACCTCATTGAGTAGTGGTGTTAGGTTAGCAACCGGCTCCCTTACATATAGCAGCATGTCGTCCGCGTAAGCAGACACTATCAGATTGTAGTTCGGGAATCGGATCCCCCTGTGCCCGTGGTATTCTCTTAATGCGCAC
Source organism: Calotriton arnoldi (assembly GCA_963921515.1). Taxonomy (NCBI): domain Eukaryota; kingdom Metazoa; phylum Chordata; class Amphibia; order Caudata; family Salamandridae; genus Calotriton; species Calotriton arnoldi. Next base: position 92,175 of record CAWUFW010014943.1, read on the forward strand.
AACAATGGTTCCGCGACTATGGCATACAACAGCGGGGACAATGGGCAGCCCTGTCGCGTGCCCCTTGTAATCTTGATATGTGGTGTTACCACGTCGCCTGTTCTCACCCTAGCGAGAGACCTATTATAGAGTACTGAGACCAGCTTCAGGAATACTTCACCCACTCCCATTCGTCGCAACACCAGTTTAATAAAAGTCCACTCCACAGAATCAAACGCTTTCTCTGCATCCAAGAAGACCGCAACCGCCTTAATTTTGGGCCTAACATGTTGGATAGTACCGAACAGAGTTCTCAAATTATAGGACAAGTTGCGGCCCGGGACAAATCCAGACTGTTCCAGCCGCACCAAGCTCGGGATCAAAGGCGCCAGTCTGTTAGCCAGGACTTTAGCGAATATTTTGGTATCGACATTCAACAGTGATAGAGGCCTATATGACGAGCATTCATCCGAAGGTTTCCCCGGGTTCAGCAGAGTAGCTATTAAGGCTTCCCTCATTGACGTGGGCATCTCACCTTTCTCTCCCATCTCCTCAAACAGAGTGCATAAGTGCGGAATCAACAGATCCTTGTAATTTTTATAAAAGCTGACTGTGAGCCCGTCCTGCCCCGGGGCGCTACTATCATGCATCGTATTAAGTGCAGTCAGTATTTCAAAGGGATCTAACAGTCTCATGAGGTATTCTCTATGTTTGTTGGTAAGCCATAGGAGTTTTATATGTTCCAGATATTCCTGCATGTCAGATTCATCTGTGGTCACTTTAGAGCTATATAGATCTGTGTAGTACCTACTGAACCTGTTGGCTATCTCCGTTGGTTCCCTCAGTAGCGTTCCGTCAGAGTCCCGCAGCTCAGTAATTAGGCCAGCTTCCCTCCGATGGCGTGCCAGCGCCGCGAGCACTGAGCCAGGTCTCTCCCCCTCCCCATAGGTTTTAGCTATCGCATATTTACCCATATGTTTTAGTTCGCTATCTGCAACCTCATGGTACTCTTCGAGTGTTTTCTGTAATGCCTCCGACGATTGGGCATCATTCCCAGCGAGAGCATCCTGTTCCAATCTACCTAAGTGACTTTCGAGCGATGTCAATTTGTTTCTGATAGAGCATAGAACCCCAGCGTGCTTGGATATGGCCACCCCTCTTATGTACACTTTGAATGTTTCCCATACTGTGGAAAAAAAGATCAACGGAGCCTTGAAAACTGTGTCCAATAGTGAGTATGGAGGGAACCTCAATGTAAATGGTGCTGGACCCATGGGGGGCGCTTCTACCTCCAACACTATGGGGGAATGATCAGAAAATGAGCACGACAAAAGGGAACAGTCCCGCACTTGGGGTATTATTGCCCCCGTATTCAGCCAGTAGTCAATTCTAGTATGTATATCATGTGGGGCCGAGTAGTGTGTGTACCCTCCTGCGCTGGGAGATCTGGTGCGCCATACGTCTACCAGGTCTAACTGTGTGACAATGTCACATATAGTTCTAGCCGCCACTGACGGACGTCGGGACGGACCCCCAGAGCAATCCAGCTGCGGATCCAATACACAATTAAAATCACCCCCACAAAGCTGTGGCAGTGCGGTATCACCACGTAGTCGGGGAAAAAAGAGTGTTATAGAACTGTGGATCGTCGTGGTTGGGGCCATAGATGTTTACTACCAATAGGTCCAGTCCTTTGCCATAGCATCTGGAGAGTGCATACCTGCCGTTAGGGTCAACCTCGCGCGTTTCCAGAGAGATCCCGGAACTAGGGTTCACCCAAGTGAGCACACCCCTAGCATGCAAAGTGAACCCAGCAGCCTGATAGTGGCCAAGGAGTCTCTTGCGTGCAATCATGTTACTACTAGGGGCTAGGTGAGTCTCCTGGAGCAACACCACATCAATATTATGTCTCTTTAGATATGCCACAATTTTGTGTAGTTTGCGGAAATCGTTTAAGCCCAGTGCATTCCAGGTTAAAAAACGGACTCTCCCCCTATGGTAGTGTATTGCATTATGCTGCAACATTTAGGCATTACTGATATGGATTGTAAACCGCCCTCCGTGAGTGTTAAATTGTAAGTGTGATTCTTGCACTTTGCACTTATGTCAACTGTGAGTTCTAAACATAAAAACATTCACCCCCCCCAACCCACTCTATGCCATGCCCAACTGGGCATAGACGATGCACAAATCTCCCACCCAAGACATACTATCGTTCCCAATACTACCTTAACAAACAAACAATAAGATAGGCCTTTCGCCATGAGGTAATTGACACTTAGAGGCGGATGTTACCTGCCAACTCTCAGAGCGATCCAGTGTAATCAAGCCGCCGAACAATAATATATCAAGCTTCAAGGAAAAATGCTGCACCTATGAGATCAGAGAAGTCTATATAATCTAGAGCCAACTATCAACGATAGCTCACCCCATGCCTGTTTACCACTAGCACTTATTTATATCAGCATTCGTTACTAACTTCTATGCCCTAGATAGTAATGTCACTCTTAACCCACACGGTCCTGATCATACCAGACTGAAAGTCCAGTTACTATTTTGCTAATTAGTAAACCAGCTTTGTTCGTGAGACTTAGCTACCTTCCCTGATGTCTTAAACAGGGGACACAGTCAGTTCATCTTAATCATCTCGTCTAGTTCTCCATGAGATCCGTCGACACGTGCAGCAGCATCCGGCAATTGTTTTTGCGTTTCCGGCCTGCCCAGCTCCTTGAGGGCTTTCTGTAGCAAATTGGGGTCCATGAAGATCCTTGTCCTGCCATTTATCGCAACTCTCAGTTTGGCAGGCTACAGCATGGCGTATTCCAAATTTTTCTCCCTCAGCTTTTGTTTTATGGGGGCAAACTGACGTCTTGCCTCCTACACCCTCATGGTAAAATCTTGAAACGACGATATTGTAGAGCCTTCATACTGGAGGACCCCCAGCTACCTAGCTTTTCTCAGAGCAGAATCCCTGTCTCTATAGTTTAGCAGCTTGGCTATTACAGGTCTAGGGGGGGCTCCGGAAGGCGGTTTGGGGCCCAAAGAGCGATGCGCACGCTCCACAATGAACATTGTAGAGAAGGTATCTCGACCAAGCAGTGTCACCAGAAGCTGCTCCACAAACGTCTCCATGTTGCCTGTAGCTGTAGACTCGGCCAGGCCAACAATACGTATGTTACTGCGCCTGGACCTAGCTTCAAGCTGAGGAAGCCTTGTCCTGCAGCTCCGCCAGGAGCTTCCCCATCTGCTTCTGAGCATAGTCCGTCTCTGTTTGAGCTTCCTCTACCTCCGCAATGTGGCGTTCCGTCATATTGAGACGCTCTGCCTGCTTATCTAGCCGCTCAGACATACGATCCATTCTGTAAGATAGTGAGTCTATCTTACCATCAATTGTAGTGAGACTCTTCTGCATGGCTGTCAATATTTGCCTTATATCACCTCCTGTGTCTTCGGAGTCCTGCCCCGATGATGTGGTCTCGACACTCTCCTACCTATGTCGTGATTTACGCTGCTCAAATTGCAGCTTGGGTTGAGACTTGTCCACTTTACCCATGCTGGCACAGCCGCTAGTTATCGCGTTAACTGCAATATATGTGGGGTGATTTGTAGACTCCACCTGTGGCAATGGCTGTCCGCTGCTATTCGCGGCGCTCTCACCGAGGAGGCAAGAGCTCTCTGTTTCATAGAGTGCGCACTACGAGTAGCACTGCGCTTTGAGAGCCCAAGCTGCAACAGCCTCAAACAGTGCAGAGTACGAGTATCCCTCCGGAGGTGTGTCTAGTGAGGCTTGAGGTGTGTTAGCCCGTCTCACCACCCGGATCGCGCCAGTTCCTCAGAGAGTTCCTGGCTGTTGTTAGAATATATGTCGCAGGGGGGGCCGCTGCATGCCTCACTCAGCTTACTGTGTTTGGGGCCGCCACCGCTACTCCGCCCACTAGTAATCTGCAGCTAACCTCAACGTATGCCTTCTCCGTGATTAGCAGCCGTGAGTCGTGAGAAATTGCGCTAGGCCTCACACCCAATCTGCCATCGGGAGGACCCTCGCCGCACTTTTAGCTTATTGCAGCAGCTCCCGGCAGTCTGTCGGCAGGGGGGACCCTCTCCAGCCACACAGTGTCGCAAGTCTGACTGGCTCTATGTGCTTAAATGTTCAGCGCACCTTCCGCTGGGCTCACCGCTGCCTCGCTGATCCTTATACTCCGCGTCCTTCAGCGCGCCTCGCTATGTCGGTCCACGCCCCTAGGCCTGAATCTGCATCAGTACTTATCTGAGCAATAGTAGCCTCTCCAGAGTCCGCGGCTTCATCAATGGTGAGCGCATTTTATGCGCAATGTTGGCCAGTGTAATTAATCGACATTCCCCTTCAAATTTCGCAAATACTTGACGGATAGTTTTAAAAAAAAAATTATATTTTATTAATTGGCATTTTGACATGTACAAACGTTCAGCAGTACATCATGTGGTGCCAGATAATACAAGCGTGAAATGACTTTTATAACTGAACAAACAAAATTCAGCACCAACGCAGGAGCATCACATTGATTGTATACATATGCGAGATAAAACATCATACATTCACAACTAGGGCATCATATACCATATGCGGATTAAACGATTGGAGCTAAGGGGGAGGAGTTGTTCGGGAGTATCATGATGTTTAGACATGGAGTGACTCATGTACTCGACGGATAGTTAAGGTGGCTGCCGGAGCTCGCTCAGGAAGCGGCCATCTTTAGGCCAGGCAAGCTCCGCCTCCCGTTAGTGAGTTTATTATAAGGTTAAATCTCCCCTTTATTATAAGGTTAAATCTCCCCTTTGGAAATAATCAATAATCAATCCACATTTATGTATTGCACTCACTCCTCAATCGTCCCTTGGGCAATTCACCACCACTACAAATCAAGTACCACAGCAGTATTTAAAAGACACAAAGCTTTGCTAGCGTATTGAAAATTATAGTTTTAAAACCTTACAATGTATACATTGAAAGTGTCACAGTAATAATCATAATAAGCATGCCTTTTGTAAAGTTAAAAACAATTATAAAAATACACAAATCTTCCAGTTAAGATCTTCACAGTATGGAGCAAGACAATTTTATGCAGTGAACATAAGACAAAATTCAAACAAAAACAGGGAAAGACAACAACAATTGTCTTTTTAAACATCCTGATCCATTCAATCTGTGTTTATTGATACTTCGTATAGAATCTGAATCACCATCTCTCGTATCCACAGTTTACACAGATTCAGTGTTACGTGTTTCAGTGGATTACATAGAATTTATAGCCACCTTCTTCAGGAACCACAAATTGATTTCATTACAAGACCAGAGGCTACCACTATGCAATATACTTTTATTGCTGCCCCAACATGCAGCCCTTTAAAGAACATCAATACATCATAAACATTTAGGATGTTCTCGAAGAGGTATAAATATCCAATGCACAGGTCTATCTTCTTCTTTTATTAGCTGCTCCTCAACAAGATAAGTATACCGTTACCTAATCCTGTTGTACTATACTTAACAATTGTCTCGTATCCACGATTATCTCATAACACTATAGCTGATTATATATATTATCATGATGTGTGTGTGCTCGGTATGCACTTTTTTGCCTTTTCAGGATTAACAACCCCGGAAACTTGGAAGTAAAATAGACTATGTCATTTGTTTATCTTATAGATTTTAGGAAGTACATCGATTTATTTGTTATGTACATGTCCACCTTCCAATTTACGGTTGGCTTAGCCGAATATTAGCTTTAACCGACTACCGCGTTAATTGAATTTATAAAGTAAACTTAAATTATGCTAAATGCAATACGTATTGCCGATAATATTGCCAATTGTCTTTTGCTACTAATAATAACATTTCTAAAAACGAGCGCCGTCTTCAAAATCTAAAGACCGCTGCGTCTTTTAAAAGTATTATTGTCAGGCCTTACTCTGTCTCCATCACTCCGCGGGGTCTCCATGACACCCGGTGAAGTCTCCATGACACTGCAAGATAATCCACAGGCGGGTATCGCGTCCCTCCAAGTGACCCGTCTGACGTTAACAAAGGAAGAACTTCCTTAGTCCTTCCTTCCTGTTGTCGCCCTTACTGCCACGTAACCCTGACAACAGCCACTGAGCTCTGGCCCAAGTTCTGCTAAGAAGCCCACTGTGGCAGAGGGGAACATGGCGGCTGCGTGCAGAGGAATTGCAAGTTTCCACTTTATGGAGAAAGGTGCCTCAGTGGAAAGTGAGGTCAGTGAAATGCCCTCAAGGTATACCCTGTGTACTAAGAATATCGGGGGTGGCAAGGATGGACAGGCACCTCTTTTTCCCACAGAGACTCCTCTGTGTCTAGTACAGGAAGCAAAGGTCGTGAGTAAAGGAAGGAGGGGTCGTCACAGAGGAGGTGCAGAGGGGGGGGGGGCGACCAGTGTTTTGCAAGGTAGGAAAACCGGTAATTCCCCGTTAAAAAACAAAGGGGATAGAGGCAAAAAGCTAGCCATCCAACCAATTAAAATAACACCTTCACTCAAATCGTTCTTTCGTGTTTTGCCTAGTTTGCAGAGGAAGGGTAGCCTGAAGGAACAATCTCTGTTGAGTGTTGGAATGGAGGCCCCTAACGTGGATTTGAATGCTTTCGAGAGCAGTATGAGTGTAGCTCCGCCCAAACATCGACGAATGAGGTTGAAACTAACCTCAGAGGAGCCCAGAAGAGCATAATTACAGTCCCCATTAGTAATAGGTTTGAAGTGCTGGCAGTAACCGAACCACCTAAGGATGTAGAAGATCGCCATATAAGAGGGGATAATAACGATGAAAGCGGAGGTGGGCCCATGGAAGATTAATTGACAAGTATCCTATTGGGGCTAAAGAATGAAATCAAGAGTCGCTTTGAAGTCTCGGAGGCCAATTAGGTTGGCATACAAGCTTCATGTTCCGAGCTAGCACAAAAATTGGATGAGGTTGCTTGTCGCACCAAGTTCTTGGAGGATGAAGTTGGCACAATAAAACACGATGTGAGAAAAAATGCAACCAAGATTAGTAAACTGGTTAAACAAAATCAAATGTTAAAGGACGACTTCGAGAGATTGGAGAACCACTCTCGAAGGAATAACTTAAGATTCCTGAATATCCCTGAAGTAGAGGAAGGTGCAGATATGAAGGCCTTCATAATCAATTTACTTAAGAGCACGGTCTTAAAGGATAATAAGTAAATTAACTTTGAGCAAGATATCTAGAGAGCTCATAGGGAGCCTTTTCGGCGTAACCCCCACAGAACTAAACCAAGGAAGATCTTGGTGAATTTCCTTTCGTATACTGTCAAGGAGGCAATTCTTAGCGGGGCCCTAAGAGACGGCCCTTATACATTTAAGGGGTTCTCTGTCACAATAAGAACAGACATCTGTAAAACTACAGAACAGAGGCAATGGGAGCTAGGCAACAGGATGGAGGATCTGCGGAAGCTGGGGGCTAAGGTGCAACTAAAATTCCCTGTGATGCTTCGCATAATGTGGGATAATCAAATGTATAATTACCCCACTGTCGAGGATGTTGATGCATTAATTGACTCAATAAACAAGAAAAAGGAACTTATTAAAATATAAGCAGATGATTACGGATTGTCAGGATGTTGGAGGAAGGAATCCAGAGATGCTGTTGCCCGAAAATTTGTTTATTGACCTTTGTTTACTTACTTATATTCCGCCAATAGGCAGCCCGTAAGGCATTTTCATGCCTTCTAAGATAGGGAAGGTTCCCCGGGGTTGGGTTTGTAGGGAGGGGTGGGACAGGTGAGTGGTGATGGTACACGGGTGGGGAGCAGAGGGATAAAAACAAAAATAGCCACTGAGCTCTAACGGTTGCACTGCACTGCAGCAAAGGACCGCAGACGGCAAACAGGATGCCCGACGCTCGCTAAACCAAAATAAATAAAGTGAGTGTAACTCTTTAACACCACCCAGTGAACCTTTTCTAAATTGCCAACAAAACAAACTAAACTGTCCAAATCGACAGAACATTTCTGAACAGCGCTTTAAATAGCCTGACATAACCTCCTTGAAGGTATATATATAGGAGGGGTACTAGCGCTATTTTACTTTTATAATGGAATTGGCCAGTACTCAGAATCAAGCAGACCCTGGGCTCTTAGGGGACAACATTAGAAAATTCTTACAAGAGGAACAAAGATCCTCTGTCAAAGAGGCGGGCCTTATTGGTACAATAGATCCTAGAAATAACTTCTATTCATTGGCAGACAATACTACCTACGGTTTGGACATGGATGAGTTCATCTTTGACCCACAAGACAAGTTTTACTTACTTGATACATAGAGGAGGACACAGACCAGCCCTCTAACTCTCAAGAGATCAAGGACCCCTTCGGGAGCGAAATGTTTAACCCCACCACAATCAAACACCCCTGCAGTGCTGAGTGGTGGTCATTACACCATGTCTCAAAATACTTAAGCTATTGGGTAAGAAAACCCCTAGATAAAGAGACACGAAACCTTCTGAGAAATGAGTGCCCAAGACACTCCACGGGGGATAAAGCGTGTAACACTCCTAATTTAGATCCCGAACTAATAACTTTTCTAATTAAATTCGGGAAGGATCCTAGAAAAGGTATCGAGAAATGCCTTAAACAATCTAAAGACAAACTTCTAATATCCTTGACCCAGTCACTCTTATCCTGGATATGGCGGAAGACGCCAGGGGAAAGAACGTCCCCGTTAATACCGAACTTCTAAGAGGCTTGGCACAAAGGGCATTATGCTTGTTAGGCAATGCCAACGCCAGCCTAATTACGTAAAGACGTAAAGCGGTCCTAATGAGAATGAATCCCAAGTTGGCTGATCTTTCTTCCAAGGATGATATGGGTGACACTAAAGGACTCCTATTCAGAATTTTTTTTTATTAAAACACTGGGTAAATACGTTTCCACTTTCACAGCCTTCAGTAAAGCGCAATCCAATATGCGCAGAGTTTTTGGCTCTCGTTCCCTTTTTGGAAGGGCTGACAGGAGGGGACTGGCTGTCAGCCGTGGAACATTTAGGTCCCAGTTCTACCCTCAGGAACATCGAACCTCCCCCATGAACTATGGGAGAGGTTACTTCCAAAACTTGAGTATCAACACTCAAAGGGGGAGAACCCCAAGAAACCGCGGGGGAAGAGCCAGACCTTCAACCCAAGGATACCAAGGTGAGCAACATTACTTCTTCAACCTTAAAGGTAGGGGGAAGATTAAGAGAGTTTACACAAAACTGGAAAAGGATAACTCAGGACCCTTGGGTTTTGGAAACAGTTACAGGATTCAAAATAGAATTTTGGGAGAATTACCCTTAGAGACAGAAAAAATGACTCTTATAGATGTAGACGTGACACAGATGCTAGACAAAGGAGCTTTAAGAGTAGTGAAAAGTCAAGAAAAGACATGAGGCTTTGTAAGTACAATCTTTCTAGTAAAGAAGAAAGACAAGGGCTGGCGTCCAGTCATAAACCTGAGAGACCTGAACAAATATTTAGTTTGCAGACATTTCAAAATGGAGGGTATGCACCTCTTGAGGGATATACTTCAGGCCAAGGATTGGTTAGTAAACCTAGACTTTAAAGACGCCTATTTTACGATCCCCATGGACGAGGACAGCCAATATTATCTCAGCTTCTCTTGGAGAGGCGTGCTCTATCAATTTCTTTGCCTCCCCTTCGGGCTGTCCTCGGCCTCGTGGTGTTTCACAAAAGTACTCCGCCCAGTAGTAACTTACCTCAGGGAAAGAGGAGTGCGGTTAATCATATACCTAGACGACATCCTTATCATGTCACAGGACAGACTGGAAGTTCAGAAATACTTGCTAATGACAATGGAACGCTTAGAAAAACTACGATTTATTATAAATACAGAGAAGTCAGTGTTGACCCTACTCAAAGAATAGACTTCCTGGGCTTCCAAGAGGACTCCACTCTATCCCAACTAATTCTACCTCACAAAAAGGTGGTAAAAAATAAAAAAGGATGTGAGGATCGTCCTATCCAAAGACTCAATCCTACTCAGAAATCTGGCAAGAGTTCTGGGACTCCTTTATTCCTCCATTCAGGCCATCTCCCCAGGACCACTACACTACAGAGGGTTACAGAGACAAAAAACTCTAGGACTAAGGAAAGGACTATGGTACGGAGACACGATAACCCTATCACCAGACTCACAAGAGGATTTAACTTGGTGGCTAAAAAACCTCGAGGCATGGAATGGCAGGGCCATTTTCGGGAATGTCCCAGACTTTGTAATAGAGTCAGATGCGAGCAACAGAGGATGGGGAGCCTGTATAGGGAATATAGAAACTGGGGGAAGATGGTCACTAGAGGAACAGTCATTCCATATAAATTGCCTGGAAATGTTGGCAGCCCTGAATGCCATTATGAGCTTCAAGAATGTTCTAAAAAATTCAAACACACTGATTCATTTAACAGCTTCTGTGCAGTGTCATATATAAACAGATTGGGGGTGCGAAATCCAAAATGCCATCAGATTTAGCGAAACAAATATGGTACTTTTGTTGGGAACACAAAATAGTTCTAAGAGCAGAATTTATTTCTGGGGTTCAAAATGTAAGAGCAGACTGGAACTCTCGATTTCTCAGGGATTCCAACGATTGGAAATTACATCCAGAAGTCTTCTCATTGATACAAGACCTTTGGGGTCCAAAACAGATAAGCCTGTTTGTGAGCAGGTTAAATTTCCAAGTACCGGCCTACTTCAGTTGGAAACCAGATCCAAGGGCAATGGCAGTAGATGCCTCTCTTCAATCATGGGGCAAGAACAAAGCTTATGCCTTTCCCCCTTTCTCCCTGACTCAAAGAGTTCTGTGGAAAGTGAGAGTAGAATCCAGCAGTATTATGCTTGTGACTCCCTTCTGGAGATCCCAAGTGTGGTTCCCAGGGTTGCTGCAACTAGCCATAGATATTCCACGCCTAATTCCAGTATCTTTAGGCCTCCTTCAGGGCCCAGACGGAGAGGAACACCCTTTCGACCTAGAGGGGAAAATGAACCTTCTTGCCTGGAGGATCTCAGGGGTCCTAATAGATATTCAGGCCTTTCATCAGAAGCTAAAAGCTTACTGGATGAATCTTGGACCCCAGGAACAAGGAAAAGATATAGGGGTGTCTGGAAAAAGTGGTGCAGTTGGTGCGTGGAGAGAAATTTGGATCCCGTGGAGGTCCTTGTACAATAAATAACCAACTATATAGCGACCTTCTTTGATTCTAGCCTCTCTTATAGGACAATTAATTGTTATAGATCCACAATTTCTTCTGGTCATGCCCTAGTGAATAACCTGGCTATTGGTAGCAATTCTCTAATCAAAAGAGTAATGAAGGGTGTAAGACTAAAAGACCCCCAAAGCTCGGTAGGAAGCCATGTGGGATATCAGATTAATAGTCAAACTTTTCATATCTTAGCAAGATAATACTTCCCTTTCTCTTAAACAGATATCCATGAAATTGGCCACATTACTTTTCTTAATTTCTTTTAAAAGAGTCTCAGATATAAAGGTACTTGAATTATCTAACAGACTCTATTCCAGGGAAGGCGTACACTTTGACATTTGGAAAAGAACAAAAACCATTTCTGATTCCGTATTCTACCCGTTTTTCCATATCTATGAAAAATTATGTGTGGTAAGATGTATGAAAGTGTACGAAAGTAAGATATCAGAATTTAGAGCAAATGATGTTCATCAACTTCTCCTATCCTACGTCAAACCCCATAAACCAGTTTCAACAGCAACACTAGCAAGATGGATATGTACGTTAACGATACAGGCATAGACCTCTCTAGATTTGGAGCCCACTCTAGCCATGTCTAGTAAGGTCTTTTGGGCACATGGTTCCCTAGCAGAAATTCTTAGAACAGCTGACTGGTCAAATGCAAACACATTTGCGAAATTTTACCTAAGACCAATAGAGCATGTTGGCAATGTAGCTCTTGATGGCTTTAAACATGCATAATGGTAGCTTCCGGTCTTGTAATGAAATGACGATTCATTGAGCGACCTCAGAAATATGTTGCTTTACAATAATATTCAGAGAGAATCTTGATTTAATTGAAGACAATGGAGGCTAACATTATCCCACCCCCTCACCCTTGAGGGGAAATTGTACTAAAGATGAGAACGTAAAATTTCTTTTTTATTTCAGGTTTAATTGTTGTCTAACCTTTTAATCTTCAGTCCAGATTACCTTTACTTAGCAACTTCTTTTCTTCCTTTCAGATAATTCCATTTAGGATTCAGAAAACAAACAAGATGGGTTGTCAAATTCTCTGTACTTACAACCGGAAGTGGATAATTGAGTTCTTGTGTGTTCGCAGCTAAAAGAGGAAGATAGACCTGTGCATTGGATATTTATACCTCTTCGAGAACATTCCAAATGTTTATGATGTATTGATGTTCTTTAAAGGGCTGCATGTTGGGGCGTCAATAAAAGTATATTGCATAATGTTAGCCTCCGTTGTCTTCAATGAAATCAAGGTTCTCTCTGCATATTAATTGGAGAATCGTCATTCTCCCACATATAAAGATACAAAAATGAAAAATGAATGATGTGAAGATCCTCAAAGGTACCTGTACTTGATACCTAGTGACTCAGAAGGGCTTCACCCTCATTATGGAAGAGCAATCCTTATATAGATAAAGTCACCAATTAGTTCAGTGTTCTACGGGCTCAGATAAAGTCTTAGGGGAATTGTATCCTCCTTAAGGTTTTGGGCGATATTGGGTAATTTTTCCCCAGCTTCTTCTTCGGAGTGGCTACTTACCTTAAAATATATATGCCACATGGACGCTGGTGTGAGTTCCAGATTCTGTGTGGGGCCCTCTCTCATATTATACTACTTATTGAGTTTAATACCTTACATAGCCTTTTGATCAATATCTTCACAAGACCTTTGGTGTTTGTGTTAATAAGTTATAAGGAGCACGTTCAAAAGCATCTCTACCAGTTTTTGAGATGAGAGAGATGAATGCCTTATTTGACACAGGCCCACCCAGTTTGAGTTATTTCAGAATCTGCCTCATTCTGGAATGTGCTGAAGCTGTTTCAAGGATAATAAACCTACTCAATAGTCATTGTGAGATATGCAACAAATACATAGTGTCTCGACCTGGTTGTTGGGTTCTTAGAGTGTATTTACAGTACAATTATTTCCACTGACATTGCTGGCCATGTTCATTGTAACAGTAGGTGGACAAGCATATAAATCATTACATATACTGGGAATACATATCATCCTTGAGGTATCTGTCTCACTTTTATTCTCCCTCACTGAGGGTTCAGGCATCTTCACCATCCCGTGAGGTACACCATGCACAGCCTACTGGTATACAGCACTAAGGTTTCATAAACCCCCCAGAGCTTGAGTGACATTCATGCCTCCCAAAATCCAAGGGTCCACTTAATGTTGGACATGCATAGATCCTTGGCTGAGATACATACAACTTATTGTCTTGACTGAGTACCAAGATGGGAGGAGGGCCCACCCCTTGGATAGTGGAGTGGGTTCTCAACCAGTGCACTACCTCACTGTTTGGGGTGTGTAGATCGATCAGTCATAACTCAGTGTTTCACATGTGTTCGTTTTTACAAGATCTATCCATCTTCTGAGCCTCATGAAAATGGGCTATGGATGGCAGCATAGAGCAGTGCATATGCTCACTTTGGTTTGGTCCTCGTCCTGGAGAAGGAATGTTCAGCCACTAAGTTCCTGAGCATCTTGGCTGCCCTCTTGAAAGGGCCCTAGTGCTGCTCTGAGCAGCCACAATGCTCTTCAGTCACCTGTAAGCTTCTTGCTCTGACTCAGCCAATCAGACTTTTCTTCTGAGATATTTCATTGTCACACTGAAACCACTATTCTGTGGAGCAAACCTAATTATTTCTCTGCAAGTAGTTTACTCCTTCCATACTCAGCCCAGACAAATGGACTACTCAAACATCTTCCACTCAGAGATACAGTGTTTGGACAGTGGCGGCTCCTCCGCTAAGGTGGAGGAGCGTCGCCCCACTGAACAAAAGTAAAAACAAAATGGTAATAACGATAGTTATTATCATTTTAGTTTTCCTATTGCAGTCAGTGGATCTCGGGGTGGGCGGGCTGGACACAGCAGGGGGAGGAGCGATATACACTCCCTAAGTGCGCACGACTGCTTGGCCGGCCCTCATGGGCTGGCCAAACAGTCATGCGCACTTTGCATCTTCCCCACCGGGCTGCATTACACAGCCTGGTAAGGAACATGCCCAGCCTCCCATTCCCAGTCTGAGCGCTGAACCACGGTGCTCAGACCAATCACAACGCTGCATTGCAGTGTTGTGATTGGCTCAGGGGAGCCTGCGAGCCCGGGTGCTTCCTGCTGCCGGCCGGGACTGCAGGAAGAAAGAAGATGATGGAGGACGGAGGAGAGGTGGCGGCCGGACGTTCCACTTAAGTGGTTTTTTTTTCGTCATCCCCCTCCCGCCCCACCACCCGAGTCCGGTAGCTTCCACTTCTGTGTTTAGACATCCTCCTGGACTCACTAACAGAGGATGCTCAGATACCTCCTGCATCAGCATACCTTTTGCAAACACACTATTTATGTCCTCACCCAATAAAGCAAAGAGTTCTTGTTGGGGTCCAGGTGAAACGGCAGACCAAGAATACTTGCAATGCCTATAAAGCAAAGTATTTGTTACACAATATAAAATATAGTTACACATCATGCAAAATATTTGGATCTGATTAATTCCTTGGCATTAACCAGATTCCAAATGTCAGAAGAGGGCCAAATCATACAGAGCCTCCATGACTTCACTTTACAATCAGTTACTGGGCAGTTATTAGCTGACCTACTATTACAGCACAAAATACATATTCCAGTTTCCAAACATAAAATATACATAGCATAATAACTATGGGGAGACACCCCTTACTGCCCTCTTGCCTTTAAATAATGGCATCCCAATAATTTTGCACCATAGGGCAAATACGTCGACCAAATTAGTATCAAGCAAACTGAAGTTGGAACATCCATGAACAGGATTGTCGATCAAGCACTATTGCGCTATTGTCTGTTCAAGGACAGTTCAGTAGTGTTCCAAGTTCTATGTAGAAACTGGAGAAACCAAGTCAAGATATGAATGCGAAGAAACTGATCTGGTCAATTGGAATACAGAGCAGGACACCGGAATCTCTGAGAGCAATGTCAGTTTAATCACTGTTTGCAATTGAGTTTGCGTTTCCTGATTGCCTGCACTTCACAACCGCATGAACTTGGTGATTGATCAGTACCCAGTGCAGATCTCATATGTTGGGCCCCCGCCAGGCTGCAGATTGTTTGCTGTCTGTGATCAGCGATGTTATTTTTGGCAGGCCTCAGTTATAAGTTGGCATTGCTCTCGGAGGTTCTAGTGCCCTGGTCTATATTCGAATTGACCAGATCAGTTTCTTCTCATTCATGTCTTGATGCACCTGCATCCCCCTAACAGAGATTACTGCATATACTTAAAAAGGATTTTACACTACACTGTCTCGGGCAAACTTTGATTCAAGTTCTGATGATGATCCCTTTATGAATGTTGTTTGAAATGCTGTTGACTAACTAAGCAGACCTGTTTTAATAAATAGATTGAATGTACTGGTTGTTTACAGAATGTGTAAATTGTGATGCGTTTATTGTGTATTTGTATCACTTTTGACTGAGAACCAAGCATGTTTTAGTACCCTACTGTCACTTATGCACTTGAAAATTGTTTCTTTAATTGTCCTTATTAAAACATTGTTTTGGGAATACGTTTTCGATTAATGTTTCTTGAAAACATTGTGCATAGAATCAAAGACTGGAAAATCACAGCGAGGAAAAAAAGGCTAAGTTGTTGTTATTTGTATTAAGGACATGATTCTGTGACCTACTGCAACCTAATTGGGGCCCAACGTCCCCAGGCTAGTGGGAGTTGAATATATTGCAGTGCCTTAGCTCTTTTGAGATTTCAAAGACATTTTGAAAAAAAGAATGGGGGATATAGATGGGTAAGGTTTAAATAAAAATTGAAATTTGGAAAGTATGATCATCCTAAGGGAGATGTTCTCATCGTCTCAGTTTTTTGTACAATCCCATAGTAAAGCATCACAGTTCAAAATCGGAATCTTTTCATACTTCTGCATGTTGGAACTCAAAGTACTTGATGATCTTGATCTGTCTTTGGTTTTGGAATCCAGGCTCCTCCTGAGTGTAGTCTAAATTGGTGGGCCATTTGCGGAATCTCCATTTATGCTTTTGAAGGATCTATTGAATAAATGAGTACATCATTAATGAATGCTGAACTGTAAGTGCAGCTTTGGCTCACAGAATTATTTGGATTGTTTCTGTTCCCTGCAAGAGAGCCAAACATGGCTCCATGTAGTGAGGTGGGAGAAGATTATGAGGGTGAGTGGGCATTCCTATCTTGTAAGATATGCAGAAATATTGGAAAAGATAGGCATTCCTTGATACCCAACCTTGTGGCACCTGATGCAGCTTTTAAACCAATTTTACAGTGTTTAAATCTTATGATGATATATGGTGAATTTGCTTGAAATTTCGGACGTTGCGATTTCGTGCCAGGTGTTCACTCACATGGGGGCCTCTTGTCAGTTGCATTAGAGCAAGTCCCGTTTCTTCATTTCTAGATGTGTGACCAGCGGTGGTTGGTGAACCACAAAAATGGTGGGTCGAAATAAATACAATTCAAAAACATACATACAAATAAACAAACATTTAAATATGGAAAAAAAGTTTTACTTGCCTGAGCATGCAGCATGTCTAAGACAGCTGGGTTGGAGAGGTTGAATTGTGCATGTCGGTTTGGCTATACCAAAGTATCCGGCCAAACCGACATGCGCAATTCACACTGAAGGGGCCACTCGTCATTGCTGCCAATCAGAAGCAATGACGCACTGGGCACACCCTTCCCTTTCCATTCAGCAGAAAGCTGGAAAAATAAAATGGTAATAAAAGCATTTTATTACCATTTAATTTTTCCAGCTTTCTGCCCAGCAGCGTTGGGGGGGCGCACAAATGATTGTGTGCATATTCCTTATATTATAAGGAGCTACTTGACAAGATGGGCACAGTCGTGTGCCCCCATCCCCTGGTGAGATCTACACAACTGATTCAAAGGTATGCAAGGGAGATCCTGCATTGAGCCCCCTTTCTTAATGGCTGGGCTAGAAGATGCCCATGGATTGACAGGAAGAGGAGAAGATCTAGAGGATCTCTCAGCCCCTTGTGCTCTCAGGCCAGGATCACCTGCATGTTTATTACTAATAACAAGATGCATGTTTGTACTGTTAGGCAGGCTGTCGAAAAGGGCATCTGGAGAAGATGTAGGAGGGATTACAGGAAGGGGAATTATAATTGCTGTTCCTTATCTTGCCCTTGAAATTCCATCATCTTTTCTTTTCTTAGTGCAGTTGGTGCACCCCATTTCCCTATGGATTCATTCCTGTTTGGCTGGACATATTAGTTTCATGTTCCCTAATACCTGAGGTCGCACCAGCATTGTAGACAAGTGGTAAAAGGTTCTTGTTCTGCCTTTGCCCTCCCCGGCCCCTAATACTACCTTCCCTTCCCTGACCCACCTTGTGGTTCCAGTGAAAAATCCATTATATTGCAAGGGCCTGCTATTGTGTCCCGACTTGTTTGGTTGCTCACCTCGAAGTTGTTTTGGAGACGACATGATCTCAGCACCATTTCTACTGCAAATAGGAGGAAACTTCTGACGATCCTGCTGAAAGCCATTCTGTGTTGCCAGGCACAATGGATCAGCCAGCCAAAGACCTGGCCAGCCCAATGCCATATAGAGATCTGGTCAGCGTGGCTTCTGGGTTGTTTAAGCTTTGGAGGTGCAATGATCATGCAGCCTTTATTGGTGCCAGACCACACCGTCTGAGGTAAGAGTACTTACCATGCATGTTCCTGAGGAGACATGGCGATGATCAGGTCAGCAATCAGACGCAGGTAGTTCCAGTCATTTGTCCCAGCATGAGCATTGTTTCTTTGGATGTTGGTGAAATGGCTGAGGGGACCCTTGTTGGAACTCAAGCAGCCTGGTGCAGCTTGGTTGATGTCTTTCACAGTGAAAAAGAGGAAATATATACTTTTTAGCCAAATTAATTGAATTCACCATTTGATCCCGTTTTGCTGTCTCGGTCATTGCTGTTCGAGTGAAGATTTAACCCCTACCAGTTTGAAAGACGAGCAGTTGCCTCTTATTACGAGAACATTTCTGCCTGAATTTTAATGTAAATTCCTCATGTTGCAATATGATACATTTTAATGGTTTATCAGTTCAATTAAATACATGACACTGTTCGGCAATATTTTGGAATGCCTCCAGGTATGTATCGTACGTGTTAGGAATCTTTCAAGAAGTATTGGCCTCTTTGTGAGTAGATAACACATCTTTTCCTTACATGTGTTTTCACACTGTTTACATCTACCCATATATAGAACATCCTGTACAATCATTTGCTTGAAATCCATCCCAGACCAACTGAAGCTTCTTTTCATTGGTGATATCTATTGCTTATAACGACAGCCAGTCATGAGCCAGTTGTTCACTCTTGTTTTGTGATAGGTAGCTTTATTAATATATCTTATACTTACTGTGATGGAGAAAGAGCACCGGGTATGGTAGTACAACATACACATTGTAAAGCAACATATTTCTGAGGTCGCTCAATGAGCCACAAATGATGGACAGCACTAGCATTGGATCAAGGGATGGGCATCCTCGCTGGGGCCCCAAAGAGCTTGTAGTGCTTTTGATAAAAACATAAATTATTTATCTGGCAGCCCTTTCTCTCTAGGAAAATGGCTGCCTGCCGGGGCATAGTTAGAGGTTGCTGTTGTCCATATATAGGAGCCACAGGAGGGTGATTTATCATGGCTTGGTATGAATCATGCTTATCCCCACATATTTGTGTACAGGAGGCCTCCTCCAGAGATGCACTGTTTGCCAAATTAGTCAACACAGTGTTTGTTGCTTCGAGGATTTAAGATCTGTAGCAGACAGCCACGGATTACACTTGTTTAATGTTTCGAGTTTTGAGGCACTAAAGACACATCATGCTTTCTCACCTCTGTTATAGGTTGTAATTGGCAGCTACGTGGGACAAGGCAATATTACTTCACATACGGTGAGAATGTTCTGTAAAACAAGAAATCCATATCTTGATTTGCAATCTGAGGCAAAATTCAGGAGTTTATGTTCACAGCTTTGGATACGCCATGAATATAAACAAATACCGTGCTACATGCTACATTATGTTCTGAAATTCTGGAAATGTTGTGGACACATTGTCTCAAAGACTGCTTTCCTTGTGAATGAATGACTGAGTTTACCGTTGAATGCTGGGGCGCATATGAAGTAATGTGTCCACAAACATAGCGTATGCCAAGTAACTGAGCAGCAAGCTCCACCTGACTTTTACAAGATAATGGTCACTGGTGGAGAATAAAGTATGAAGGAAGTTATCATAAGTTTCTAGATCTCAATACAAATTAGAACATTGACATGTTGGGGTCTGCATTGAAAACAGCAGAGTTGCTCAAGTCCAGTGATTGCTAGCATAGGCTTTCCACTGCAGCATTCAAATATATGTCTTTCTAGTTCTTCCTGTTTACTTTAGGACATTCTACCATCCATTAGTAGGCCGATGTTCTAGCATTATATCTCTTTTGTCTTGGGCTATGACTGTCGCCAAAGGTCCGCTTCACCTAAATTTGGGTAGAGTGTGTGTATACCTTTCTCCATCACAGTAGGTATAAGATATATTAATAAAGCTATATATATATATATATATATATATATATATATATATATATATATTATCTACTGGCGGTCGCCAGTAGATAGTTATAGTTAGGACCTATTATCCATAGGAAATCCGCGACATTCTATTTGCAATAACGTTGGCGCCGGTTGACGAATCTTCGCGAAAGCTTCCAACTTGTTGGGGCGCTCCGGTCCGCTCCTACCCTGAAAGTCTCGGGGTGATACGTCAAGCGGGGGCCGAGAAAAAGGGGGGTCCCAAAACGCGTTTTCCCCATTCATTTTTCCATAGGAACCTTTAGTCGCAGCTACAGCCCGAACTGCTGAACGGAATTACCCCAAATTTGGCAAAGAGGTAGCCCTTGGTTCAGACTGGTGCCTTTTGCTAAAATGGTGTAAATCCGTTCAGTAGTTCCTGAGAAATTCACAATTAAAATCACATATATATCTATGGGCGCGTCGGATCCGCGTACCCTCCCGATCACGAGCTGCATGCTAATTGGCTGTCAACACTCCAAATCAAGAAGTGTTGGCAGCCATTTTGTCCCTCGGTAGAACCGAGGGACAGAAACAAGTGCGCAAAGCGCAAAAGGGGGCAGGGTAGAAACACCCTGACCCCTAGGTCTGCTCAGGGGGTCCCACAAGGACCCCTGGGCAGAAAAGATTTTTTATTTTTTAAATCGGCGGGATGCGCTTAGGGTGCGCGGATCCCGCCGAGAAAAAAAGAAACAAGTGCGCAAAACGCACAAAGGGGGCAGGGTAGAAACACCCTAACCCCTAGGCCTGCTCAGGGGTCCCACAAGGACCCCTGGGCAAAAAGCATTTTTTTTAAAAAAAATCGGCAGGATGCGCTCAGGGTGCGCGAATCCTGCCGAAAAAAAAATCGAAGCGCGGTCTCCCGCGCTCGATGTTAATTGGCCCCGGGTGGCCCAAGTCCCGGGGGCATGGTGGGGGGGATAATTTAATGTGTGGGGGCCTCAAGGGCCCCCAAGCCCGGGGACCTCCACTCCCGGGGCTTTTTAAAAATGGTGCGGGAGGGCTCTGAGCCCTCCCGCAGCCCCGAGGACCACCACCTCCCGGGGCTTTTTTTAAATTAATTTAACAACCTGTGTGGGGGGCTCCAGCCCCCACACGCCCGGGACCGCCACCTCCCCGGGCACTAACAAATTAAAATGGGGGTCCGTTTTGGACCCCGAAGCCCAGGGACCACCACCTCCCCGGGGCTGTGCTGATGTAGGGAGGGGGCCGCGCGGCCCCCCTCCTGGAGCCCTTGATGGCCCTGGGGACCGCCACCCCCAGGGCCGGCTCCTTCAGTGTCCCGGGGTGCCTACCCCGGGACACTGTAGTTTGCTATGGCAGGACGGGAGCCTCGCGGCTCCCGTCCTGCCATAGCAAACTGCTTTGGATATTGGAAGAGAGAGCAGGGAAACCTGCTCTCTCTTCCAATATCCAATATCCAAAGCACATTGCTTTTCCACATGGGGAGCAGCATGTCAGCTGCTCCCCATGTGGAAAGCAATGCCGGCTCCCAAGGGACGTGGGGAGCCGGCGGGACTGTGGGGGATTGGGGACCCCCCACAGTCCCCAACGGAGAGGGCCAGCCCCGGAGGATGGGGTCCCCGGGGCAAGTAGTGGCCCAGGAGGGGGGCCACGCGGCCCCCCTCCCCAAGAAAGAAAAAAAAAAAAAAAAAAAAAAAAAAAAAAAGGCCATGCCCCGGGGGATGGGGTCCCCGGGGCCAATACAGGCCCAGGGAAGGGGGGCCACGCGGCCCCCTTCCCGTTTTTTTTTTAAATTAAATATTAAAAAAAAGGGGTAAGGCTCTGGGGGATGGGGTCCCCAGGGCATAAAAACAGGAAAAAGGAAGGGGGCCACACAGCCCCCTTCAGGGGACAAATTTTTTTTTTTTTTTTTTAAACGATCGGGCCCGCAGGCCCCGCCCCTTCCTTCACCACTCTGCAAACGCGCCCCCTGGCGCGTTTGCAGAGGGGAACGATTCCCCTTGAATACTGGGGGTCCCTGGGGGCCAACTAGCCCACCAGGAACCTCCAATATGCGCCAGGGGGCTGCGTTGCAGAGACGTGTAGAGAGGCCACACCCCTTTTACACCTCTCTGCAACGCAGCTCTGTGGCGCTTTTGGAGGTATATGGTGGGCTAGTTGGACTCCGGGACCCTCAGGATTCAAGGGACTTAATCCCCAACTTAAAACGCGCCACGGGCGCGTTTGCACAGTGGTGAAGGGAGGGGCGGGGCTTCAGGTGACATGTGTGCAAACAGGCCCCGTGGCGCGTTTTAAGATGGGGAATTAAATCCCCTTCAATCCTGAGGGTCCCTGGGGGCCAACTAGCCCAACAGGTACATCCAGAAAGCGCCACAGAGCTGCGTTGCAGAGAGGTGTAAAGGGGTGTGGCCTCTCTACACGTCTCTGCAACGCAGCCCCTGGCGCATATTGGAGGTTCCTGGTGGGCTAGTTGGCCCCTAGGGACCCTCAGGATTCAAGGGGACTTAATCCCCCAACTTAAAACTCGCCACGGGGCGCGTTTGCACAGATGTCACCTCAGGCCCCGCCCCTCCCTTCACCATTGTGCAAATATTCCTCTAAAATCAGCCGAAATACGAATTCCGATTTACTCACCTGTTATCAGGAGAGACCTCAGTGCTGTATCTTTCAGCCCAGTACTGGTCCTGAAAAGTAATTCTAACCATACTTACCAGTAACTTGAATTTCCTTCCATAGGCTAACATTGACTGGTTTCACTTGGAAATTCTTCTAAGTGTGGAGTTTTGGAACTTTAAAATATTCCTCTAAAATCAGCCGAAATACGAATTCCGATTTACTCACCTGTTATCAGGAGAGACCTCAGTGCTGCATCTTTCAGCCCAGTACTGGTCCTGAAAAGTAATTTTAACCGTACTTACCGGTAACTTGAATTTCCTTCATAGGCTAACATTGACTGGTTTCACTTGGAAATTCTTCTAAGTGTGGAGTTTTGGAACTTTTAAATATTCCTCTAAAATCAGCCGAAATACGAATTCCGATTTACTCACCTGTTATCAGGAGAGACCTCAGTGCTGCATCTTTCAGCCCAGTACTGATCCTCAAAAGTAATTTTAACCGTACTTACCAGTAACTTGAATTTCCTTCCATAGGATATCATTGCCTGCTTTTTGCTGAAAAAGTTTCTAAGTGTTGATTTTTGAAACATACAAATATTCCTGTAAAATCAGCCGAAATACGAATTCCGATTTACTCACCTGTTATAAGGAGAGACCTCAGTGCTGTATCTTTCAGCCCAGTACTGGTCCTGAAAAGTAATTTTAACCGTACTTACCAGTAACTTGAATTTCCTTCCATAGGCTAACATTGACTGGTTTCACTTGGAAATTCTTCTAAGTGTGGAGTTTTGGAACTTTAAAATATTCCTCTAAAATCAGCCGAAATACGAATTCCGATTTACTCACCTGTTATCAGGAGAGACCTCAGTGCTGCATCTTTCAGCCCAGTACTGGTCCTGAAAAGTAATTTTAACCGTACTTACCGGTAACTTGAATTTCCTTCATAGGCTAAGATTGACTGGTTTTCAGCAAAAAGTTTCAAAGTGTTGATTTTCACAAACTACAAATATTCCTTAAAAATCGCCTGTATGACTTAAACGCATTCTTTCAACTGTTTACAGGAGATGCACCAGTGCTGGATCCAGGATCCAACACTGAGTAAGAAAAAGTAACGATAACAGTTTTTACCTGCTAAGTGAATTTCCTTCCATAGGATAACATTGGTGATTCTATGAGAAAAAGTTTCTGTGTCAACTTTTAAAATACAATAATATTCCTTAAAAATCACGACTGTAACCAAAACGCTTTTACTCAACTGTTTACAGGAGATGTACCAGGACTGAATCTAGGATCCAGTCCTGTGGTTACAAAAGTAATCCATAAAGTAACTAATTGCATTTAACTAGAAATTCACATTGAGCTGAATGTTGCATTGTGTTTGAAAATGTGTTGCCCATTGCAACAACTGTAACTACTGTACTTAAAAGTCTATTGCCTATCTGCAAAGTATTTAAACTAAAGTAATTCATTCTGAGAAAGTATTTTTTGTAATGTAATGTATAATGTAATTACAATGTAATTAAAAAATAAAATATGTAAAAAAAAATTGTTTCTAAAAATGTAGTAAATCAGTATGAAAAAAATTAATATAACAATTAATACATTTAAAAATTGTCATTTACAAAACATTTGAAATTCACTGAAAAAACCGTAGGTTTCAGGCACGTTATAGTTAGAAATTAGCATTTAAAAAACCTTTGAAATTCACTGAAAAAACCATAGGTTTCAGACACGTTATAGTTACAAATTAGCATTTAAAAAACCTTTGAAATTCACTGAAAAAACCATAGGTTTCAGACACGTTATAGTTACAAATTAGCATTTAAAAAACCTTTGAAATTCACTGAAAAAACCATAGGTTTTAGGGACAGTTATAGTTACTTGGACATTGCAAACGTACAAAACCCGTGAAATTCCCCCGTTATAGTTAGTTCAGCTAACTATAACTCGCGCCCCACAATGCACTGCTGATGACGTCACATATTACATCACTCATGACATGGTCAGTGACATCACTGATGACATCACTGATGACATCTCAAATGACATCACTGATGACATCATCCACGTGATAATCTGATGCACCTCCTCACACCCTAATATAACCTTTGATACACCCACTCTAAATTACAGACTGCCATTCGCAAAACCATAGACACTCCAACACCAATAACTACATACCCACTCACTGATTCTTAGGTCTACACACACACATCCACTCACTCACCCGTACAGTCACTCATACTTACGGTCACTCAGTAGAGGACTATCATATGCACTCTTACTCCTATATAGACACTCAAACAACGCCACTCATCCATAGAGATACTCACACACCTAGTCAGTCATGCAAATAATTAAACACACTGCCATTTACTCACCTATACAGTTATACACACACCAGCTCACTTACTCATACAAATAGTAGCACATTGTTACGCTCTTATACAATCACTGATACAAGCACACACTCATCCATACAGCCACTATCACAATCACTCACTCTTGCTTATAGCTATTTATATACTCCAACACACATATATACTGCCTTTCACATATGTAGTTACTCACACATGTACCACTGGGACATACATTCACTCACTAACACACTCTTACACACACTTACCCACCCATACAGTCTATCACAGATGCACTCTTGAAACCATCCACCCAGTGAATCACCCACTCACACATCTATGCACAGAGTTGCACACACCCCTCCCACACAAACACTCAGGCACCCATACAGATACTCAGACAAGCATTCAATAACTCATATAGACACTCATGTAGCTATTCACAAACACATGCAGCCACTTACACAGCAACAGACAGACGGATACAGACATTCATCCAGTTTAGTCACTAACCCATGCATTCAGTAAGATACGTTAAATCACTCACTTATAGAGTCAGTCACGCACCTACTAAATCATCCATACAGACACTTACACACCCACTCATTCTTCAATACGTCTTTTCCTATATATATTAAAAATATTTAAACTTTACAGAAACACACAGTCACTGGATGATGTCATCAGTGATGTCATCAGTGATGTCATCAGTGATGTCATTTGAGATGTCATCAGTGATGTCATCAGTGATGTCACTGACCATGTCATGAGTGATGTAATATGTGACGTCATCAGCAGTGCATTGCGGGGCGCGAGTTATAGTTAGCTGAACTAACTATAACGGGGGAATTTCACGGGTTTTGTACGAGTGCAATGTCCAAGTAACTATAACTGTCCCTAAAACCTATGGTTTTTTCAGTGAATTTCAAAGGTTTTTTAAATGCTAATTTGTAACTATAACGTGTCTGAAACCTATGGTTTTTTCAGTGAATTTCAAAGGTTTTTTAAATGCTAATTTGTAACTATAACGTGTCTGAAACCTATGGTTTTTTCAGTGAATATATATATATATATACACACACCAATTATTAAAGTGACATTATAGTTAGATGAATAGGTCAGTGCCAACATTAACATTTAAACTAAATAAAACACCGAAATTCACCAGTTATAGTTAGCATAGCTAACTATAACCTACGCCCGTGCCACACACAGCTTATGACCTCACATATTACATTACTCATGACATGTTCTATGACATCCTTTATGACATCTCAAATTACCTGTCTTGGGCCCAGGATCCAGTCACTGGCAAATATTTGTTGTTCTCAAATACATAAATACTGATACTGATAGAGCTTCAGAATTTGCAAACTTTCTGAAGACAGTAGAAACAACCCTCTGTAATTCCCACCCTCTGTAATTTACAAAAAATAAACATTGAAAACAGGAAATGCTACCACTGGACCCACGTTTTTTATGGATAGATATTAATTGCTTCTTGAATTGGATCGGAGCAGTAGTTGTTTTTATTATCAAAATTGAATGCTGTAGATCACTTGGCCCGACAAAATCAAGTCTAAATCCAGAATGTATGCATCTTTTACTCTGATGTTTATGACATATCGCAAATAGTGTACCTAAGCCAATCTAGGTGAAATAAGGTATTTTCAGTTGTGGCTGAAGATATCATGCAGAAATCTTCCCTGTCTGAAACCAAGTAGTAATGGCATTTCTCCAAGAGGTCTTCACTTCAATGCAAAGCCAATGCCCTGTTTTTGGTTCTGTTCTTCCACACAATGCCTGTCAAAGTGTTAATAATTCTCTCACCCAAGTACTTATGGCTTTCTTGGGGTTTTCACACGAACAACAAAATGATTATGGTGCTTGTTGTGCATTTGTTCGAAGCTTGCCATCAAATGCCAGTCAGCTCCCTCTTCCAAGCGTCTATTACTACAAAATGATTATGCCAGGTTCGTGGTATGGATTCCTGCCTCACGTTCTACAGGGAGTCAGTGAGAATTTACCAATATATGCAAAAATGATTTGGTTATTGTGCATAACAGCGCCACTGAAAACGTACAGAATTTCAACATTGCCAGGCTCATGTGAGATTTAAGACAGCATTTTGTTGTCCCAAGAAATGCAACAATAACGAGCAATTTTGCGAAATACATTTTCTTTCACATGTTCCTCATGCAAACGGGTATTGGTTCAGGATTTGCGCCATTTAATAAGCCTGCATGTGCCAAATGATACTGCCTGGCTGAAGTATACGATACTAACTACCTGGCTGATTTTTATCTGATATGCACTTGTTTTGCACAATGGTAGTGCTTGCCACTTATTTTTAGGTCTCGCCTAGCGATGCAGCGCAAAGCGCTGCTCGCTATGCGAGATCTATTGTTGCCGACTTTTGGTCGGAAGCGGGACAGGACATGTGCACGCGCACAAAGGACTGCAGTTGTGCACGCGTACGGCGGCGTTAGCACAACTCCAAGGACATGAGATGTGCACGCGTACAGGTCGCGGCGTTTAAGCAGAATGCGCGCATGGCCCGCTTTCGCTTTCTCTCCCGTCCTTTCTGTTGCCGTCATGTGTTGACGTCCAGTTCTCGCCCTCCTCCCGATGTCCGCGTTCCTTCTAAGCGCGTCTGGGGCAGACACATGCTGCACACAGGGTGCATTCACTCTACCCCCTTGCACCCGGCACATAATGCACTGCACTTACAACAGCGCGTGTGCATACTCACCTCCTCCAGCGCCCCTTAGCACTGTATTTCCAGTAGGCGCTTTACAGCACTGCGCGCTCTATCGCACTTTGCTCCAGCGGCAGTACCCGTACTGCACCCCCACTGTCACGAGACCATGGACGGACTCACCTAGGGTGTCAGCCAGCACGCAGTGCAGAGGCAGCACGCCCAGCACCAAGCAGGAGCCCCGGCCGGCTTCCTGGCTACCCCGGAGCAGAAGCATGTTCCTCAAGCGTCGGTCCCTTCCTCCTCTCCCAGGCTCCTCCAGTGCTAACTTTCAGCCGGCCCTCCGCTCCTGCTCCCGCAGGGTCCACCCTTGCCCGCTGCTGCCTCCTTCCAAGTGAGACTGACGGGCGGCCGAGGTGGCAGCAGGGCAGGCCAGTCCCGCCTCGCACCCGGGTGCTGCGGGAGTTCCTCTCTGGGCTCCCCGTTTGCTGTCACCCAGGAGTAGCGCAGACTTCCAGCACTTTCTGTGGCTCCTCCTATCGCACTGTGGGCGGGAAACAGAAACACGGAGGCCGGCTCTTTTCATGGCGCACGCTCCTCGCAGGGATTTCGCGGCCTTGTCGCGCGCGCAACACTCGCTGGCTTGTGTGTGCACCGCTAGCGGGACGCTGCTTTCTGATGGCGCCCGCTCCTCACAGGCATCTCGCGGGCCAGGAGATGTGCACACCCGGACAGGAGATGTGCACGCGTACGGCGTCTAGTGCCAAGAGACAAGCGTGCAAGCCACAGCAACAGAGATAGCTCACGGGCACACATACCTGCGGCAGGACTGTGGCCACGCTGGGACATCCGGCGGTGAGTTTGTTTCAATTTTCTTAATTGTTTTTTTTTGCGGAGCATGTGCGCAGTGCGCATCCCCACCCGGCTACCATGGCTTAAAGTCGGGGTTGCATCCACATCCTGTGATTCTGGGCAAATCACTTAATCTCCCCATGCCTGAATGTGTAATGTAAATACGGTGCTCATGTAAAGCGCTCCAATACCTTCGGGTCAAGTTCGCGCTATATAAATATGCAATAAAAAAAAAAAAATACGTGGTTTTCTGGTGCCAGCAATCGGTTTGTTGAAAGAGGTGTGCAGGTGTTACGATACTTTGAGAGAAAAGTAGTGTGCTTTTACGAGGCATATTGCACAGTAATGGACATTCGCAGCATTGCCTGAGTATTTTTTATGCAACCCGTTGGTGGAAAGGAAAGTGTCAGTCATTATATACAAAAGGCGGAACAGTGCCCGAATTATGGCTTTGATTCTCTGAAAGAATAATACATCTGAACAATCGTTCTGTCAGGGTAAAAGGCACAAGCCCACAACAGTACCACATCAGTTTCCTGCACTTAAGAAGTGGCCAAAAGGGTTAATGTAGGGCACTCGCCTAATGTTATGTGCTACCCCCCCTAAAAATAATGTTTGGAACAGGGAGTACACACAATATGTTCTGTTTAGGCAGCGCGTAGAATAATTAAAAGGACGTCTTCAAATTGGGATGAAGATAACTTTGGTTGAGCATTAGAGATTTTTTTTTTTTAATTTTTTTTAAGAGGTCAGTATGGCCAAACAAAATGAAATTCGGATCGGATGGCTGTGACAATCCAATGAGATTTTCAACATGGTAAATATATTTTTTTATATTACAAGGAAACGATCTTAGAAAATGCCTATTTCTCCTCACGTTTACTAAAGCATAGCATGAGTACATCAACACGAAGCTCTCTCTAGGGAGCTAAGTATCTTTTTATTTTATTTTTTTATTTTTTTTTTAAATTGAAAACGGCACAGTTGGCATTGCTCTGAACTAGAACTTTCTTACTGCTTGCTAAAAGACTGCCCTGCGCCGTAGTCAAAGATATAAAGGGATTAATGTGGCTTGCGCATTTTCGAGTGTACTTCCGGACACCATCCAGCGTTCTTTGATTGTTTCTGGAGCTTTAGAGAGCGCTCATTTGTGACCTTTAGGGACACTTTATGGCACTAAGCTGCCGCAGGAGAGGTACGGGTTGTGGTTAAGTGCCAGTGTTTAGGGACATGCTGGGCTGCCAGCTTGAAGTGCTATAAAGAAATAAGCCATTTTCTAGCTGTGTGAAACTCCTCCCAGGCATGTGCTAGTCCATGTTTCTTTGCTCCTTCCCAGTCAGCTCACTGCAGCTTCCCATGGCAGGCGAGAGGGGTGCCGGGGTTGGTGCCAACTGTGCCCACCAGTAATCACTTGCTTTCTCAATCTTAGCTCTCAAACATCGTACTACCTTTAAAGCACACGTTCTGCAGACAGGTGTGTGAAGCAAACTTTTCACAAGGTTGCCCTGAATAATTACATATTTCGGTAATTGGTTAGCTGTTGGTGTGAAATTCACAACAGTCTTTTAAATGTTTCACACTTTTGGCTTCTATGAACTGTTACCTTCCTGTTCCTCCTCACGCTATGCACTGGTCCACCTCTACCACCCCCACTCCCCCAGGTGCTCTTCCCACTCGCCCCTCTCTCTCGTACCATAATCTTACACCTTCTCTCGCTCTCTCACACACACTTTCCACCTCTCTCATGTGGTTC
Source organism: Calotriton arnoldi (assembly GCA_963921515.1). Classification (NCBI taxonomy): domain Eukaryota; kingdom Metazoa; phylum Chordata; class Amphibia; order Caudata; family Salamandridae; genus Calotriton; species Calotriton arnoldi. Next base: position 122,262 of record CAWUFW010014943.1, read on the forward strand.
ACTTCAGGTCTTCGAGCACAGCTTCTTTCCTGTGCCTTTTCAAGGTTTACCTCCTTCAAACCCGCCCTCTCCTCCTCTTCTTGTGGTGTCTACTGCATTCACAGGCGCTCCCTCTTTATGCGTCTGTGGCCTGCTCTCCACCTCTTTATTTCTTTCTTACACTCTTTCTGCGCCTCCATCTGCAGTTCATTCACCACTTCATGCGCAAACTACCTATCCCTCTCTATCTTCCTTTCTAACTATTCTGTGCAGCTCTCACCCCTATCTATTCACCATGCCACATAATTCCACTACACAAATCCACTACTCACAACACAATTCCATCACACTTAATTCCACAACTAACAATTCAAATCCAACACACATAATTCCACTCCACTCCAAAGCAAAACACATAGGTGTAAGTCATTGTCATTTACAACGCCAATAGCTCAAACTTTCATAAATGCGAGACCTATTGCATTGCAAATGCTTGTTTGTTATGCTGCTATACTTTGCACTATTTGTCTTGGGTCACCATTGCCTACTGTACTGAGGTACAACAAAAACCTTGCACCTTTTGACGATGAAATATTAAAAGTGAGGTTCTTTATATGACATCTTTTTAGTGTTTTATCCGTTTTTAACCATCCTGTTTGTATTTATATTAATATTTTTAATATGATGATTTTTTGAATTATTGTGTATCTTTTTTTAGATCGAATAAAGATTGAATTGCAATTGAAATTTAATATACACCAAGTTGTTGATATTGGGCACAACAGGTCAAAAGATATCAACAGGTTTGTATAAATAGTTAGCATTGTGGAAACAAGGATTGGCGAAGCAAATAGTTTTGGCTTAATGTGCTAATACTTGGAAATACCGGCAAATGCTGGCATAACCAAATGTGCACTGGAATGAGCCTTGTTTATGTGTAATTTGCTTCTTGTGTTGTGCTGGTTTTATTCTCCACGCTAGCGACACAGATGTAGAAGGCACAAAGGAAGAAGACTGCACAAAGACCCGGTTCAGATAAGTTGCACAATTGTGTGCATGCCTATGGTAGCATCTTTTAGCACATTAAAGCACCGACGATCACTTTATACAATAGTACAGTACTATCACAATTACAACATTATCGGAATAGGTAGACAGCTAGGTAGCCGTGAACAGTGTTACTTACACTAGTGAGGCTTTAACAACAAGCATAATGGTAGTCAAATGCAGCCAATCCAAAAAGGGATTATATACATCCAGTTTCGCCGTCCATCTCACTCTCGAACATCGATTGAACTCCTAATCGACAGACACGCACAGGCTCTGGCACAACCGTAACAGGATTCACTGAGTGAGTCTCTTTCCCTCTTAGTGTATGCACCCATAGTGTTTGATGTGTTTTTCGTGTTAGCAGGAAGCATATTTAGCCGGTGACAAATTTAAGAAATCTCATTTCAGACCATCTGTTCCTTTTGAAGTATCTCAGATGAAAGCAAAAAACAAAATGTTTCCAGTTCGATGTAGTAAAATAAAGTATAATTATTACTACTAGTAGTAGTAGCAGTATTAGTAGTGGTGGTACTAGTGGAGTAGTAGTATAGGCTGGAGTAATGGTAGTAGTAATAGAATAGTGTTCTTTTGGGTAAACCCCTAAAACATCCATCATGAATATTGACACAGATGCAATGGCCTTATTTGCAGGCAGTATCATAAGATTATGACATTGTATCTTTAAATTCTTATTTACAGAAAACATGTGTCCACACTGGTGATTGGGAAAAGCTCCTCAGCCTATTACGAAGACAAACTGATTTAACTCTTTTAAGATCCTAATTATCACTACATAAAAAGAAAAGAAAACTATATATCAACATTGTTACTCTAAAAGAAGCCCCCAAAACAGAAAATAAATGGCATCAGAAATGTGACATTTTAAAGTTACTTATCAATACCAGAGGCCCCAGATTTAAGGTGGGCGCATAATCATTTGATTTCATGTAGACTATGCATTCTTCAAATAACATTGTACGTATAAATGGTGTGCATAGCATCGGCCATCTAAATAGGAAGTAATCAGGGGCGGCTCCTCCACTAAGGCGGAGGAGCATCGCCCCACTGGTTTTCAGCACTGCAAAAAAGGAAAAATAAAATTATAATAACACACTGTTATTATCATTATATTTTTCCGTGCTGAGGCTGTTTTGTGGGGTGGGGCTAGGCTGCTCCCAGAGCAGGGGGAGGAGTGGTTGGGGCACTTTCTAAGTGCGCATGACGGTTTGGCCTGCCGTCTTGGGCCGACCAAACAGTCATGTGCACTTAGCATGTTCTCCACCGGGCTGTAATGCACAGCCTGGGTGGAGAACATGCACAGGCTCCCAGCCCCTGTCTGTGTCTGAGCGCCGACCCAAAGCGCTCAAACCAATCCCGACGCTACTGTCATGGTGACAGCAGTGTTGCGATTGGCTTAGAGGATTCTGAGTCTTCCGGTTCACACAGAAGCAGAGAACGGAGGAGAGGTGGCGGCCGGCCAGGCGGCCGGCCGGCAGGTTAGTAATCTTTTTTTCTTTTCTTTTTTTTTTAACTCTCCCAGCCCACTACTATTTCCTGGGAGCAGCCGCCACTGGAAGTAATGATGGAATCCACTCGCCATGAGAAAGAAAAAAACAATAAAAAGAGACAAACAGCTTCTATTGTTTGTTTCGCACAAGGATAGAAAGGTAAACTAGCAACATGAGAATTTGAGAGTTGCTTACTAGAACCATAACCTGAATTTGGCATGTATCCTCCTCCAAAAATGGAAATTTATGGATATGATTCCTGACCAAAAAGATATTTTGATACAGTCTTTCCCAGTTCTAGCCAAACACCTGTTTGAGTGGCAAATAGTAGAGGTTTGGATATTGCATCAGATGTGGGTTTTAGCTAAAAAAATGCTTGGAAAAGAGAACCTTTTTAAGTATTTCGGAATGGTAGTATACAATCTAAAAGTAAACACTACTGTGCCATGTTAAGCTCTGAGACCAGCCTGGAAAGAGGCCATGATATAGCCCGACTAAGAATGTTTCCAAATCCTTGTCCACTGCATCTAAAAAACAATTGGGGGACATTTATATTGCATTGTTTTATAAACCTTAGGTAAAAAGGAGATGGTTGCAACATCACACAATTCATTACATTAATTCAGGAGTCTTTAGTCGATTTTTTGGCTACTCTGGTTAGTAAAGGTACTTAAATTGCCATATCGTTTTTAGATACATCAGTTGGGATCCAGGCTAGGTGCTCTCCTGATTTCTAGCTTCTTAGATGTTTAGAACGCCATCAGTAGAGTAAACAGGCACATGACCCATAACGACTCTGATTAGGACCGAACTCATTGTTTGCTAAAGTCTCAGGGCCATATGTACAAGGACTGGCAAAAACTACCGCTAACGCTAGTTAGCTGCAGTTTTCTTACCGCTGTGTCCGCTGAAAACTGTTGCCTTGTTAGCGACCTATGTACAAGACGTCGCTACATGGCGATAGCTTCAGGGATCAGCGGTGAAAACTGCCGCTAACATTAGCGTGATGGCGATGGGAATTCCGGCGTTAGCGGGCGAAAGGTGACGCACGTTAGTCAGCGCAACGTGAGTTTTTTTGCCTCTATTGGAAAAAATAGCCTATCAGTCGACCTCCAATAGAAAATAGGCAAAAAAAACAATGAAATGCAGAATGGAGCAGCCAGGGCCAAGTGCAGCACACATCAACAACCCCCTCAAGCCACCCAACATCCAGGATGACCAGGATGAGAGCCTGGATGCCTCGCAGGACCTGCGCCTGGAGCCTGGATGCCTCGCTGGACCTGCGGCTGGAGCCTGGATGCCTCGCTGGACCTGCGTCTGGAGCCTGGATGCCTCGCTGGACCTGCGTCTGGAGCCTGGATGCCTCGCTGGACCTGCGTCTGGAGCCTGGATGCCTCGCTGGACCTGCGTCTGGAGCCTGGAGTGGGATGCGGAGGAGTTATGCAGTTGATGAGACGTGGCGGTAGTCATTGAGGCGCAGCGATCGCCCGTATCTGGTGGTGAAGTCTGGCAGGTCGCATGGAGACACGTTGCTGACCTGTGTGAGAAGACCTCCTTGAGCCCCTTGGAGCTGTGAATGGTAGAGGCGCTCCTGCGCATCAACATAGGGAGGTCTGCATCGCATACTACGATCCACCACTACACCGGGGTGCATGGAGGGGATTACCAATGGTGGGCGGCTCCTCTCTGCATCACAGGCTGGATGATGTTGCGCTGGCCGGATGTTGTGGAGGGTGAGGCCCCTGAGCTGCGCCGAACTTGTGTGGCGGGAGCGCTGCAACTTCACGCCTAAGGGGGCCCTGTTGCATCAACTGCATCGGGAGGTTCACCATCAGACTTGTCGGCGACTGCTGTACCCAGGCTTGTGAAATCCCACCTGGCTGAGGCTCCTGCTGGCTGATTCACAGATTTGGAGAGAGTGCAGCGGATTGCGCCACAGTGTCAATGTCCAGGTGAGGAGAAGGTGGGACGCGTTGCGGAGGAGGCCCGGGGGTCGAGTCGCACAGGCCTAGCACCTGTAGATGACACACCCCCAGTGGCGGCTCATCCGCTATGGCGGAAGAGCGTCGCCCCACTGCTTTCAAGCAGTGCAAGAAGAGGAAAAATCATCACATTATGATAACTTCAGGATGTAATCGTGCTGTTTCCTTTGCGGGCGGGAGGGTGGGTAGGGCTGCTACACTCACAGAGCAGGGGCGGAGTGGCATGCCCACTCAAGTGCGCAATGACTGTTTGGTCAGCCCACTCAGGCCGCCCAAAGCAGTCATGCGCACTGTCCTGTTCGCAATGCAGGCTGCATTACAGCCTGCATGAAGAACATGCCCACCCCTCCAGCCCCTGGCTGAACGCCTTGTCCCGGTGCCAATGACCAATCCCAACGCTGCATTGCAGCGTTGTGATTGGCTTAGGGGAGGGAGCCTGGCTGCCTTCTTCCTGTTCCTGGAAGCAGACTCAGGAGAGCAGGAGCAACAAAGGCACGGGACCCGGCCTCGAGGTAAGATTTCTCTCATTTAAATATTTACAACACCCTCTCACACACACACCCCCACGTCCACGCCCCATCCATTGTCCTTTCCGGCGTTTCCCACCTCCCAGTTGTCCAGCCCCCCCGCAGCACTACTCAGTGGCGGCCGCTGTGCGACCATGCGCAGCGGGCGTACCACTGGTGTGCCAAAGGTATATATGAAGTTACGACGCATACCATTACATCGCATTCCATTACAATGCATACTAATACTAGGCATATTGCAACAGTAGGGAAGGTGTTGGATAGCGGAGATGTAAATATTACTAATCCCACTGCAGTGAGTGCAACCCTAAAGCTAACCCTTGCACCACAAAGCAAACCCTGAACCCTAGAATTCATCTTTGAGCCCCCAAAACACACCCTAAAAATCATATTTGACCCAAATGCAAACCCCAATTTTCATTTTTGACCCAAATGCTCACCCGCATTTTCATGATTGACCCCAAAACACACCCCAAATTTTACCCCATGAGACACCCCAAATTTCATCTCTGACACCCAAAACCCATACCCACCCTAAAGCTTAAAAATACCCCATTACTGACCTCACAATGCGCTGTAAAGGAATGCGATGTAAAGGCATCTGTGTTGTTGGAGGTGAGTTGTAAAGGCATTATGATGTAATGCCTGCGTTGTAATGGATGCCTCCCATGCCAAAGGCAAGCCATAGGCAAGCCTGTCTGCGTCCGTCTGCCCCTGGACCGCGCTCAGCACCAAGGACCCTTCCTCTCGAACACTCCACCACTAAGGCGCCAGCACCCTCCTCGCCATCTACCCTGGACGCCACATCGCCTGCAAGGACCAACATCTGCTCCGGATTGGACATCGCCATCACTGACAGCTACTAAATCACCCGCAAGGACCACCCCGACCGTCCAGGAGGAGGCAATGCCATCACCTACAGAAGCTCACTCCGACTGACCACGCACTCTAATGACCCAACGGTGACCATGGAACACCTCAACTTCCAGATCCGGACCTACCCCAACCCCATCCTCTGTGGCACCCTCATCTGCAGGCCCCTCGGGCCATGGACACCCATTCTCCAATACCATTGTAGACCTCATTGCACACTAGGCTCTCCCATCCACCGACGACGTCCTACTCGGCGAACTCAAGTTCCACCTGGACAACCCCAGTGACCAGAACATCAGCCCCTCCTGGGAAAGCTCCCCAAACATCAGACTCAAGCAGCTAGTCACCACAGCAAGCCACATAGCAGGACACACGGTCGAGCACGTTGCCTCCGCCAGCGGCAACTTCAACTACAGCCACACCACTGGACTCTCCTGGACTAACCATCATTGTATACATCACGTCTTCACCATGCCCACCATACCCATCCCCATAATCGCCCCCCTCGCAGCTGGATCAAGGCCACCGAAGAACGTCTCGTCAACTCCCTCAGCACCAACACTCCGACAACGCTTACAGACGATGGCACCATAGCGCGCAACCGCCACCGATGGATCTCTAACTGCGCCGACACCCTGGCACCCCTCAAGAATGGCCAGGCAAAACTAGCACCACGTTGCGTCGTATTTGCAAAGTGACGCATGTAGGCATATGCGTGACCTTGTGAATCCCTAAGCCACATCATACCTGCATCAGGTATGATGTACCCAGGGTGTGCGTTCCCACGCGACAAGGTCTCATAGGAGTGGCACAGTGAAATCCCTCAGATTTCACTGCGACAATTGTAGGACGGCACTGCGTCAGTACCTTACGCCTGCCTGATGGCAGGCGTAAGGGTGATGCAGTGCCACAGGTATAGGCTGGCCCCATGCATTGCTGGAGTTGCGTCATGCTTGCGACACGACTGCAGCAATGCGTGACTTTAGCGCAGACAGATACGTCAGGATTCCAGACGTATCTGTCATTACTTGCGTCATGGAGCGCTGTCCAGTGAATACTGCTCATCCGTGGTGTCGCAAGAAGGATTCGCTATTTGGTAATCGCAAATGCCTATGCATGAATGATTTGCAATTAATCTTGCGAATTCTTAACATTCCCTAATAGCAATTCGCAAATTGTGAATCGCTATTAGGGAATGCATTCCCATGCTTTCCTATGGGCCCACAGGCCCATTGGAATGAATGGGAATGCATTCGCAATTTGCGATTACCAAATTAGTAATCGCAATTTGTGAATGCAAATCCAAGGGTGCCTGGGGGCCTAAGGCCCCCCTGAGGCACCCCCCAAAAAAGGTAAGTATGCACATGTGTAGCACACACATGCCCTAAGGGCATGTGTGCGCTACATAGCCCATTGAAAAAATTCATTTTTTTTTCATTTTCCAATGCATGCATGTTAGACTGGTTGGCTGAGGTAGGTACCTTAGGCCAAATAGGGACCCGCGTTTCCACGTCAGGGAAAGGAAGGTCACCTTCTGAGATAGCCCCCGCTCACCCCCTCGGTAGCTTGGTACGAGCAGCCAGGCTTATCTTCAAGGCAAATGTGTAAAGTATTTGCAACCACGCTCACATCAACCCAATGATGACACCACAAATAGACTCCACACGAGTTTTATAAAAACGAGTATAAATTTTATATAAAAAGATATACGATAAGACCACACTATATAAATCCAACATATGAGTATGTGTAATATTTCTCCTGGCTGGTTGTTAGGCCAGCCAGCCCTTGTAAGTTCTGCCGATATTAATGAGCACTTCTAAACATTCCACTGTAATCCTAATACCATGTTATGCAGTTCGTAATGCTAGAATCAGGCACTTGTGCAATGTAAAAATAATGCAATGCTTAACGCAACAATCAGGCACTTTGCGATGTAAGAATAATGCAATGCGTAATGCAACAATCAGGCACTTTGCAATGTAAAAATAATGCAATGCGTAATACAACCACCAGGTACGTCGTTATGCAGAAATAAGGCAATGCGTAATACACTAATCAGGTAGTTCGTTATGCAGGAATAATGCAATGCGTAATACGCTAATCAGGTAGTTTGTTATGCAGAAACAATGCAATGCGTCAAACGACAATCAGGTAGTTCGTTATGCAGAAATGATGCAATGTGTAATACGACAATCAGGTAGTTCGTTATGCAGAAATAAGATAATGCGTAATACACTCCGGCACCGATCACGGTGCCTTAGGCGGTCTCTCCGCCACTCCTTCTGACTCGAAGTCAGCCTCTGTCAACAGTTGCCCCCAACACGGGTATGGTGTAACAAAAAGTGCAGCTCCGGCCCCGGTACTGCCACTCCCTTGGCAATACCGGCCGCGATACGAGCAGAAGCAGAGGCTCGTGCTGCTGGACTGAGAGAGAGGCCGAGAGCGTCTCCCTCCGAGCCCGCACCCCGCCCCAGGAGTCAACACACATTACCTGGGGGGCGCGAACTCAGTCTCCTCTCCTCGTCCAACGACTTGGGCCTCTGATGCAATCTTTGTGAATTGGCAACGGTGGGCTCGGGCCGGCGGCTCAGCTCCTCCGAGGCTGACAGTCCGGGCTGCTACAGCTACGAAGATCTCAGGCTGCCTTAGGGCACACGAACACAGCGTCGCTGAGACTCCCTTGAGCTTCGGGTGCACGATCACCAGGCACTCCACACGAAGGTCTTAGGCTGCACGAAGATCACACGCACAGCGTCGCTGAGACTCACTTTAACTCCGGGTGCACGTTAACAAGGCAATCCTCACGAAGGTCTCACGCTGCACAAAGGACACGCACACAGCGTCGATGAGACTCACTTGGATTCCGGGTGTGCACGATAACAAGGAAATCCTCACGAAGGTCTCACGCTGCACAAAGCACACGCACACAGCGTTGATGAGACTCACTTGGATTCCGGTGCACACGATAACTGGACAATCCTCACAAAGGGTTCAGGCTGCAAAAAGCACATGCACACAGCGTCGCTGATCCTCGCTTGGACTCCAGGTGCCCACGATCACAGGGCACTTCTTACGAGGGTCTCAGGCTGCAACAAGCACACGCACACAGCGTCGCTGAGACTCTCCTGGAAACTTTTGTGTTCCTGAGTTTCCGCAACAGGGAGCCAGCTCATCTCGGGCCCTTGGGGATAAGTTACTTCAGGACACAGCACAGCAAAGTCCTTTCAAGCAGGGGGACACAGCACACAGCAAAGTCCCTTTAGCCTTTCCTTGGTTAAAACAGCAAACTGCAGGCCAGCCCCAGAACACACAGCAAGGGTCAGTCCTATCCTTCAGTCTCTTCAGTTGTTTCTTCCTTGGCAAAGGTTCCTCTTGACCACGAAGTAGCTCCAGTCTTGTTCAATCTTGATCAAGCCATTCTCCAAAGTTCAGGGGCTTCAGCTCTCATAGTTATACCCCTCAATGGCTTTGAAGTCTTTGTGTTCAAGGGGCACTGACCCCTGTTCAAACCAGTTCTTGGTGCCTCCCTGCCAGTGACACCTTTATTCCTTTGATAGTGGGGGTCTGGATCCTCAATCACTCAGCAGGGGCTGGAGCCATTGGTTTATGGCTGCAGCCCAGGCCTCTTCACCTCTAGGGGCTACTCCTCCCCCTACACTCCAGATGCAGGTCAGCCTGTTGCTGTCTCACCTCCTCCCCTGGGTCAAGACATTCCCCAGATCCTATCACTTTCAAATCCAGACAGTCAATCCACAACCAGGCAGAGACACACAGAAATGTTAGAGCAGAAAAACCCAGCCACTTCTAAAAGCGTGGCTTCTAAACACACAATGCAAAAACCATCTTCATAAAAAGATGTGTTATTACATTGCGAGTTCAGGCATACTAAACTTCACCTCTCCATCTTAAGCCTTTGGGAAGATAGGCTGGAAAACATACTACACAGCCTCCCCATTATATTCTATGGGCAAGATGGCCTTTCCACAGTGAAAAACGAAATGGAGATTATTTCACTGTCAGGACATGGTACACACCTTAGTACATGTCCTACCTTTCACATGCACTGCACCCTGCCCAGGGGTACCTTGGACCTACCATAGGGGTGTCTGATGTGCATAGAAAGGGAAGGGTAAGTTCTGGCAAGTGGGTGCACTTGTCAGACAACATGGCAGTTTAACAAACTGCGCGCAGGCCCTGCAATGGCAGGCCTGAGTTCCCTTTTTAAAGCTACTTGTGTGGGTGGCACAAATAGTGCTGCAGGCCCACTAGTAGCATTTGCATTACCAGCCCTGGCCCACATAGTGCACTTTACTAGGGACTTTACTAGTAAGGTAAACATACCAATCATGGACAACCAATTACCATTACACTTTACACAGGGAGCACTCGCACTTTGACACTGTTTAGCAGTGGCAAAGTGTCCAAAGCATCTAAGTTGGCAACACAATGTCAGAAAAAAGGTCTAGGGGGAAAGCAAAACGTTTAGGGAACTTTAGCCAAAAAGGGCCAAGTCCTACAATGCACAAATTACCATCAACTTGAAGTTGAAGGTAATTAGCGTTTCCTAAATGCACAGTCGCATTTAGGAAATGCTACATGCATCTCAAATAGGGAATCGCAAATTGTGATTCCCTAAATGCATTCGCAATTTAGGTAATCGCAAAAAATTGCAATTACCTATTTTGCGAATGCAAAAAGGTACATGCATCGGAAAAGGCATTTTTCCAGTCACAAACGCGGCGATTCTGCGAATCGGCCCGTTTGCGTCCGGTAAAATGCTTGATGCATGTGCCCCATAGTATTTTGTACTGGTAAGGTACCCTTCTAGTACAAACCATATGCTAGGCTCACACTGTCACCTTTTGTCTATGATGCAAAGGTGTGTGTGTGGGGCACTCGGCAGCCTAATTGTGTGCCAGCACTAGGGGGAGAGACGGATAGTGCCATTACTTTGTAGATATGGCACTTTCCTGCTCTCTCCCTTTCACGCGTGAATATTTTGTTAATCCGGGCCTAAGAGTCTCTTTAAAGCTCATGTTAGAAAACATTTCATGGACTTCACAAGCTTCATCGCACACTGCTAGATCTCCAGATAAACCATTATATTCCCTGAATGAATTCATGAAATTGCCTGCTACCAAATGTTTAGGACCTTCTTTTTAGCTACATCCTTCTGGTTTGTATAGTTGGATAACATTACACTAGATAATGAGTGCAGCAGTGACAGCAGTAGTGATTTGTTGGATTGCGTTTCTTCCTTTAATAACGTTCCCAAAGATTACTCTGCATAAGCAGATCATTTATTTGATTTAATCAAGTGTTTCACTTAGCCCGGATTCATTGGAAATATATGTCACTTAGGTAGGAACACCTGTATGTTGCATTTATTGACCTCCGGGCATTTGACCTAGTTCCCTGTGCTACTCTTTGGAAAGTGCTTCCATCACTGGCGTCCCAGAACAGCAGTTCAGAGTATTAATCAGGTTACTTAGTGGCAAATATGCACTAGTGAAATGAGGAGAATTGGTGAGCTGTCAGCGTATCAGTGTAAAGAGAGCCATAAAGGCAAGGGTGTGTTCTTGCACTCATGCTGTTTACGCTTTATATCAATGACATCATTCATTTTTTTAATACGTCACTTAACGATTCACCTAAATTAGCAGGTTGTAAAAATCCTGCACTTGTGTACCCACACAGCACTCTCCTAACCTCGAGAATGCCCATGGGATGAAAATCGATGAGGACGAATTTCCAAATTTTTGGAACCAACTGGGTCTCGAAATTAAGACTGCAAAATTATAACTCTGATCTTTAATCCACACAGGAAATTCAAAGGTGGCTTAATGTTGAATGGGAGTGCTTTGGAGAAAGGAAAAGATTTGGACTATCTATGGGTAAAGTTGTTAGATTCCCTTAGTTGGGTTCCACAAATCTGTGAGAGTCATTTGTCTCTAAAGCATAGAGCTTCAACTTTATTTAAATTCTTTAAGTCTTCAATGTCTAGAGCAGTGTCTGCCCTGCAAATTGATTGTGTCCAATGTCTAGGGACATTTCTTTACAAAGCTATCACTATCAGTAGCTGAAAAAATTGTTTTTAGATCTTGCTTCAGTCTCCCTTTGAGTTCCCCATTGCTCCCATCTTTTCTACACTGGGTGAACAGAGTTGGGGACACTATATGCTTTGGACCATTATTGTACAGGTTACACATCAGGGCAACTCCTAACTTGAGCACTAAAGAAATTGTTTAAAGGAATTGCTCATATGGGCTAGATCAACTAAAACCCTGTGGTTGTCTTTTGTAAAATCCTGGTTTTGTAAACTGGATTTGAAAGAGCTGTGGGGTTTCCCTGTGAATATTGCTGTGAGATCAGCCAACGAACTTAAAAGCATATTTAGGCTGTTTATAAGGGAAAGATCTATCATACAATCCATGGCGAATGGAATTATAGATAGTTTTTTAGATCACAAATGGATCCCTGCTTTTAAGGATTACATGGATAAAATTATGACCCTGTGTGCTAAAAATCTGTGTATTAAGGTTTGCCAGAGGATGTGTCCAGTGAATGATTTCAGATGCAAATGGGCACCAATAGCAAGTAGGAACAATTTGTGCCCTGTTTGTGCAGTGTCTGCTGAGAGGGCTATCTTAGTTTATGTTATGTTATGTTGACATCATTTGCTATAGCGCTTGACTCACCCGGGGGCATCTCGGCGCTGTTGCGGATCCTAACAGGAGGTGCGTACCAGATGGATTCAGAATAAATAGGCTTTTAGTAGTTTCCTAAATTTTCAGTATGTCGGGGTGGATCGCAGGGTTAGAGGAAGTTTGTTCCAGTACCTTGGGGCAAGATAGGAGAAGGCCTTACCCCCAGTGCGTGTTTGGCGGATGCGGGGGACACACAGTAAGGTTTTGTCGCTAGATCTAAGGTTGCGACTCGGGGTGTAGGCTGTTATCTTTTTTTGGAGATAGAATGGGCCATTGCCTTTTAGGGCATTGTACGTGAGGCAACAGATCTTAATTTGGGAATGCTTCTTCACTGGTAGCCAGTGTAGTTCCTTCAGCAGAGGCGCTGAGGGAGTTCCAGAAGGGCGGTTCAGAATAAGCCTGGCCGCAGAGTTCTGGACCACCTGGAGTTTGGAGAGCAGTGAATCACTAGCTTCTGCCAAAAGAGCATTTCCATAGTCCAGTCTACTTATCACCATGGCCTGGACCAGTGTTCTACGGACTGTCGTGGGGAGAAAGGGAAAGATTCTGCGCAGAAGGCGCAGATTGTAGTAGCAAGTGCTCGTAGTTGCTGCGATCTGATCTTTCATCATTAACGCTTGATCTAGTTTTATCCCCAAATTCCTTACAGTTTGTTTGGGCACCAGAATAGCACCCAGTTGGTGTGGCCACCAGTCGTCCGACCAGATGGAGGGGGCTTTTCCCAGTAGCATGATCTCCGTCTTTTCTGGGTTTAGCTGGAGACAGTTCTCAGTCATCCAGTTGGAGATTGCTAGCATTCCTGATGCAAAACGTTTTCTTGCTGTTATCAGGTCTTGGCCTATAGTAAACATCAGCTGGGTGTCATCAGCATATGATATAATCTCAAAGCCAAAGTGCTCTGCAATCTTCGCTAACGGGGCCATATAGATATTGAACAAGGTGGGGCTCAAGCATGAGCCCTGCGGGACACCCTTGTTTAAGCTCATTTTACATGAAGAGTACGGGCCCAGGATGTCAGTTTGCTGTCTGTCTGTCTGTTAGAAATGCTGAAGCCACTTCAGTGCCACACACTGTACACCGATTGCTTGCAGCCTTTCCTTGAGCCTTGGGTGAGAGAGGGTGTCAAAGGCTGCAGAGAGATCTAATAATATCAGTATGACTGGCATTCCTGCATCCACCCCCAGTCTCAGTGAATCGGTCACGGCCAGAAGCGCCGTCTCTGTGCTGTACCCTGGGCGAAAGCCAGATTGTGAGGGATCGAGAATGTGGTTGGATTCAAGATAAGATCCCAGCTGCTTGTTTATTAGGCCTTCAAGCTGTTTGCCCAGAAGAGGTAGCAGGGATATTGGGAGATAGTTGCCAAGAGATTGTTGATCTAGCGTTGCTTTTTTTAATATGGGCCGTACGCATGCTGCCTTCCATTCTGTTGGAATAATACCTGTTTTTATTGAGCAATTGAAGATCTCTTGGATCATTGGGGCGCAGCAGGTAGCCAAGAGGGATATTATTTTAGGTGGACAAAGATCCCAGGGGGAACCAGACTTGGCTGCAGCCAGAGAGCTGTGTATTTCCTCTAAAGTGAGGGGCTGGAACCTCTCTGGTGTATATAGGGGTGCTTATTGCTGCTCTTCATTAGAGATGGTGCTCACAGTATCCTGCAAGGGAGCAGTAGGGAATTTTGAGTAGATGTGGGAAATTTTCTCCTGGAAGAAATTAGCCAGAGAGTCACAGAGGTCCTGGGATTCCGCGGGAGATTGACTACACGCTTGTGGGGAAATAAAATCATGAACTATCCTAAAAAGGACTTTGGGGAGTTGTCAGCTCGTTCAATTTGATTAATGATAAAGGACTGCCTCGCAGATTTAATATTCTGGTGATATCGGGACAGTGCTTGATTATATTGTTCCTTGTCTTGAGGCTCTTTCCTTCTACGCCAGAGTCTCTCTAAAGTCTTGCATTTAGTTTTTTCTTGTTTTAGTTCTGGCGTAAACCACGGGGCTGATGGTCAATGATGGGCGAGACCGTGGTTTTTAAAGGGGACTGTTGCGTCCAGCGCTGCCATGAGGGCAGTGTTAAAAGAATTCAGCAGTTCAGAGACCTCGGGGTTATCATTTGGTAACTTGGGGTGAAAGGCTTCACTAAAAGCTTCAAGAGAAAGTTTATGCCAAGGTCTGCGCGCATCGCGTCGCGGTCTGTTGTTTGTAATATTCCCCAGGGAGTGAGGGGGCTGTACCTCAAAAGTGATTAGAAAGTGATCGGTCCATGTAAGGGGGAGAGGTGTCTTACAGCCCAGCTATTCTATGTTGGAAAAGATTAGGTCCAGTGTGTGACCAGCTGTATGCGTCGGGCCATTGACTCTTTGGGAGAGCCCTAGTGTTTCTAGGTCAATTACAAGTTTCCTAACTTCCGGGTTGGTATGTTCTTCCCCATGGAAGTTAAAGTCGCCTAGCAGGAGAAATTTGTTGGAGGCTAAAGCATGCATGGCTATCTGTTCTATAAGTAGCTGACTGAAGTTGGTCTTAGGCCCTGGGGGGCGGTAAATCAGAGCTCCATTCCAGCTGTCCGTTGCGGACACACTTATCTTAAAAATGCCTAACTCTATGGAGTCAGTGTTTGAGGTTGAGACCCATGTCACATTAATAGTGTTTTTGAAAGCTATGGCAATGCCTCCGCCCATTTTTTCATCTCTATTGAGATGGATTAGTTTGTAGTTATCAGGGATAGCTAGCGCGATGGTTGGATGGTTGGAGGGGTTTAGCCATGTCTCTGTTAGGAAGCAAATATCCAGAGACTGGGAGGAGATCACGTCCCATATCTGGGTAGAGTGCTTGGCCAGTGACCTGACATTACAAAGAAGACAGTTTAGGCCATGTTTGAATGAAGAAGGTCTGGGTTCTTTCCCTAGTGATCTCCCAGTCTCCTGGTCACTTTGAAACTGGCAGTTATAACAGGCTACCGAGCCTTCAAGGCTATGGGGGGTTTCGGTTGGTACAGAGAAGTTGTGATGGAGTCCTAGCATTTTTCTGTGCTCTCAGCAGATGTAAAGAGTCTGCTGACTAGTGAAGGCGTTGAAAGGTCTGAATATTTACCTCAGAAGATCCAGGGTTCCTGGCTCCTGGCAACGACCAGGTGTGGACGGGCGCAGACGGGCTTGCCTTTGGCACGCCGGCGGCGCGCCCACTTCGCGTGTCCGCTGCGCATCCGTCCCGGCATCGGCTTTTATGGCCGTGTATGCCGCAGCCACTAGAACGCTAATCGGGCTTCCACCAAAAGTGAGGCCAAAGGCTTTCTCCGCTCAGACCGATTGAGTCTGACAGAGCTGATTATTTACTGCCTGATCGTCGCGGCACCTACTCCCTTGGATCTACCGGCATCCTGCCAACCAATTCCTTACCAGATTCTCACCGACGTGTGGAACGCGCATAGCGGCGCCATTGAAAATCACATCCCTAGGTTCCCGGACGGGAACCTCAATACCTTCACCCGCCTCTGACCCCAACAAGGCCAAGCCTTTTCCAATTCCCTTCCAATTCCAATTACTCGCCGTACGGCTACCAACACGGTTACCAGCGCTCCATCTGGATATTTCCTTGGCCGGCACCTACTGGCTTAGTCATCGCGCTTTCCCTTTTCCTTATTGGCAACTTCTCAGGCACTTGGTCTATCAGTTAGTCCTGATGAGATCCCGATATCCATACTGGGATTGAAACGTCGTTGACACATACATCTTCAACTCTATACCAATATTTGTATCTTATTGTGGAGTATGAGATGAAACCCAGATTGTGACTTTTTGTTTACCTACATTCTCGCATATTGAAAAGTCACGTTTTTAAGTCACTTGCCTGTGGTAAGGAAATCGGCCGATTTCCCTCTGCCCTGTCACGGTTTGCTCACTTATTTTTCGTGTATATTAAGTCCGCGTGCAATTCATATGTTAATTAAAACATTATTTTTTCATTGATACATTTGTAATTCCAATTTTGATTACAATAATTGTGATATTGCCTTAAAATTTAAACTTGCATGGGACCATTGTTCTCCTTAGCATTCTCCGCTCAACCAGCACAAGCTGTGGCGGACCGGAAAGCAAAAAATGGCCCAGGATCCCGGTGCGGGGGAAACGAGGTGTACAAAGGAGTTTGTTCGTGATTAGAAGTGAGCAATTTTAAAAACAGTGGGCTAAGAAATGTGCCAGCATACCCTTGGTAAGCTATATGCAGCGTATTATGCGCGTCATGCACAGGTGAGATTTAGAGTTTAAAATACCAAGCACACAATGTACATATACAGAAAAACTGTTTACAAAGCAAACGAATCCTGCCTGGATTTAAGGATAAAATGGATTATCCCAGTATGCTGGTCTCTGGGCATTATACTGAAATTTACGCATATTGAAAACTGAGACAAATGATTTGATCACTTTTGCACTCTCCAGGCTTTTATATCAAGCATGGATTGTAAGGAACCACTATGTCTGACTGAACAATATATTTGTTTAATCATTTTAAGATTTCTGTTATTTTTACTTAGCCTATACGGACTATTATACATTGTATATGTTATGATGAAGTATTGTATTTTTTTTTTTTTATTGGACTATTTTTTCCCAAATACACTTTATAACAGGGAATTATTACTTGGAAAGAGATAAAAGGTAACAAGCAAAAGAATTGGATAAACTGTTATGAAAATAGATCATAAGGCTCTTATCTGTTACATGGCTTCCAAAACCAGGCAATTCAAGCCATTCTCAGAAATCCTATTTGAGATTAAATATATAATTAAAGGTTGAAGGTTTGGTTAACATTCTGCCTGATTATCAAACGTTTGAGATTTGAAAGTTGGCCTTAGTGTAATTGTAACTGATGCAGTCATCTTTGTGTTTATGCCAACCATGCCGTCAAGTTGTGGCCGTCTGATTTATGAAGCTTAATTTCCATTCTTTTATTGAGAAATCTGATTAGCTTGCTCAGGGGCAAGCGTTTACATTTCTCTGTCTGTTTGAAGGTCTTCTGCATACTTTCTCATAACTTCAGAATCTTGCACCTGTGTTTCCTTTGTTTCAATCTCATCACAAGATCTCCATTTGAGCTCTGAATGCGAAAACCTATAAACATATTTCCTGCCTCTGCTTGTTTAGTTTATGTTCATTGGGAGTGCTGGGGAATCCCCTTGTCGCCCGTTTCTGTTGCTCACACACAGCCTTTTCTTTCTTCTGTTAAACATTTTCAGATTTGGAATTGGTTTGTGGGCGGATGTACTTTAACAGACATAACTCGATTCACAAGATGCATTTTTTAGAGTGGTCTGAAGTTGCTAAGTGACATGTCAGTATTATACACAGGACTAAAACAAATTACTGCAGCGCCACAGTGCTGAAAAATGAAAAAGGCTTTGTTGTGCTGTATTGGCTCTTAATGATCGCATTAGTTGTATTTTCCCGAGATTCCATATTACTTAGAACTGAGATATACCCGCGCATGCATTAATTAGTGTTACTACTTCATTAAAAACAAAAAAACTGTATAGTTTCATTTCAAACAAGACCTAGAAATATGAGCTCATACGGTTACAGAGAACTGAAGTAAGAGATGCAGAACATTTCCTCTAAACGTCTCTTTTAGTGGAGGAGATTATGGAGAGGGCATACTGTGAGATTCATTAGAGCGCATCCTGTGCTATTTATTCTCTTTTCCCAGACATTTTTTAGAGGACACTGAAAGTTTAGCTTGGTTGGATTTCATCCAGATTATGATAGCAATTATGGTTTAATTATGTGAAGCATCCTTTCACTCCCAATTAGAACTTTACACCTGAAGGGAGCTTTTAGCACTCTCTTTAAGAGCAGCGATGTCCACTGTCTTGTATAACACAAAGTATTTTTATGTACTGCTCTAACTGTTCATGAAGGCTTTTTATGTGTTTCTTCAGACTATTTGCACAGCGGGTGACCCTGGGGTGTTCTCAGGACAAATACGATAATGGCTTTAGTCTGAATGACCTTTCTACAGTTTACCTGTAGAGTTCTCATGCATTTGTATTATGAATTCCATCTGCCACACTTTCAGCACTGTTTATCCCTTTACCTGAGTCTCAAATCCAGAATGTTCTCTTCTATGGGTTAATTACAAGTCAGGTGAAATATGTGCAAAGATGCCAGGTACCTGAAATGTCTATTTCCGGACTGTATCTCTGCCCATATAACTGCCTATTATGAGTTGAATCCCGAAAAATGGGGAATAACTGTGCAGTTTTGCCAGTCAGAATCCTTCATGGAATTCCCAATTCAACAGTCTAACTCACACATTTACCTCCGGTTCTGAGCAGTGGTAACTGTGTCCGAGGGTTCTGGGGAGAGAAGGACCTGAGGCAAGGGTGGTGTGGAAGAAAAGGAAATGATGTTATCAGTCTGGGAGAGCACCACCAGTGGCGGCTCGCATAGGGCGTGCTGCGGGGTGGTGAGGCAGGGTGAAGGGGTAGTGAGGCAGGGTGAAGGGGTAGTAAACTCGGACATACGACGGAACGGAGGAACGTAATAATTGCTTTCCTCCGTTCCGTCGTATGTCCGAGTTTACTAACCCCCACCCTCCCCCTCCCCCGCCCCGTCTCACCACCCCAAAGCACGCCCTATGCGAGCCGCCACTGAGCGCCACATGCTCTCCTGTGCCTTAGTAGAGAGTTGGGCGGCGACCATGGCTAGTTGCACTGCTGCCCATTCCCAGGACGATTTTGTGGATGGCAAAAATAGATCTGGTGTTCCCAAAACCATAAGATCCAGGTGTTGAGACACTGTGTCACTTGCAATTGGCTGGAACCGAATCATACATAGCAATTCTGCTCCACACTTTGTCTGGTCTTTATTGTGTTTTCTTTTGTTACAGTCATTGAAAGGCACTCTGTGAAGTTCGCAATATATTTGGTCTCAATTTGTGATTGTTGTATTTGAGGCTTGTCGTTAGTTTACTTAGTCCCTTTACAATCAGCAAACATGTAGATTTCAGATTTCTTTTACTCAATTATAAAATATTATTTTTGTGTTTCAGCTGCTCTGGGATGTCCGTTTTAGTCAACTGTGTATGCGAAGCATGCTTGACACATAACTAACCTGACATGTGTAGACTGTGGGTCCATTGTCATGTGAACGCGAGGCTGAGAGCCAGTGAGTGTTCAGGAGAATGGAGAGGTGGCAATAAGACTGACCCAAGAGGAGACAGGCAAAGGGAGAGTTTATTTTGCAGCTATTTATAAATGGGCAAGATCATGAAAGCATTTGAGCTAGACTGACAGGTGAAGGGGGCGGACCAACTGAGTGGTAAGACAAGCAGGGGCAGCTCCTCCGTTTGAGCAGAGGAGCATTGCCCTACTAACCAAAATGCCCCAAAAATCCCCAGAGATGAAAAATAAAATGAAAATACAATTAAATTATTACCAATTCATTTTTCATCCTCCTCGTCCCGAACTGAGTGTCAGGATGGGGCGGGGCTTGTTGCGTGGTAGCAGCAGGAAAGAGGGTGGGCTGCCTGAGCACTTTTCAAAGTGCGCATGTCTCTTTTGCCAGCCAGACATGCGTACTTTGAAAGCTCTAACCCAGCTGTTTTAAGACAGCTAGGTTAGAGCATCCTTGGGAGCGGCGAGAGAGGTTGCTCCCTCCAATCCTGGCACTGCTCTCATGCAGCATGATAGCAGCGCCAGGATTGGTTAGGGGAGTTGTTGAGTGTCCTGCGCAGGAGAGGAAGACGAGAAGAAGATAACTGGCTGGAGCGCAGAGGACGTTCGTGCAGGTGAGTGAGTTTTTTGTTTGTTTATTTAATGTGTCCCCCACCCATTTGCCTGTCCCACCACTCTTTAGTGCTGCCAGCTGCGACTGAAGACAAGTTGGCATTCAGGGAATGGGTAGGTAAAAGGTTGCAGGCTGAGAAGGGGGAGCTGATTCAAACATGTAGATTTCAGATTTCTTTTCCTCAATTATAAAATATTATTTTTGTGTTGCAGCTGCTCTGGGCTTTCCTTTTTAGTCAACTTTGTATGCGATTCAAAACAGTTGTCCATACAAGTAAACATATCTCTCATTACGTCCTACCAGATTTCTCCCATCGCTTCACACCATGACAATCTGCTCATCCGTGTTCAAATGTTTCAAAGACTGTTTCTGACCTTTCTGGAAAGCAAAGATGTCATCTCTTTAATTAATTTTATGCATCTCCGAAAGCCAAGTTTCTTTAGAAAACCCTTGGAAATTATAAATTCAAAGGAGCTTTTGAAGGGTATCTAATAGTCATTGGGCTCAGCATTAACAATGGATGGGATTCTTACCAACCCTCACTGCCAAACTTGACTAGTCCTCAACACGTTTGCTAGCCCACTGATATAACCTCCCGGTACACGTTTGCTAGCCCACTGATTTAACCTCCCTTGCAAAGCTATACCTGTGATCCACTTGCTATGGGTGTCTGTCTACTTCGATGCATTTCACAAAAGCACTTGCTCCGGTGACACTTTGTTGGGTAGGTTGCTTAGGTGAGAGTTAGATGTCCTATAATACTCAGATAAGTAATATGTTCTTCTCTGTAACAAGGTTCGACCCCCTGTGTTAGAGACCACTGGCATTGGGATAAAAATGTGGACATTAGCGGTTGATACCTGTAGACTTGCTCCCAGTTCATACACAACACTGTAAATAATCAATTGTATTAAACCATAACTTAATCTTGCAGTGCTTTTACAAAGAAAAACAACATATCTATTCCAAAAGCACATGGGAATGGGTAATAAAGTAAATATGTAAAATGTATGGTTCTTGTGTGTGAATTGCCCTTGTTATAGGTGGTGAATCCTCTTTAATCCATCACAGGACAGAGATGCCAGCTCGTCGGTAGATGATGGCAATCAAGGTGTAGTGCTTTGGCAATTTAATGGAAAGATTAGCCTTCCAGCTATGGAAACAGGATTGCAGCTTACTGGGCCATGCCAGCAAGTCCTGAACATTCACTAAAGAAAAGCCTCAGAGCAACCATGTGCAATCATTAGCTAGATGGTAAGTAGGGACAGAATATCAATGGCAGAATATCGAAAATAATATATCGACAAGTAAGTGAGTCTAAATTTTCTATACCTAACGTCACATATATCTACCTATGTGGTACATACAACTTCAGGGTATGTAGATGTGAATAGTAAATCTATATTTCCCTATATGCACTTACCTTTCAATATTTTGTCCCTTGATATTCTGTCCTCGATATGAGTATGCCACAATATTGTTGGTGTCAATATTCAGTCGTACCATCTCTTGCTGTAGGCTTTATTCACTTCCTCCCTCTGCCTGCATAACTGCTACTCTTCTCCATCCTCTGTGTTGTTAAAAGCATGAGAACTGGGGTAAATAGAGTTGTAATTGAAAACCGAGGAGCAATCAGTACAACCAGTGCTTAATTTGTAAAAGAATGAATATCGGTGCCTACAGCTCTGCTCAGCAGCTCACGTCCTGTGCAATTAAAAAGTCGGCGTGGCCAAAACCAAATTTGCATAGTATTAAAACCACCTCATGTCTCTTTAATCCACTACCAAACACTCCCTGCTCCTTTATCTCAACACTTGTGCTTCCTGTTTTCTCCCTTTCCATCTTTCTCTTCCTTTGTCTTTCCACTTTGTTTGTATTTCTCTCTCTTGCTTTCGGTAAATGACTGATGCAGAAAAATAAGTGCCATTCCTACAGTGCTTGATTTGTAGAAAGAAATAAGTACCAAGGGATTTCTCTAGAGGGCACTGCAGCTTGCACCACCCATTGCACTACCAACACAACTACTAGCCACCACACACCTACAAGTGTGACAATTCAGACTATTCCAGGCCTCCGAAAAGTATAAAAATGGTGTGGGCAGCAGATATTATTATTATTATTATAAATCTTTATTCAGTAGATACAATCACCATAAAAGAATACAGATCAAAGACATTAATATCAAATTCATAGTTAATAAGTACAAACAGTATAATTACTCATAAAACTGTGGGCAATAAAAAAGTTAGTCAGGTCTTGTTCTCCTGGACGCCCCGGCTGCTCGTAAAAAGAATAAAACAGTAAAAATCACATACTCGGCGAGAAGCGTCTGAAGATGCATCAAGGCTGGCCTAACTTGTTTCAGATTCAAAGATTTCAACAAGGGGTTTAAAAAACGCTTCCTCGGCCAGCTGAAACAAGAACAAAACATTGTAAAATGCAGTATGTCCTGCGGAGACAAATTGTCGCAGCCGCAGGTGCCCTTACCTCAGGCCGTACCGACCCACATGGAGTTGCCAAAAAATTATGCAGTTGATTGAACCTAAACCCGGCCAATAAGAACCTGTCGTGCTGTGAGTAAACCATGACAAGATACGTCTCTATCTCCTGCACAGTTTTTAACAGCTTGTGACCTCGAACTGATAGCTTCTGAAGTTCTAAGCATTTTCTCTCCAAACAAGAGCGTTCCAAAAACAACCTTTTGACACTCCCCAGCTCGCACACTGGGAAAAGCTGCCTTAACATAGGCTATCCACGTTATACTATTTACCCAATCCAGGGCCAAACAGTCTGTAAGGATCAAGCGGCTTAGCTTCAATTCCGGCCTGCTCCAAATCTTAATCCAGCACAGGAGCTGGCTTAAGGATATCAGGTCCAAAACTTGTTCAAGCCCAGGCTCTGCATGCACAGAAAAAGCTGGGGTAGACTGAGGGACCTGAACCATCTTTGGTAAAAAATTATTCTCCACCGTTTGGATCCGATCCAACTTGACATACCCCCAGATCTCACTGTCATATCAAAGCTGTGCGATGCACTTGGCCTGATAGATTTTTAAGAGATCCCTTGGTACCCTGGACCCAAGCCTGTGTGCGAAACTAAAAACCGCCCCAATTGTTTTTACAAACTCTGATCTTTTTGCCTCAACCAAAGGTTTCCAGCAATTATTAACGTCAAATAAAATACCCAAGTAAGGGAACGCCTTAACTTTGCCCTGGGTAAAATTCGACACCTTAAAAGTCTTGCTGCTTTTCGATTTGGGGCCCACTACCATTACATATGACTTTGAGAAGTTAACAGACAAGTCAAGGTTCCCAATAAAAGACACATACTTGGCCAGCAGTAAATCCAACCTGTGTGCGGTCCGAGCCATAAGAACCACGTCATCCGCATATAATAAAACAGGGAGAAATTTATCACCAACCTTAGGGCAATATGCCGAAACTGATAAAAGCACAGACTCAAGCCCGTTCACATACAAGATGAACAAAAAAGGGGCACGTATGCACCCCTGACGAACACCAAAGCTCGTCGGAGCCCTGAGAAAAACGCACAGAGGCTGAGGTTTTGAGTAGAGATTAGCTAAAAGGGCCACAATACTAGAATCAACCCCCTACTCACTAAGTAAGGCCCAGAGTTTCACTCGGTTCACCCTGGCGAATGCGGACGTCAAGTCCATAAATGCTAGATATAAAGATTCAGACCGGGCCACCGTGTATTTATTAATGATTAGATGGAGGTTCAAACTTTGGTCTGAGGTCGACCTCCCAATCCTAAAACCATATTGAACATCGCTCAGAATGTTGTTTACTTCTGCCCAGTCGCCCAGCCTATTTAAAATCACCCTTCCCAATACCTTGACCGTTGCATCCAATAAAGATATTGGTGGGTAACATTGTGGGTTCTCTTTGTCCCTCCTCTTTAAAATGGGAACAATCAGGGCAGTGGACCAGGAGGGTAACGTCCCCTCCTGTGCAGCTGCATTCAGGACCTGCTTTGAAATAGGAGCCCAGACCTCTATATTTGCTTTGAACAGATCTGGTGGTATACTGTCAGGGCCCAGGGCCTTATTAGTGGACAAGGCAAGAATACCTTGTGTGACTTCATCTAGGGTAAAGACCACTGTGTTACAAACTGTGACCGATGCAACGGGGATTTTAACATCCCCACCAGCCCCCTGATTATAATTACCCACAAAATGATCCACCCACTGTTGTTCTGAAATGTGATGGCATAAGAGCGGGCCAGAGCCCTCAGCAAAGCAAGGCCTGTTAGCTAATCTCCAAAAGAGATAGCTGTCCCCCGTCTCACAAGCTTGACAGAGCTCCACCCAGGCTAGTTCCTGTAAATTATATTTGCACGTAATTTGAGCCTGCTTATAAGTCCGCCTACAGTCTTTGACCAATTGCCTATCCCTAGGTGACTGCTTCAAGGCCGCCTTTAAGTGGCTCAGGGTTCTCGTGCAGTCCCTATCAAACCATTTAGGGTTTTGTGATACCCGGGTTCTAGAGGCTGATAGGTTGCAAAGAGGGTAGCTTGGAGGCGCTGAGGGTCCACCTGGGACCATTTCAACCTTCTCCCCTGGTCAACAATGGATAGCCTCGTTAGAGCCCAACTTAGCTGTGGTTTAGGGAACATGGCAATATCCAAGGTTAAAGATAATGGGTTGTAATCACTAAAAGGACTAAAAATGATGTTAAAATGAGAATTGAGCAAGTATAGGGGAGCTGAGACAAATATAAAGTCAATAAACGAGCTACAACCCCTCCCTTTTAAAGTCGGGCAAATCACAGGGTTCAAAGAGTTCACCAATTTCTCCATACTAAAAACCAAATTATGGAAATCTAGGAGCTTGTTAAGCTCCTGACATTCCTGTGAGTGTACAAAGTGTAACCCTTATCTTAGCAGACAACTGCAAGTTAAGGCATCGCCGTCAAGGAGAGGGTTACATAAATGTCAATTAAAATCACCAACAAGGACGATATGAGCTTACCTGTCACCCTTAACTGAAATGGAGCTCAAAACACATTCCAGATGAAAAACGCCGAAGGGCTCAGAGCTACCCCGCTTGCTATTATAAAAATTAATTAAAACCATTGGAAAACAGCGAGGCAGTGATAACCGTACTCCCTGCGTTGTGTGCACTTGCCAGTGGAGGTCCAGAATGTAACCACTCAATTCAATTATGATAAACATAATTAAGACCCCCTTCGCCCTTCCTGCCGTTGAGGGTACAGCAGGTTCAAAGTAAGTCATGTATCTCTTAAGGAAAAAGTGGTTATCAGTTTTCCAGGTTTCTTGGAGACAAATTATGTGAAATGATTTTCAAATTGCACCCACCTTGGATCACTAAAGTTCGAGGAAAGACCCACAATATTCCATGACAACATTGTGTAGCCTTATGGGTGCTGAGGTGGAACTACCGCAGAAACATTGTGGGCCCTACGAGGCTGGGGAGAGTCACATAGATCCAGTCAATCACAGGACTCCAAACCACTCAGGCAGGCACAAAGGGGGGGGGGGGGGGCCTAAGTGCTAGATAGTCATTAACTGGATGAGAATCTAGTGGGTGAGCCAAGCTGCCCAGCCTGTAATGGAAACCCAAAGGCAGGGCAACTATCCCTGGTGTACCTGGTGTCAATCGAGGGGCAGCAGCAAGTAATTCACCTACTAACCAGGGGTTATTAAAGTTAACCACCAAGCAGTCATCCACCCAAGGTTTTCTATCCTTACCTATCCAGCTTACTCTGCGGTCCATGATGATAGAATCCGCAAGCTCCCTTCTGCGAGAGAGATGTGAGCTAAACCAGTGCATCGCCTTGTTCTTAAGTTCCTGATTTGATTCCCCAGTCGAGCGGGAGGGGATATTGCCCAGGATGATAACATAAGGAGTCGCTTCCGGGGGCAAGTTTAGCACTCCCCTAGGGTTGATGTGAAACACTGGGCACAGGTTACCCCCTTTATCGCCCAGAGCGCTGGGGGGAGCAACTATGCTCCGAGTTTCTCCCCCACACCCTGGCTTTGATGCAACTTGGATGGGGCCTGCATCTACGAGGTCATGAGTTGACACAGGATCCCTCACAGGATCGATAGAATCCCAATGCTCTTCTGATGAACCCTGCTCCTGCCAAACCCCACTCCTCCCTCCCCTTGATAATCAAGGAAAATTACTCAGAAACCCTGTCTTCAATATGGAAAGGCTCGCCAGGATTGGATCCAACTTATTGTTTAACAGTGTCTCGAGGTCCCTGATTGAAACATTCCTAAGGGAAGAGCACCCCTCCTCTCCAGATGAATTAGAAATGGGTCTACCCACTGGCTTAGCCTCAAAAAGAGGCTGGACGGATACACAAGCCTTCCGTTTCCGCTTCCGCCTCGGGCTAATAAGCTGTGTGCTAGAAATTATAGATTTATCCATACCAGGAATATCCCCCCAAGGTGTTCCTCATGATCCCCCGGTTGACTCCTATCATGAGAGGGCACCTCCAAACTGGTGACGTGTGAGGGGTGCGAGGTACACATCCCTGTCCAGCAAGAGCCTCCTTTCAACCAACTCTATTTCTTTGGATTCAGCCCCCACTGCCCGATGGAGAAAACCTTCTATGGTAGATACACGAGGGGCAGCAAAATGGGGTGGAGCTTTAATGGAAGGTTCTTTATTTTCCCATAGTCGCAGCACCCTTAAGCACCATTTGTCCCCTTGCAAGTTAAAAACCAGCACAATATTGTCTAGTAGAGATCACCAGGTGGATATCCAGGTGAGACAGTCAAACGGAACAGTCAAGGAAAAGTAGATCATGAAAAGAAAGTACCTTTTCCTTGTCCTGGGTGGTATATTGCAACAGGACAGACAACCTCTGATCTGCTGCACACCGGAATATGACCCAAAGGGGGTGGGCCCGCCCGCCTCTTCCTGCCGCTATCGGGCGCAGACGGGCCTGCTCTTGGCCTGGTCCTCGTCCTTGCCCGTGCAGCAGGAGCCAGGCACGGCTAAGTAGGCGCCCCTGGGCTCTGACTCTGGTGTTGGCGGCTTCCTACCGAGAGGAAAGCTGGGGCTTGCAGTCCACCCCCACCAAGACAAACTGCTTCGGGACCCGCGCAGTGGGAGCCCAGCACAGCTAATTAGGTGCCCCCAGGTGCTGACTCTGAAGTTGGCTGCTTCCTGCCGCAAAGAAAGCTGGGGCTTGCAGTCTGCCCCCACCACCGGAAAATTGCTTCGGGACCAGCGCAGCGGGAGCCCAGAATGGCTAAGTAGGCACCCCCCGGTCGCTGACTCTGAGGTTGGTGGCTTCCTGCCGCGAGGAAAGCTGGGGCTTGCAGGAATGGGGTAGTCAATTCAAACTGCACCCCTCAAGTACTGTCATAGAGCTCACTTTCATATATCAGCAGGGTGAATCCAGTCTCTCTCCACAGGGCTCAACATGCCCCCAATTCACAGTTGTCACAGTTAAAGTTATAGGGGCCCAGCCTACTGACAGCCTCTACGTGAATACAGCACTCAGTACACAAACAGGGCCCTATCCACCAGCCTCACATTCTTATTAATGTATATTGAATTATTAAACAGAAATTGTTGTGCTCGTCTGAGGGTTAGGCAAGCAACTTGACCATGTGGCAGATTGTCATAAGAGCCGGTGTTGAGCATTAAGTGCTTGTGCCAAGCATCAGAAATCACTGCCTCAAATTAATCACTGGATTCCCCACAAATGAGTGCCCGTGGCCTCCACCGACAACCACCGGTTCAAATTAAGCACTGGGTAGGAGTATATCACTTGTGCACCTGAAGTGGATACGAATATCTGACATCAATTCACCTGGCTGTGCCTATCTAAGCTAAAATGCACCAACCATTTCTCTCCTGTTTTCACTGGCTGCTCCAAAGGTATCTTGGTGGATCAGCAGCCCTTTGAGAGCCACTAGATCTGCAGCCAGTAAGTGGGTGCCATTTCATGTTAATTTGTGAAACGCCTCTCTCAGAAAGTCAGCTTGGAGGCCTTTACTGGATTGCTGCAATCTGATAGCGGGATGAAGGGATGGTGTTTGCACTGAGCAAACTTGGTGCAAATTTGAAACTGCGGCATACCTATTGGAATGGATCTTGGTCTCAAACTGAGGCTTAAATCATCAATTCATTAGCATATCAAAAAACAGTGAAAAAGATTTTGCCCCATAGTAACGAAGGCGAGGAGTAAAATTGCAAACCATGATGGTTTATGTACACATTAGTAAAGTTACAATTTCAAATCAGATCAGTTAGTCATAAGTCCTCAATCTCCTGAATACAGCATATGCAAATATAATCCAAACAAGTCAAAGGCATATGCGAAGTCAAGTTATTTAAAGATTGAATAGGCAAGTGACCACAGACTCTGTTTCCTTGAAGGGAAACTCCTTAATGCTAAGCTACAGTTTCGGGTAGAGTTGGGGAATTCAGAAGCAGCAGGTGTCAGCAAATATAATATCTCAAATAGAACCAAATAAAGGTTCCAATCAGGACAAAAAGAAATGTGCTCACTTGAGATACTATCTCTATGAGCAGAGTTAAAAGAAGCATGGGGGGGGCGTGGCCAAGTAAGATGGCTGAACGGACGTGATCCGCTTCAGCTCCGGACCCCGTGGCTGCCCCTGGTGATTTTCAGCACACAAAGAGAGCTGTAAAACGAATGCTCTCACCTGGCGAAGGTCCGCGCTGACCGAGAAGGCAACAGTGGCTCCTGAACGCGGTCCCACACTCCACGGGCGACTCCGAGGAGGGACGAGGCAGTGGGCCGAGACGACAGCCAAGATGGCGCAGGGAGCGGCGCCGGCCGGGGCTGGTGCGGAGGAGTGAGCGCCCGCGGCCCCTAGCCTCATCGGATCTGCGCTTCCACTGACCATGGGCCCCGTCGGCAGCGGAGACGGCATGGAGGCGGGTTCCAGTGCATGCCGCCACCATTGGGGACCAGTCGCAATGCTGCGAGGAGAGCCCTTTGCCATGAAGTGAGGCGGCCCGCCTCTTAGAGCACCGGAGACACGCCAGAGACGTGCTGACACCGTGGGGCTGCATTGGGACACCTGGATCCTGACTCCCACTGGCAGGGAGACTTGATTAGGGGACTCGGCTGTTCTCCGCCTCCTGCTCGCAGTGAGTAATCCCCCGAGGGGAGACCTGAGATAGCGCGGCCTGCCTGACCTCAAAATGGCGCTGGCCCGGTAAAAAGCCCCCACCTCTGGCTCGGACCCTGCCACAGCGATGATAAAGGGGATAAAGTGAGCTAGACACCCTCTCTCCTTTCGCTGTCCCAACGGATTTCTCAGTAAACGACCGGCTGGTGGTGCCCTCATGCCAGTTTGCTAAGCAAGTTGCCTGACTCTAAGATGGCTCCCAATAGATAACCCATTAACAACAGGCCTATATTGCACCGGGTTGCCTGGGAGACCGGGGCCCCCCTCCTGGCGTTGTTCCTCGGAAGAGATCACTACCTGCGTGGGCGACGCACATCGCTCTGTCCCTATGCCACCAAAAAAGGCGACAAATAAAGTATCTCGCTATTTTGCGACCACTGATAAGACCGCTGACCCCGAGCAGGCGAAGATCATGGCCCTCACCAGGGAGGACCTGGTGGCTTCCCTAAGAGACTTTAAAACTGAACTATGTCAGGAAATAAAACAGGACATGCGCGCCACGATGGATCAACTGAAGGCCGATCTAACGGAGAAGATGGCGACCCTCAGACAAGATGTGGACGCGGTGGGCGTCAGGGTGTTGGAGGTGGAGGAACGGGCGCAGGACCTCGAGGCTCGCTCCAGCAAGGCGCACGACACCCAGCAGCATCTCCAGTCCCAGCTACAGCAAGTGCTCCTGAAGGCAGAGGACCTGGAAAACAGATCCCGACGGGAAAACATACGTCTTCGAGACCTTGAAGAGGGCGAGGAAGGGCCGGACCTTGAGGCGTTTGTGATTGGCCTCTTTTCTGAAATCGTGGCACCTCGCCAACCGAAGATAAAGATTGACCGAGTGCATCGGGTGGGGACCCCGTCAACCGGAGAGCGCCGAAAGACACGAGATTTCTTGGTGAAGATGCATTCCTTCCAAACGAAGGAGGCCATCTTAAGCGCCGCACGGAAGAAGGACGAGACCTCCTTTCAGGGGTATAGGTGCACACTTTTCCAGGATTTGGCGCCCTCCACATTGGCACGCAGGAAAGCCTTCCGCCCTGTCACCACCAACTCCGGGAGGACAACATTCGCTATCGCTGGACCTATCCCTTTGGTCTCGCCTTTGAATACCAAAATAAGCCTCACCATGTCATCGAACTGAGCGAGGGCCTGCGTATTTTGGGCCTACCAATGCCGGAAGATGATAGCACTGCAGGCCCCCCACAACGCTCGGATCCGCTGCGGAGAGAGACCCGAACCTGGCACACCGTCACAAAGAACAGGCAAGCCCCTAAGTGACAACTCCCATGAAAGGTGGGGACTATAGACACTCTCCTACACGGAAGCTCATTTACAAGGTCTAGGCACCGAGCCAGCGCTGACCGCATTGCCGGCGCAACTGAGCCACCCAGAAAGCACATCTTGATTCCGGACTAGAGTACACCGAAGTTAGCGATATAATGGATCTATGCAACCGCTCTCTATGCTTTCGCCGCAAGGCAACCAGGGGGTGCGGGTCTTGTCCGTACCGCCCAAAGTTTTGTCACACTTCACAACGAAAGACCGAGCCGACGACCTGTTGGTGTCTCGGCACAAATTTCTCAGGGGATGTTGGGGTTATGGGTTCGGGGAGGGGGGGGGGGTGTTTCTGGTGGTGGTCTCAGGGTACTATTTTATTTTGGTTTTTATGGTATGGGGCAACGGGAGGCAGCAGATTTAATTCCTCTGCGATATTGGCAGCTTGAGGGGGAGGGCTCTCGGGGGGGGGTTACCAGTAAGATGGTATCAGTAGCATCCTGGAACGTTAATGGGCTGAACTCCCCCCAGAAACGCCAGAGAATTTGGAAATACCTCACAGACCGTAGATTCGATGTGGTGGCACTTCAAGAGACCCACCTTAAAAAGTCTGAGGACACAAGACTTCGACACAAATCATACCCCTTAATAAATAAGTCCTCGGCCGGTACTAAGCACAACGGAGTGGCTCTGCTTTTTCACAGCGCAACCAAGTTTCAACCGGAAGCCACTAAGACAGACAGGGAAGGGCGGCTCATAATGGTCAAGGGGAGGTTGAGGGGCACCCTCTGTACATTTATCTCTCTCTACGCTCCCAACTCAGGCCAATCCACATTCCTGTCCAACACACTTGATTTGCTGGGTGGCTTTGCAGAGGGTCCCGTGGTCCTACTGGGTGATTTCAACTTAACCTGGCACGAGACATTAGACAGCTCACACCCCAATCGAGCGACGACCAGTAGGTTCTCCAAAGGGGTCAAACAGAAAATACTCACACTAGGCCTCTGTGATGCTTGGCGGTCACTCCACCCCACCACCAAAGACTACACACACTACTCTCACGTTCATCAGACATACTCCAGGATCGACTATATTTTCATCAGTCGGGCCCTGGTATGACCGTTACAGGCGGCGCAGATACTGCCGATGTCAATTTCGGACCACAGCCTGGTCATCATCAGTTTGACCTGGAGTGGGCCCAAGTCTTACGCGTCGAGATGGTACTTCCTGACGGCGATCACGAGGGATAAGACCTTGCGTGAGGATCTCAGGGCTTCCATCGCAGAATACTTTACACTCAATAACCCACAGGATACATCCTCGCAGAACAATTGGGACGCCTTCAAGGCGGTGTTGCGGGGCAAATGCATCCAACTTAACGCGACCCTAAATAAACAGAGGGCAAAGGAACGCGTTGACCTTGAGGGGGAGTTAGAGGTAGTTGAAAAGGCACACAAAGCCACACACACTCGGGCACTGCAACGACAACTCACTGCACTTCGTGGCAAATTGCGCTCCATTTACGCTAATCGAGCAGAGTGCACACTCTTGAAGCTGCGCCAGACGTCCTATGCCCAAGGCGATAAGGTGGGTCCACACTTAGCACGTCAACTTCGGGTGAAGAGAGAACGTGAATTCATTGGAGGCATCCGGGTTCAGGGAGGCCAACTCACTCACACTGAGGCCTCTAAAGCTAACATCTTTGGCGACTTTTACGGAGACCTTTACCAAGGTACTACTCCCGATACGGACCTACAACAGCAATATCTTGACTCCATGACGCTCCCCCGTATTTCCCCCGCGTCCGCGGCATCCCTAGATGCCCCCATCACTTCAGAAGAAGTGAGACAGGCCATTTCAAAACTCAGGCTGCATAAAGCCCCCGGACCTGACGGCCTCACGGCGCAATTTTACAAATGCTACTCGTCCGAACTCCTCCCCCACCTCACCACATTATTTCAGGCAATAGCGGAAGACCCCCGGGTATCAGCATCCATGGCTGATGCGGTAATATCTGTAATTCCTAAACCCGGTAAGGACCCCCAATTATGTGCCTCGTACAGACCTATCGCTCTCCTCAACCTCGACGCGAAGCTCTACTCCGCAATCTTAGCCACTAGACTAGAGGACCTGATGCCCGATCTGGTCCACCCTGACCAATCCGGTTTTATAAAGGGAAGGCAAACGCATGATAATATCCGGCACACCATACATCTGATTGAGAAAGTGTCTAAATTTAAGATCCCAGCTATCTTAGTAGGTCTTGATGCGGAAAAGGCCTTCGACAGGGTGGACTGGTCGTTCCTCTTCCTCGCCATGCGGACATTTGGCTTTGGAGACACATTCCTTAACATGATTAGGCCAACTACCACCTCCCACGCTCCCGAGTTATAGTTAACGGATGTCCATCACTCCCCTTTGTCCTTAGCAGGGGCACTCAGCAGGGATGCCCACTTTCCCCCCTCTTATTTGCACTCAGTATCGAACCCCTTGCAGCGAAAATCCGGGCCAACGACGATATCCGAGGAATTCACTTTAGCGGTATAGAGCACAAGACATCCCTCTTCGCCGACGACATCCTACTCACGCTTACAGATCCGGCCTCCTCACTCCGGGCAATACAGGAGGAACTGAAACTCTTTGAACGAGCGGCGGGATTTAAGGTAAATTTGTCCAAATCATCCATACTTAATCTCACACTCCCTGCCGCTGAGGTGGCTGGATTGAGAGGCCAGACGCCCCTACAATGGGCCAAACACTCTCTCCTATATTTGGGGGTCCACCTCATGCCCAAAATTGGAGATCTCTATAGGGCCAACTTTCCACCTTTGGTGACGCACCTGCAACAAGACTTCAAGAGATGGAAGCCCCTTTACATCTCTTGGCTCGGGCGGATCAACGCTGTTAAAATGACGGTCCTACCAAAACTCTTATACCTTTTTCAAGCCCTGCCCATCGCACTTGATCGGGAACTACTACCACGCCT
This sequence comes from Calotriton arnoldi, assembly GCA_963921515.1. Taxonomy (NCBI): domain Eukaryota; kingdom Metazoa; phylum Chordata; class Amphibia; order Caudata; family Salamandridae; genus Calotriton; species Calotriton arnoldi. Next base: position 156,091 of record CAWUFW010014943.1, read on the forward strand.
GCGCTCACTAGTCACCACATTCATTTGGCAAGGGGGGAGGGCTCGTCTTCCTTTTCATGTCCTGAGACGGCAGAGGAACAGGGGGGGGTTGGCCCTACCGGACTTCACTCTGTACTATCAGGCGTCACAGCTGAGAGTGGTGATGGAGTGGTCTGCGCGGGAGTCCGACAAGCATTGGCTTCACATGGACCGGTCGATTGTGGGACGATCTATCTGGGATGTCCTCTGGAAACCCAAAAAGGACCGACCTGCCAATGCATACATCAGCACCCGCACCACTCTGATAATCTGGGACCAGGTTACGAGGGAGGGAGGGCTGGACCTCATTTCCTTCCCCATTCACTCCCATTCACTTTAACCCGGCATTCCCACCGGCACAACGTGAGGGTCCCTTTGACTGCTGGAGGGAGGGGGGCTGCCTAAAACTTTCTGATCTATTTCACAACTACGATGTTCTTTGAGTTGGTGTTCCTGACTGAGGTTTGTCCTCAAAGTTTGTTGTTGCATAACTGGCATCTTCTACCTTTATCTGTGGGGGGTTGTTTGGACTAGGGGATGTATGAAACCGAACTTCAACTAGACAAATGTTTTATGACCCCGGGCCCTACACGCCCTATTGTATTCATGCTGACTTCTTGGCTTTTGATGCTCAATAAAAAGAATTTTGACCAAAAAAAAGAAGCATAGGGACTCAAGAGCAGGGAAAGAGGCGTCCACCTCTGAAGGTGGACAGAAGTAAGTCTAACTAAGGTCTGTAACACTCAATTAAGCATGAAACTTTGTTTAAAGATACATTACATGGGTTCCCACAGAGAAGGAACCAATCAAAATTAAACATTAATGGTAAACACGGTCTCAGCCCATTTCACATGAGTAATGTAATAAGCAGTTTCAGTCCCACGGTCTTCAGAGATATCAGACAAAAGGAAGATGACTTCTTCATCTCCTTTCTTTCGCAGGTGCAGAAAACTACCGTCCAAATCATTAAGTTGCAAGAAACCACCTTCTAATATACAGACTAACGAGGGAACCTGTTGAACTTATATCTGAAACAAAAAAAAGATTATGCACATTGAGTAGAAATACATTTCATTAATATGGAATCTTTTAAAATTAGGCCTATAATAACTAATGTTAACTTTAACGTGAACATACCCTAACTATTGTTAAATGTTAATGTAAAATTCACACATTATGATCAGTCTAAAGATGAATTTATACATGAATATTTGTAATAAATGGAAACGTGTATTATGCATAAGCATGTCTTTAAATGTAAACGAAAAATAATGACACTGCATCACCAAATCTCTTCTGCCAACCTTTAAGAGGGACTCTTCCTCATTCTGCCCTTTTCAACCTTGTTTGAAGTATGATTGTGAATAGGGGTGATCGAGTACGTGCAAACAGTTTTATAGCACAATCTATGAGCTAACCAATCACAAAGTGCTGTTCAGTTTATGGATTGTAAGGAGGGAATGAAAAAGTGACCTTGCAGCAAATATGTTGCAAACAAATATGTTGCAAAAGTTATGCCAGACACCGGGGAATTAGGATTAAGCAAGTACCTAAATATATTGTTTAAATACCATTCACTCCATCCTTAATGAAATGTATGACAATCAAATAGTCCTATTACAATATATGTGAGAAACTTTCCTCTAAAAAAAAGAAAGCTACATTTGAAAGTAGCATTGACAATACCGAAAGGTCTGGATTTAAAATAAAGTGCCTCCTCAGTCAATGATGGGTTCAGGCATTAAATAAGTCATCTTACATACACTCTATCACTCATATCAGCCCTTATGTGCCCATTCATCCACCCGCTGACTCATTCTTGCATTCACCCAGATATGCAACCACATTAAACACACACAAACTCAACAAATCATAGAAGATTAATTAAAAGAACACAAGTAGAAAAAGAAAAAATGCTGCAGCCTAAACATGAGACATATGATTGCAATAACAAATCAAATGAAACATAGCAACAGGTGGCCATTTTGCAATGGGATGTACATGGTGTGTAATTTTTTGTAGTTCCAGGATTGCCGCCATATTTAGAAGCAATGTGTTGACCATCTCAGAGTGGTAACACAGTGAAATTATGGACAATAGGATTCCATGACAGTGACCTGGTCTAGAGGCGTTGGCCTTTTGAGATGCAGCACACTGCAGATGAAATGAATGGCAAGGACGCAGCAGCCTGTTAACGCTGTGTGGTGAGCTTAGTATTCTCTAAGAATAATGAAAATAAAAAGATGAGAAGGAAAGAAATGAGAGGGAAAATCGAAAATTGAATTCTGGCAGGCTAGTCCTGGCACTGAAGCATACTGATTTTCAGGTGGATGTGCACATGATCAGAAAAATGCTGTTACAGAGAGCCAATGTCTGAAGTGGCTGACCCCTATCCCCATGCAGAATTTTATCATGGATGGAAGCAGAGTTGCTTCAGCCATTGGCTCTATTGCCCTGTGAGTGAGATTTTTCTGATTTGATTTATTTTCTTCCCTTCTTCTATTCACTGAAAAAACAAAGGGACGTTATAGTTAGACTCAGATTTCACTCAAACAAAACCAGTGAAATTCAGCAGTTATAGTTAGCCTAGCTAACTATAACTTATGCCCCCACAATGCACTGCGTATGACCTCACATATTACATCACTCATGACAATGGTTAGTGACATCTATGATGACATCTCAAATGATATCACTGATATCATTCCCAGAACCACTCACACACCCACTCACACCCTTATATAACCTTTCATACACCTGCTCATACACCCACACAACCACTCACCCTTTCACAGAACCATACAAGTACTCAGACAACCACTCACTCATCCATAGAGCCACTCATATGCCCAAATACTCACTCATACAGTCACTCATGCAACCACTCACTCATTCAGCTACTCATACAACCAGTCAATTACCCATACACACACTCACCCATACACCTACTCACACACCCACTTATTCACCTGTAGAGCCACTCACACACCCACTTACTCACCCATACAGCCTTTCAACACAGCCGCTCACTCACCCATACAAACACTCACACACTCACTCAACCACTTACATACCTTTTCACTCATCCATACAAGCACTCACACATCTGCTCACTCACCCATCCATCCATTCACACACTTATTCTACAATACAGCCACTCACACAGCAACTCATTTAACCAAACACTCACACAGCCACTCACTTACCCATACAGCTACTCACACACCCATATATACACCCATACAGCCACTCACACACCCATACAGCCACTCAGACGCCCATTCACACACAGATACACACAGTCACACTGCCACTCACATAATCTATGTTAAAAAATGGAATCACTCATTAGTAGTACAGAAAGTATACTATTTTAACTTTTGCTGTACCTTGTCGTATATATTTAACACTCATAAACTATTAAAAAACAGTCATACTCTCTGGATGATGTCATCAGTGATGTCATTTGAGATGTCATGAGTGATGTCACTGACCATGTCATGAGTGATGTAATATGTGAGGTTTTAAACAGTGCATTGCGGGGGCTTAAGTTGTAGGTAGCTCAGCTAACTATAACTGCTTAATTTCACTGATTTGGTATGAGTGAAATCCGAGCCTAACTATAACGTCCTTGTAACCTTTGTTTTTTTCAGTGAATTTCTAAGGTTTTTTAAATTCTATTTCCTAACTATAACGTCCCTGTGACCTTGTATTTTTTTTTTTTTTATTCTTTTTATTAACCAGAAAAAGAAAACATAACATCTGCTTCAGTGACCATTACAGCATACATAGTATTTAGATCAACATACATAGATGCATTGGGAGCCAAACAATTTAAACCCCTCCTACTGTCCTCCCTCCCACTAGGTGAGCGGTGCCCCGACCATAAACGCCTAGCGTAGGGCATCAACAATGTTTGCCTTATGGTGTGGGCGGATCAATTCTGTAGGTCATCCATGCCCTCCAAATCCTCTCCCACTTGCGCGGGCATCCCCTACTCTGATAGACTGTTTGTTCAGCTTGCTGGCACCAGTCTAAATCGTTCTCCCAGGCGCGCACTATTGACCTTTGTATTTTTATCATATATATATATATAACTTTACTCCGCGTTCTCCAAACAGTTCGCTGAAATTACAGACAAGGACCCAGGTTAGTCGATTTCTTCAATGGTTTATTGCTGTGCCGCCATAACGTTTCGGCTCCGAGGAGCCTTGATCACATGACACAGATAGAGGGGTTGTGAGGGAATTTAAAATATATATATATATATATATATATATCAACTCCACACCAATGCTCAAGAGTGCATGTCCCCAAAGTTTTTTAGTCTTATGTCTGCAATAACGTGTTTCAGCCACAAGCTGCGGCCCTGTTTACATATAGGAAAGCCATTTTTTGAAAGTTATGTAAAGTGCTGTTGTGCCTTGTCACCCAATAAACATAAAAAATACTCTAGCTCGTATTATCGGCTGTTAGCAAAACTCCATGCAATAGTACAGTACTTGTGACTGAATCAGAATGTGCACAGAAATCAATGTATTCTTCGTTATTCATCTCACATGATTTTAAAGACATTATATACTTATTAAACATAGCATCAGTTGTATTACATCATTATTAATCAAGAATATTTCAGCTAGTGGGCTTTATTGATTATAATCATGAACAACCACTTGGGTTTCTGAGAACACTGCTCCTAGGATTGAGGGGGCAAGCAGAATTTCAGAAATGTGTCTGTAGGTCTTCTTCAGTATTCAAACCTCCAAGGGTCATTGTGTTGCGCTCCATAATGTACCTAGACTCCAATCTCTTTAGTCGTTTTTCTCTGTCAGCTCCCCTATAGTTTCTAGGTATGGGGTCAATGACAAAATATTTAAGTTCTTGTTCATTATTGCTGTGACCTTCCTCAAAGTGCCGAGCAACGGGGTAGTTTTTGTCCCTATCTATATTCACTGAAAAAGAACACAAAGGTTAAAGTGATGTTATAGTTAGGCATAGTAATAATATCTCACTTTACATAAAAAAATAGAAATTCACTGCAAAAGGTTAAAGAGACATTATATTTAGGAAAAAATGTCAGTTAAACCTTGACATTTTAAACTAACAAAAACACTGAAATGCACCAGTTGTAATTAAGTGAAGCAACTATAACTTGCACCCTTGCCAGACACTGCGTATGACCTCACATATTACATCACTCATGACATGTTCAATGACATAATTGAATAAAACATCACTGATGGCATGTGAAATTAGATCATTGATTATATCACTGTGAATGGCGGTGAAGCAAGTTATAGTTACTTCAGTTAACTATAACTGGTGAATTTCAGTGTTTATTTTACTTTAAAATGTTAGGATTTGAATAATATTTATACCTAACTATAACATTATTTTAAGCTTTGTCTTTTTTCAATGAGATTCTGTTTTTTTAAATGTAAATGGAGCTATTATTACCTTACCTAACTAGGACGCCTCTTTAACCTTTGTTTGTTTCAGTGAATTTCTTGGTTGTTTTTTTAACATAAAGTAAGATTTTATTACCATACCTAACTATGCAATCCATAGCCGTGTATGGCATGGTATTGGCCATCACAATAAAAGGGGTGTAAGTATAGGTGACCTACTGGCTTCGTCAATGGTTCACAAAATAATTATATAAAATGCAGGCCTATTGGCTTTGTCAGGGGGTGACCACATCAACATATATAAAGCATACCTATTGGCTTTGTCAAAAGTACTTCACATTAATAAATCAGCCATATGTCATAATTTACCAATATAATCAATAACGATAATCCAATGCACGCATTATTAATACACACATTGCAATGTTATATAATAGTAATTGTCATTACATTATATTGAATAATGCAATCTAATCAAAATAACCATAAGCATAAGGTTGAGTCTTTCTTTAACACTCTTCTGGTTACATAATGCAGCCACAGAAGCAGCCACAGGGGGTCCCCCACACTCCAGCTGAAAAGCATTAAGCTGCAGCCCAGAGTGCTTTGAAAATGATGGAAAGCTCAGGTCATGTGCTTAATGACCCAGGAGACTTACTGCAAGGTTTCTTAAAATGTTCCAGTGGGAGCTGCTACGCTACCTGCAGACAGCATTTAAATAAATTATTGGTGGAGCCCCTGCACTTCTTTTGGGCACAGTCACAAAGGACAAATGAAAAAACAAAGCCTTCCTCTCAAGAGGAGCAAATGTTTTATGAGTAGCTAAGCTACCGCTGCCTTTCTATTCTGCATAGTGCCACGCACGGTTTTTACCATATTTTTAATTTGGGGATGGCTCGGTCCCACCTAGGGCAGTCATGACTGATAGTATTGTTAGGGGTCGTCGTGGGGTGCCGTCATGGGAGCCAATACACTTTACTTATCTATCTATTTATTTATGTATTTTATTTTTGTATTATTTTTGGTAGGTCCCCTGGTCACACTCGGGGCACCCACAACTCAACGTTAATTTGGGGATGGCTCGGTCCCACCTAGGGCAGTCACGACTGATAGTATTGTTAGGGGTCGTCGTGGGGTGCCGTCATGGGAGCCAATACACTTTACTTATCTATCTATTTATTTATCTATTTTATTTTTGTATTATTTTTGGTAGGTCCCCTGGTCACACTCGGGGCACCCACAACTCAACGTTTTGTTGGCTCCCCTGCCAGTACCCATCGTTGGGTGCAGATGGAAGCCTGCCACAGTGAATGTGCTCCAGCCTGTCAGGAGTAGTCTTACTTTCTGCTCCTTTGGTGGGAGCAATGCAGTGTTCCCTGCAACATGCTCTTTCAGGCCAGGAGGTAAGTTTGTGCTCCCACCCGGCAGGAGCCGGCGGGAGCAATCCACCATTTATTGTCAGGGGATGGGGTCCCCGGGACACTAAATCTGCTTCAGACCCTGGCATGTGGGGTGCTCGAGCCAATACCTGGCTTGGTGAGGGAGCGACACACATGCCATCCTCCCCAATTTTTTTTTATTTTAACAAAAATCCTTTGGTCTGACTCTGGGGGATGGGGTCCCCAGGACCAATACCAGAAAGGGGAGAGGGGCTCAGGCATCCCCTGCCCCCACATTTGTAACTATATTCAGAAAAGTGAATTGCACCAGCCCCCCAGGGCCCTGGCCCACCCTGGGGGGATGTTAATGAAAAGAGTGGCCCGTCCCTTTTTTAAAAAACAAATCCTGCAGTACTGCGAAACAAACTAAAACATTTTTTTTGTAATTTTTGCTCCAAAAGACAGCACTGTGGGACCCCTCCCTCACCCCCACACGGCTATGGGGTCAGTGTATCCCTACCCAGTTCCTCTTATATCTTGTTTTAAAACATTTTCAGGACCAAGTCCCGAGTCTTGTAATGGCTGCTGCAACATTTCTGTTTATGTTGCAGCCAGACAGTCAGAGTGCTAACTCCCAAAAAATGTTTAATATCGCCCAACAGTCAATCTATCTCTAAATTTTGAACCTTAAGTTCTCCAAAATTACTGAACGGATTTACATCAAATCACAGAACTTTGGTGTCATTCAGTTTGGCTGTTTCTCCTGTAGCACTGTCTATAATTCCCTATGGAAATTGCATAAGAAATTGTGTTTTGGGACCTCCCTTTACCTCAGTCCCCACTTGACGAATCACCCTGAATTACGCCTGTTGCTTTGTTGTAGCCTTTATACAAACAGATCAGAAATATGGCATTTGGCATGATTTTCCCATTGCCCTAATGAGGCATATGGCTTTTATGATTAGCTTATTAACATAATCATAACCAACTCAGGCCAACTGTATTGAATATATGCCTACTCACAAGGCAGCCATCAGGTACACAGTAATAACATTATACTTGTTTATTGCAAGATATTTAATAATTTTGTATAAAATAACAAATATATATGTATATGCAAAGTCACAGCTGTCAAAATCATATAAATTCCCTCCAAAGATAGCCTAATAATGATTATCACATCGCAAATCTTGTATCCCCATGGTCTGTTTGAGTAGGTCTCCAACACCAAAACTTCCTGTTACACCTTCTGTGGTAATTTGGGAGATTCCATTTAACAAAATACCTGCCTGCAAGCTTTTACCACAATTAAGTAACATTACACAGTTATCCACAATTGCAGGCCAAGTGTCTTTCACATACGTTTTTCAGAATAAACAGATCAACCCTATAAAATCTGACATAACGTTTCCCAATGAACCAATAAGGCCTATAGCTTTTACTGATATGTTTTCTAGATTACTCCAAAGCACATAGTTTGGTCTTCTAGGCCCCATGGCACTAAAGGATAGAAAACCAGATGACCTACCACTACCCCACAATCTACTGAGCAATACATGAGTGAGGCATGTGGAACCCCAACCCCTCTTTCATTCAAGAAGAACACATTAGGCACTTGGAAATGAGAAACTATTGATACATTTGAAAGATTTCTTTTTAAAATCAGAATCCTATCCTAGTGCTCACAATATGAATTGTAACCACAATAAAGATTAATGGAATGGCAGCAGTAATGTTTACTTAAAGCGTAAATAACAGGAAAAATTCCAACATATTTGCTGTTTACTTTTATAGCAATCCTAGCCTCATTCTGCAACTTCTAGGCAGTAAGCTAATTCTAGAACAATAGAAAATAGAAAGCTTAATTTGAGTTTCAAAGATTGTTTACACACTGATGCATGTCTGAACAATAAGGCTTGTGTGCAGTATAATAACAGAGCATGCTATCCTCAGCCTATAAGGCCAGATATGCTGATAAACTCAGCAGCCGAAGGCTGAATGCCTCCCTCCCCAGTACCGTTCAATTAGAATGATTGATATGATTGTGACTGAGCTGTCTCATTGTAGCCTGGCATGAAGGTTTCCTCCCTAATCCTCCACTCCCTGTGCTATGCTTTTATAATATTATTCAGTCGTTGTTGAAAACTCTCAAAATAAACAATTAGCAGAGAGTGGCCAGATGTCCTTTTACTTATTTTCGCTCTGCAAGAGTATGTTCTTTTGAATGATAACAATAAAAGAGACATGTAGTTATGAACCTTGTAGAAACGTTTCAGAAATCTGTACCAATTGATGTAGAACAGAACAGTCAGTTTTTTAGGTCTCGCCTACGCAGCGCGCATGCGCTGAATAGGAGGAGACCTTTAGGAATCGATTCGCTTTTTCTGCCAAAAACGTGCACGCTTTGCATTGCTTTCAATGGCAACGCGTGCACGTTTGGCGATTCCCTTGCGGGAGCGAGCTTTGGCAACATCTGTTTGTAATTAACTTTCAAACAGATGGTGCCCCTGCTCGCTCCCGCAAGGGAAACGCTGTGTGTGCTCTCGGCCACAATCCCCCAACCCCTCCCACTGTGGTCCGTGTCACTTAGCTCGTTCTTCAAAAGCTTATGCTTTTGCCAGCTAGCTCGTTAGCAGCTTTCCTATCGCTGCTTTTAAAATCCCCGTATTTTTTCTAGCTCCTCTTGCGGCGAACCAACAAGCTCACTCGAAATGCCCAGAACGTGTACTTGTTGCTGGGAAGACATCTTGGCGGGTATACGCGCCTGAAGCTGTGATGTGTGCGTGCCTGGATATCTCTTTGCCAGTTAGACGTTTCATCCATAAAGGTTCAGAATATTAATGCTCTATTGAGTCCGAGTGCGAGATGAGTGCGTTTCTTCAGATGTCGCCTCGGGCACAAACAGCCAGCATTGCCGAGCCGCTGACAGACTGCAGACTTTCTGCCCTGAAACCTCCCTCCGGCTCTAGGATCGACACATTCCACCCCTAAACCCATAGTTGTGTATTTCCCCTCCTTCCCAATGACCCCCCCCCCCAAATCACACACTGCTCTACACCACAGTACGAGGTCACGCCTACACGCTTCCACATCATGCCTCCCAGGGCGTCTGAAGCGCTTCGATGCCATCAAACAAGCGCTGCTCTGACTGCACTCCCGTTACTTACAGCACTACGAAATGCAGCCTCTCTGTGGCACGCGCTATAATTATCACTAAACTAGAAATGCACGGGCTGAGTGAGCCACGTTGACATGCAAGGGAGTTTGTTTACAGCTGCAGAGAGGAGCGCGGTGGAGAGGGGGGCTTGGGAGCGCCTGTCAGACTGCGCCAGGTTTGCGCTTGTATCTTGAAGGGGCTCGCCCCCTCCCGCTTTCTCTCTTTCTACTCTTTTTTTCTCTCTCTCCCCATGTTCTTTCTCTCTCTGCTCGTTCTTGCTCGCTCTCTTGCTGCTCTTGCTCGCTCTTTCTCTCTTTCTCTATCTTTTTCTCTATCTTTATCTCTCTCTCTTTTTCTTTCTCTCTCTCGCTCTCCCTTTCGCTCTCTCGCTCTCCCTTTTGCTCTCTGCTCTCCCTTTCACATCCACTCTCTGCTCTCCCTTTCCCGTCCGCTCTCTGCTCTCCCTTTCCCGTCTGCTCTCCCTTCCCCGTCCGTTCTCTGCTCTAGTGTAAAACAGCATATCACACTTCATGTGTCTCACTCGGCGGAGGTTTAAAATCCAGCGAGTGGGGCCCCGCCTAAGAAGACATGCAACAAGGCTTTGCACAGCTGCCAACAGGTTTGCAACTGGAATCCTGAAGCAGCAATACCAGCAGATTTTGTTTGAGCCCTACTGAAAGGGCTGGGGTGGTACGGAGGCCGGCGAGGGACAGCAGACCCCAGCCCCTGCAGTCACAGTCTAAATTCAAGGCCTGTGATACATGAGGCTTTAATGCGGAGTTAATGCCCTACTCTGACTCTTTCATGAGAGGCTGGACGTGGGGCGGGATGAGAAGACCAGAAAGGGAGACACTGACACACCTCGCACCTTCAACCGTGGGGCAGTGAGGCGCACTAAGTATAACCGAGGCATTCAGTTATGGGGTCTTTCTCGATATCGCTCGTCTACCCCCCCTCCATCCGTTCCATCTTTTCTTTCTCACTCTGTCAGTCTCTCTCTCCCCTTCTTTCCCGCTTTCTCCAGTGTCCACCTCATGAGTCTCTCACTCGCCCTCCACCCTCTTCAGCCCAGCGTCCACCCTCTGTCTCCTCCTCTCGTGTTCACCCCTCCTCACCCCCATCTCCACTCCGTCTGTCTGCTTCTCGCTCGTCGACTCTCTTCCTTTCACGCTCTCTCACTCTCAACCTCCTCTTCCTCCCGGTCTCTCCACTTCCCTCCCCTCCTCACCGCCCTACCCCCACCCATCCCCGCCAGCTCTTTCTTCCTCCACGAACAGTAAAAATGTGCCAGCGAAAAAATGTGCCCGCGAAAAATACCAGAATAGAAAAAACGAGGGAAATTCTCAAAATAACTCTATAGATAGGGAAGAAAATTAAAATTACATTACGTTATTCTTTAGAAATATTGCGGGGGCCGCAGCTCCCACCAGGGCGCGTTCTCTCTCTCTCTCTCTCTCTCGCTCTCTCTCTCTCTCTCTCTCCTCTCGCTTTCTCTCTCTCTTTCTCTCTGTCTCTCCTGCTCTCTCTTTCTCTCTCTCGCTCTCTCTCTCCCCCTCTCTCGCTCTCTCGCTCTCTGTCTCCCCCTCTCTCTCTTTCTCACTCTTTCCCTTTCTCGCTCTCTATCTCCCGCCCTCTTTCTCTCCCTCCCTCTCTCTCTTTATCTCTCCTCACTCTCTTTCTGTCTCTCCCGCTCTCTCTTTCTCTCTCTCGCTCTCTCTCCCCCTCTCCCCCTCTCTCGCTCTCTCTCTCCCCCTCTCTCTCTTTCTCACTGTTTCCTTTTCTCTCTTTCTCACTCTTTCTCTTTCTCTCTCTCCCTCTTTCTCTCCCTCCCTCTCTCTCTTTATCTCTCCTCCCTCTCTTTCTGTCTCTCTCCTCTCTCTTTCTCTCTCTCTCTCTCTGTCTCTCCCGCTCTCTCTCTCTTTCCCTCTTTCCCTCCCTCTTTCTCTCTTTCCCTCCCTCTCTCTCTTTCCCTCTCCTCTCTCTCTCTCCCCCTTTTTTCTCTCTCTCTCCCTCTCTCTCTCTCTCACTCTCTCTCTTTCTCTCTCTTTCTCTCTCTCCCTCTCTTTCTCTCTCTCCCTCTTTCTCTTTCTCTCTCCCTCTCCCTCTTTCTCTCTCCCTCTCTCTCTCTCTCTCTCTCAATCTCTCCTCCCTCTCACTCTCCACTCTCTCCTTTCTCTCTCCCTCTGTTTATCGTCCTCCCCTCTTTCTTGACCCCCCCGCCTCGGGATGTCTTTATGTCTCTTTTAATCTTTCCATCACTTTTCTCGATTCTGTTCAATGCTGCTTTATTGATTTGTTTTTTAGCTAAATCCACTTGAATTATGCGGCAAAGGACAAAATTATATGGCGGGGTTGACTTGCTACATCAGAAGGAGGGAGGACAGCAATCTGGTCACCCAACATTGAGACTACAAAGACCTTTAAGAATCGCGTACCCATACAAAGATGGCCGCTATCTTTTGATAGAGCATTTATCCAGACAACATGCTACGTATAATGTTGTTGTTTGTCTTTTGATTTCCGTGGCACTGTCATTAATCGTTGCTCTACAACTGTAGCTTTGCTTGTAAACCTGCGGTAAATGTAACAATCAGCGCGTTTAACGTTGACAAGGCAGTATCCTCACTGTGCGATGGGCGATGAAAAGATAAGAAGGGTCTCTGTTTCCCTTTTGCTTTGAAGCATGACTTCTTCTTCCCGCAGGCAGACCAATCAGATGGGCAGCCTATCTCCACCAATGAGAGCAAGGATTGCAGCTGACACAGCGTGCCCTCCGCCCCCCATTGCATATCAGGATGCAATGACAGAAACAGCAAAATAAAAGTCCGGTGGCACACTATGCCAAGCACACATTTTTCGCTTACGTGTTTTTAAGCCATGCCCTTAATTACATTGGCCACGCCCCTTGGAGAGACCCCCCCCCCCAGTTTTTTCATCCCACTTAATAGGTCTCGCTTTTGGGACCTTATTAGTATTTAGTTATGCAGCACAATATCCCAACATCAACTGTTGCATGGCTAAACACTTATAAGGTCCCACAGGCGAGACCTATTGGCTATGCCAATGCTTGTTGGATTAGGTATGGTGAACATATTCAAGCAAACTTGATAGCCCTCTTAAAAGTATGACTTACTGGAGGAGACTTTTTCCATTGGAAACCTCTTTCCTCTATAGGTTTGTCACATAGAGAAATAACATAAAATTAATGTGCATTCTATTTTAATCACACACATCCATTTTTGAATGATTAGCACATGTAACTCAACATAACAGGAAGGCCTAGAAGAGAAAAAGGCATGCTATTCATAGCATTATCATTGGCTTGACTCTATAACCAACAAAGGCCAACTGAAGTGTGCATATGGTAGCTACCATCATACATACAGTTATAAAATTACAAATATATACAAAATTACAATTGGCAAAACAATATACAACCCCTATCAAAAGGGCCTAACACGGGGGGCGTGGCCAAGATGGCGAGCGGGTAAGACGTGCCTCGTTCGTCTCCCCGCTCCCGTCCGCCTGCCGAGTTACTTCCCGGTACCCCTGACAAGCTGTAGACCCCTGAGCGCGACGAGGAAGGTAGCGAGAACCTGGGGGCGAGCTTCCGAACAAGCTGCGGAGTAGGACTCACCCCGAACGAAGCCCGGCGGCTGCCGAGAAAAGCGTTCCAAAATGGCAGTGCTGCTCACAGCCAGAAGATAAGGGAGGGTCCTGGGAACGAGCCACAACTGAGACGAGTGGCGCGGCAGAGCCCCAGGGCACCCCTGACTAATAGCGGGGTCTGAGCGACCAATTTCACCCAGCCGCAACATTTCCTGCCGAGGAGCAAGGAGACAGAAGCGGCGGGGGGACGCCGCCGACACGAGAGCGGGTCGGACGTCCGCACCGCCGCCGAAAGGGCTCACCGGCGGTACTGTGCAGCATAAAGGCAGGAGACGGCAAGTCTGAAGAGACCCCGGTCGGGAGATTCTGGGGTGAGAATTGGCGCAGAACAAAAGAGGGAGGAGTCTTAGTGGCCAGAGTAAGGGATGTATTAACGGGAAGCAAGTCGCTAGGGGGACCCACCCTGCTCAGGCCCAACGTATTGCGGCCAAGAAGACGGACGCCCTAACCACGTGGACAGGCCGAGGCGGCACCTGTGAGGGGCCCTGAGATTGTGGTAATAGCTCTCTTGCGGGGGGCACCCAGAACACAAGGCACGGGAAGCCAGATCCGCTACAAGGTCATCGCTTACAGCAAGAGAGCGGAAGACGCAGAGCACAGGGCCCGGGCGGCTTGTTGAGGAGGGGCACCGGCGAAGACCGCCATAGAGGTTAGTGGCACACCCAACTTGGCTCTACCACATTGAGCAAGGGCATGTACACTGCGTCCCTCTACCCCGAGCTGGCAGAAACGGTGACGCAGGGGTGAGAAGGAGAAGAGCCAGGGAGACTTTAAGCCGCAGGCTGCAGCGGCGCCTACTGGGGTTGTGAGGAGCCCCGTACGCAGCGGCGACGCTCCCGAGGCAGTAACGCATCAGAGGAGGGGACAGAGAGGAGTCGGCTGGTAGGACACATAACGGGGACAGGCTGCTCGGCGGCACAGCCCTCCTGCACATACGTCGGAAGTGGGCCCCCACTACTGAAGCGCTGACCTAGGTACACTGACATCAGATCAGCAATGTCTACGACGCGTGGGAAGAAGGATAGGAACGTGAAGGACATGTTCACTAAAATGACCCGGGCGAAGGGAGGAGACGGACGGGAATCGCCGACCGCGACAGGAGGGCAGGAGATTGAGAATGCAGAGGAGCCAGACACGCGCACTTTCCTGGCGCAACTATTCTCCACTCTACGAGAAGATCTGCAGGCCCTCAGAGAGGATTTTTTCAAAGAGATAAAAGAGGTGCGGCAAGACATCGATGCAGTAGGGGAAAGAGTCGCTACCATGGAAGAGCATGAAATGGCCTGGGACGAAGAGGTGGAACAATTGCAGCAAGAGGTACTCCGACTCCAGGCCCAACAGATAGATATCCAAGCCCACGCGGAGGATTTGGGCGGAGGATTTGGAAAATCGCTCCCGCGGAAACAATATACGAATCAAGGGCGAGCCTCCTAAAGAGGAAGGGGTACCAAAGGGGATGATGGACGGAGCGTTTGAGCAAATCAAACACTCACCCCCAGTCAACTGATCTGGGTTTAATCCATCATCATTCTTTAGCTCACTCCACCACCCCAGTTCAGACATGGCCATATGCAAATCAGTCTGACCCTGTGCCTCATGGGAACAGTCCAGCCCGAACTGCCAAGCCATGTCTTCCCTGGACCGGAAACAAGCATCCTGGGACCGGTTTCTGGCTATTCAGCCGTCATCAGCCAGGCTAGCTTGAATCCAGTTCGGGCTGGACTGTTCCCATGAGGCACAGGGTCAGACTGATTTGCATATGGCCATGTCTGAACTGGGGTGGTGGAGTGAGCTAAAGAATGATGATGGATTAAACCCAGATCAGTTGACTGGGGGTGAGTGTTTGATTTGCTCAAGCGCTCCGTCCATCGTCCCCTTTGGTATCCTAAAGAGGAAGGAGCAGACATCACTCGATATCTCCAAGGCCTCTTTAGACATATACTACAAGAATCCCAGGACTTTGACATAAAAATAGATAGAGCTCATAGGGTAGGCCTGCTGAGGAAAGCACCGGCGCCTCCCCCAGATATCTTGGCATACCTACCAGACTTTCAACTAAAAGAACTTATCTTAAGTAAAGCGAGAGATGCTCAGCTGCTGACGTACCAGGGACCATTGCCCTATATCAAGACCTAGCTGCGATTACATTGCAGAAACGACGAGATTTCCGACCAGTCACAACTCCTCTCCGTAATCAAGGCATCGCATACTCATGGGGGCATCCCTTTTGAATTATCTTCAGATGGGACGGCAAATTGGAGCAACTTCGGTCCTTACAAGAAGCATGCCGCGTCCCTGGTATCGAGAATCCCCAGCAGGAAGAACCGGTGAGAGGAGACAAAAAAGGACATAGGGAACGATGGCGACGAGTCCGTGGAGGTAGAATGCTGGAGACGGCGTCTAAACCGAACTCAGAGACCATTGCGCAGGAGAGACAGGCCGTCTTGAACTCCTTGTCCAATGAATCTGGCTCCAGAGATGGCGACTGAACTAATACAGGGGTCATATAAGTGGTACAATGCCGTGCCGGAAGGGCGGTGGGCAGAATTCAAGGGAGCGGGGGGGAATCTATTGGTCACAAGATGCACCCTGCAAACTGGTTTACCGAGGGTATGTGGACTAGCTCTGCGGATCTTGGACTTTTCTGGGGTACCCTTATTGTTTTTCTAGTTGGGGTTAGGGAGGGGGGGAGGGGGTTTCGGTGTCCAGAGACTAGGTGCTTAGCGGGTTCCATGTATGCTGTTACAGCCCAAGATAGAGGAAGGGGTGAGCAGGAAGAGCGGGGTGGTTGGACTCGACCTGGGGCCCAGCTGAGCATTGAACGCAAACACCTGAAATGTCCAGTGATCTAGTGAAAGTCCTCAAGCTTAACGTCAAGGGGCTTAATAATCCCATTAAAAGAAGAGCAATTCTCTCCTATTTGGAAAATTCGGAGGCAGATGTGTGCCTCCTACAGGAGACGCACCTATTACCCAAAGACTGGCATCGCATGCGCTCCAGGGCGTTCCCTCAGCAGTACTTCTCCTCCATGGCGGAGAAGAAAGCGGGTGTGGCCATCTTACTCGCTAAACGTTGCAAGGGGGAGGTGAAAGATAAAGTGGCCGAAATAAAAGGGCGGTTGTTGGCGTACAACATTCAATTTGGCGACCAGACGATGGTCCTGGGATCCGTATATGCCCCTAATTCGGGACAGGAGGGATTCCTTAAGGCGGCTTTAGCAGAGACCATGGTTCCGCAAATCCGCATGACGTTAGTAGGGGGGGACCTGAATCTGGTTCTGGACACGGACAAAGATAGGTCTAAAGCTACTTTCCATCAACAAGGGGAGATATCCAGGGAGGGGAAGAAATGGCTACGGGAACTGGGTCTGGTGGACATTTGAAGGGAGGCTCACCCCAATGCAACGCAATATTCATTCTTTTCGCATGCACACAGGTCCTATGCCCGCCTTGATTATTTCCTAGGGACGACCAGAGGTCAACAGCGTGGTAAAGGAAGTAGACATAGAACCCATGGCCCTCTCCGATCACGATGCAGTGACCGTGCAGTTACAGATAGCAACAAGACAAAGGAGGGTGGGATGTTGGCGGCTCAAGGAATACATGCTCCATAAGAAGGCAGTGGAACAACAGCTCACCAAGTGCATTAACGACTATTTAGATGTTAACGATACCTCTGAGGTAGCCATCACTACACTGTGGCAAGCGATGAAGGTAGTAGTAAGGGGAGAGCTAATAGCTATCTCTGCGGCCGAAAATAGGGAACGCAAAGACTTACGCGCACAATTGACTGCACAGGTTCGAGAACTGGAACGGATCCATAGCCGGACGGGGGCACCCAGGGTGTGGAGACAGCTTAAAGCGGCAAGGGCGCAGCTAGCGGGGATAGACTTAGACAGAGCAGAATATGCAGCAATTAGATTGAAACACTCCTACTACATCGGAGGAGACCGGCCGGGACGCTAGCTGGCAAATAGACTACGGGCCCAAAGACAGCATGCAAAGGTACACTCGCTAAAGAGAAGTGGAAAGGGGGAGGCTACTGGGGATCAGGAGATAGCTGAAACTTTTCGGGAGTTCTACGAAACATTATACACGGCGGACACTCCACCTGGACGGGACATGACGTCATACTTACAATCTGTTAGTGTTTCCACAATAACACCAGAACAAGCACAATCCTTAGATGCTCCAATTCGGACCGAAGACGTGGTCACTGCGATCTCGCGACTTAAATTACTCAAATCGCCTGGCCCAGATGGATTCCCTGCACTCTTCTATAAAAAATGTTGTCAAATACTGGCCCGATACTGACGAGACTATTTAACTCCTTCGGGGGTAAAGGTTCGATTCCATCGAATATGTTATCGGCGGCGATAGTGGTACTACCCAAACCAGGAAAAGATAAGCAAGACTGTGGATCGTACCGCCCGGTATCCCTACTCAATGGCAACCTAAAAATATTCACGGGTATACTGGCCACAAGATTAGGACACCTTATGCCGAACTTGATAGAACCGGATCAGGCGGGGTTTATTCAAACTCGGCAAAGCGGAGACAATACAAAGAGGATTCTCTATCTCATAGATAAGGCCCACCAAACGAAAATGGATGCACTTTTACTGACAGTCGACGCTGAAAAAGCATTCGACCGGGTGGATTGGAGATTTCTGGAACAGACGATGGTGCATTTTGGGCTGGGCGACAGGTTTCGGGAATGGGTGGGTTGCTGCTATGGAGCGCCTACAGCCTCAATTAGAGTCAATGGGGTCTCTTCTTGTCCCTTCTTTATTCAAAGGGGCACCAGGCAGGGTTGCCCGCTGTCTCCTCTCTTATTTGCTCTATACATCGAGCCCTTAGCACAGAAGATCCGGGACAACCCCGATATTAGGGGGATACCGTTTGGAGGGGAGACACACCCTATTAGTTTATACGCAGATTATATCATAGCGGCACTGACGGAACCGAAGAGATCACTGCCTGCCTTTTTAGAGGAATTGGAGGTCTTTGGCCACGTCTCAGGTTTTCGGGTTAATGTGGGTAAATCGCTGATCCTTAATCTGAATCCAACAAGTCACTTGTCCCGGACCGTGGGGGAACGGATCTCGGGGATACGGGTAGTCGAGTCAATCTCATATCTGGGGCTGGCCCTAGCGACGACGATTAATCAAACGGTCCAAATAAATTACGACAGATTGGCGCGACAGATTAAAAAGGATTTGGCTAATTGGAGCAGACACCATCTTTCGCTGCTAGGGAGAGTGGCGGCGATTAAAATGACCCTTTTACTAAAGGCGTTATATCTGTCCCAAACTCTGCCTGTGCTCCCACCGGAAGGGGTAATCGCCTCACTACAGCGAGACATCAATCGATTTGTGTGGGCTGGAGCACGGCCACGTATGGGTAGAGACCTAGGATACATGCGACCCGATAGCGGGGGTCTCGGGATACCGCACTTAATGGATTATTACAAGGCGGCCCAATTGCCTTATTTGGTGGAGTGGAATAGGCCCCAGTCCGAAAAAAGATGGCTCTTTCAAGACAGAGCGCTAGCGGGGATTCCTCTTTGGAAGGTCCCCTTCCTGAAGAAGGCGCACAGACCCCAAAGTTTAATGAGATCACCAATCACAAAATCAGTAATGAAAATATGGGATGGGGGGCCTACTGCAAGGAAGCTCACGTCATTTCCATTGCCCTTAACACCTTTATTTGGAAACAGTGAGTTCACACCGGGAATGGCAGACAAGGCATTTCAGACGTGGCATGGCACTCCCTGCCGATCAGTGGGGCTTTTGTTCGACTTGTCAGAATAATTTCATTCCCACAGATAAAAGAGGACTATGGGGTGCCAGAGACGGAACGGTTCAGATACATGCAACTGCGGCACTGGGTGCTTCAACCCGAGATACGATCACAAGCCAGCTGTCGGCTGACTCGCTACGAAAAATGGTTAATCACTAAACAGAATGACAAGGGGCTGATATCGGAACTATACGACATGATCAGACACTCAGCGCAACCACACGCCACACCCAGTCAGAAAAGATGGGCGAGAGAATTAGTCAGAGAGTTAACACAGAAGGACTGGGAAGGGATTTACTATAGAGCAAAACACACAGCTCGCAATGTGGCCAGTACTGAAACGGCTATGAAAATTGTTACGTACTGGTATCTTACGCCGGTGCGACTTCATAGAGGTGACCCGGGCAGGAGCCCTACTTGCTGGAGGGGGTGTGAAGTGGAGGGCACATTAGTGCATTTACTATGGGGATGTCCGACATTAACGGCCTACTGATCCAGAATTTTAGATGAGGTGGACCAATTATTCGATACGCAGATACCAAGACTACCAGTGTATGTGGTACTAGGCCTTCCCAATCCGATTACATATCCACTCAAAAGCGGTAGGGGGCGACAGATGGGGTTGGCACTGGGGGCAGCTCTTCAAAACATCCTGACACATTGGGGGACACCAACTCCACCCACTTACGTAGGTTGGTTACATAGGATATGGTACATCCTGGGTATGGAACGTATTTTGGCCTCCTTAACTAGCTCTGAGAATTCGTTTCAGAAAGTGTGGAAACCATTTTTAACGTTATTATCAACAGAGTTTAATGAAATCACAAAATACCTGAGAGTGCTGCGCTTGACAGATCCGGAAAGGGAGAACCAACCACCCAAGAATGATTGTTAAGGGACACCACCGCACTATCAACGACTGAAATATGTACAGCACTAAGACTACTGGAAGGGGGGGGGGGTGTTCAAGTTATTGGTTTATTTCAAAGAGAAAGAATTAAGATACAACGTTGAGACATACATTGTGATAGAAATGATTATATGAGCATTGTATTAAGAAGGTACTTCGAGCATGGGAATTTACGATAGTACGTTGGATGAATAGCAAATCAGATTTTATTGCTAAAAGATATTGTATCGCTTTTCCAATAATGACAATAATAATAATAAAAAGATTTAAACATAAAAGGGCCTAACACAGATTATCACAATGCAAACCTTCTACCCCCAGGGTTTGCCACGGGATGACAAACACTAAAATCCATGATAAATATGGTAATCTGTGAGATGTCATGTAAAAATCTCACTGTGTATACGTTGTGATAACAATCCATATTAAAGGCTTATTGGCTTTAATGCTTTCCACAATAAATAAGTAATTTAACTTTTTATAATAAAGATATCCGACCTATGGCTTCGGACATAACTTACCAGTGAACCAATCAGGCCTGTACCCTTTATCATTGGCTTGTCACCATAACCAACTTCGGCCTACCGGTTTGACTGTGAGATTTCCACCACGGCAACCATCGGGCACAACCACGGTCAGAAACAGATGCACAGCTCTGTACTGACGAGGCGCACACGTTCACAATAAGTCTCCTAGTATTCTTTAAGAATACCACAAAAGTCAGAAATTAAATTCAAATGTAGACATAAGCCTACAGGAGTAAATGTCTGAGTTTTGAGGATTTGCCCCCCTCTCCCTCCCCCATATTTCTGGTTTTCTGATGTAAAATCTAGTCGCGAAAAATCGTGAAAACAGGCTATGCTTTATCCTCACCTGTTAATAGGAGATGCTATGGAACCACACCGGTTACTCAGTTTCACCATGCTTAATAGCTGCAAGAAAGATGTTTAGCACATGTAGGAGCTTGTTTTTATTTATAGAAGATGAAACACAGAAGCACCATTAACCAAACATGTTCTATATTTAATTTCCACGTGTGTTGTTGAATGGAAAAGGTATGATAGAGTTAAAGACGAGCTATACCATTTTTGAGCATAGAGAATAAGGGAGGAGACTGTAGAGAGCCACCTGGCCCCTACGCGAGGAACCGCGGACATTCAACGCACCCTCAAGGCCAGGCACGGATGAAGGTTTAAATAAAGGGGAGAGTGGCACTCGGGGCTCACTCCCAGACTGCAGATATTGTGTCTATTGTTGTTATGTTCTACCAGCCTAGGCCTGCACTGGCCCCAACACTAGAGAGACATTCCTATGTTGACTTCAAATAAATATTCAGTGGCATTCAATGCAATTAACTCTAAAGGTGTCCACCAAACTTTAGCCGTGCAGTTACTGTTACCTTACACCCAAAGGAACCAAGCTTAAACTGGGACAGAAGAGTAAAGGCAGTCTCATGTATGAGAACATTATTGAAAATATGTTTTGAGGGGTGATCAATGCGAATAGAAATAGCCTGTAATGGTGTAATTTTCCTGACTCTATAATCGTGCAGTGTAATTAAATCTTACATTGTCTGTGGGGTGAAATATCGAAATTCTTTACCGTTTTGAATATCTATTTAGTGTGGAATTTAAGGCCTCGTTTATAAACCTTGCTTTAAATGTTGGAAAAGGCTGCCTGTAGTCACTTAACTGCATATTTTACACTTTTACTGGGAAACTACTATTTCTGTTAGATTTATCACAACTCCTCCAGCAGAAAAAAAGCCGAAAGAGGCATCAGAATTGTTTCTGGAAATAACAGGAAGGTGTGCGGTATTACCATTATGCATCCCATTAATACCTGTAAATCTATAAATGTTGTAATGGTGCGGTGGGAAACAATGCCAGTAAACCGACTTCTGGATATATTTTCTCTGCCTCACTATTGCCAACAAATGTGGCATGCGAGGCTAGGATGTGTAATTGAGATGTGGGCCTGGCTGGAATGTCTGTGGCTACTCAGACATTTATAAATAACTTAAAGTCAAAAGCGGTTGGAAGACTTTTTTTCTGTATCACATTATATTTTCTCACACCGGATTTGTAATTCTTCGCACCTCTAAAGTATTTGAGAAAAACCGTCATGGGAATGTTTCTCGTGTATTAGCAGACTACATGACAGCTCTTGCAGGCCTGCTGTGTCTTTATTAGATACCCGTAGATAATTTCCTACTGTGGGGTGCACTGTTTATTATATATTGAATCAAAGGCCATTCGCGGCCTTCCCTCATCCCACTTGGTAATAAACATTTTATGAGGATCACAGATAATGGCCCTCAGAAAAGTATGACTTGCCGGAGGGGGTTTTTTCCATCGGAAACCATTTTCCTGAATAGGTTTGTGCTTCTGTGCTGACATTCCAGATTTACCAAATTACTCGCTCCTAATTGGTGTCTAGTAAAGCCTGCTCAAGCGTAGCCGCCATGTTGTTATATTCTTCACAATAATCCCTTCTTTTCTTACGGCAGATATTCTAGTCCCCCTACTCCTGAAACTTAATTTCATTTTCTTAGAAGTAGTGCACATACAACGTTGTTTTCCCTGTTTTGATCGGTCAGCAGAAAATGCAATATTGTTCTCTCTCATTCAGGTTTTAGGCTCCCCTCCATGCTCTCCCAGCACTCCTTCCTGTAATTCCTATACAATTCGTCTCATGAATCTCCACTCCCTTGCTTTCAACAAAAGCAAGCCCCATATATGTCATCTCGTTTCGCGCTCATTTCAGGCCTCCGAGGCCACGACCACTTAGCTGAGGAGAATAGTTTATACATCAGTGACTTGCAATCAGGAGTGATTCCTCTATCCCAAATAGCTGTTTTTATCTCAAAAGATACAACACAACAAAGATGCTTTATTGCAACGAACTAGGGTGCACTTATTCTCCTCTGGTCTGCAGTTCTGTCCTTGACCTCTGGGTGTACACCTCAGCACGCAGCATGTGATGTGACATATTAAGAACATATATTTATTGTCACACAAGGTTGGGGATCAAAGCATAGACACCTGCACCAGTCTTAACGTCCCTATACGTTGTATCAAATAGAATAAGGTGCAAAGGGCTTGGGACACAATCCCCTATGTCCCAAAATGGAGAAACCAGAAGGAACCTGCCAGTCACTCTAGTATAATACAGCCAAAACAGCCCTGCACACTTTCAAGTATTAGATGTACTAAATATACAGTAAGATAAATTTACAATAAGCAGTTGTTTTCCCAAGAAAAAAGTCGATACGATCTTGCAGTATTGTAGTTCATTCTTTATTCATGTTCTTTTAAAAAATTTGCAACCGCCAACGCGTTTCGTCCTCAATCGGACTGCTTTGTGAGCATCTTGACCTGACTGGCGAACGGAAGTGACTGAAACATACTGCGCTAAAAAACAAGGGACACTGCAGATACTTCAACTGTGAAAATAAATTCAACCAGATTGGAGGAGCAGAGTAGATCTTCAAAAAGTACAATTGGAGAACCATCTACAAAAAGACACACTTTTATCGATGAGCACTTGAATTGACACAACATATCTGTTTGGACAAACGTAGTTTCAAACCAATTGGCCTAACGCACTGGCAACAGCTATACGAATGAGCACATTTTACACTTTAAGCCCTGAAGAAGTCCGATTGAGGACGAAACGCGTTGGCGGTTGCAAATTTTTAAAAGAACATGAATAAAGAATGAACTACAATACTGCAAGATCGTATCAACTTTTTTCTTGGGAAAACAACTGCTTGTTGTAAATTTATCTTACTGTATATTTAATACATCTAATACTTGAAAGTGTGCAGGGCTGTTTTGGCAACATATATTTATTGCATACAATTGACGACCTTTTCTGTAATGTGAAAACACGACATAAATTTGCAGTGCGAATTTTCGGATCGTCGCGGTAAATAAATGTGTCAGACACCTGCTGCCTTGTATCACGTCTTTATTCTTGCGTGTACAGGCGCGAACTGCCGCTGCTGCCCCCAAGCTCCTCCCCTTCCCTTTCCTGCCATGCCTGACCCTGGGTTACAGACAGGACAGGCATGGCGATACGACATCTCCCCCCTTTGTATTTTGAATGTTCAAAGGTCTCTTTTTCAGAGTTCTTCGATGAGTCGAGTGGGTTTTCGAACAGTTCTCCGTGGACGGCTGGTTCGTGGTCGGCTGGAGAGGCACCCCTCTCTACTGTCACTTGCCTCCGACACTCGTTGGGGTTCTTCATAATCGTTCTCCTCTTGACTTGACACGTCGGTGTCCCAGTCAGGTTCTCGAGCCTGAGTGTATGCTGCCGGGTTACACTTCTTGAAGTGTGACACGTTTCTGGTTGTTCTCTTGGTTCCTGACTCAGCTGTAATCATGGTCCCTTTCCTTCTGGTTACCTGTAACGGCTGAGCGCAGTAGCGACTGTCCGCTTTGGTTTTCCTTTCCTGCCTCACCAGCACCCAGTCTCCTTCTCGGATGTCGGACGTTCTGGCATGTCTACGGTGGTCAGCATATTCTTTCATCTTTGCTTTCTTGGTCCGATCAAGCTCTACCAGGGTCTCATGGTCCGAAGTCGTGATCCTGGACTGTGTGACAGCGTCAGCGGCCGGTATCCGGGTGCGTGGAATTCGCCCAAGCATCAGAGTGGCAGGGCATTGGTTGGTAGTGCTGTGCGGCGTGGTCCTGTATGCCCGTAACACTTCATTCAATGCTGGCTGAATGTCACGATGAGCTAGTTCGGCTTGTTGCATTGTCTTTTCTATGGTGGCCATAAATCGTTCGACCATCCCGTTGGCCTGAGGCCACAAGGGAGTGATCTTTCGGTGCTTGAAATTCAGGTGTCTCGCGAATTCTGCGAAGTCCTGTCCGTTAAAAGGTGGTCCATTATCTGTCTTTACCACCGTAGGGATTCCCCACGCAGCAAATGCTTCATCAATGACTGGTATGACGGTGGCCGCTTTGGTGGAGGAAATTTGGTGAGCGATGGGGAATCGGGAGTACTCGTCCATGATAACAATGATATACTTCCCTGACTTCAGCGGGCCGAAGAAATTGACAGCCACTTGTTGCCTTATGCTGTCTGGGAGGTCCGACATATGTAGGGGGGCGTGTGGTTCTTCTCGCCCTACCAATTGACAGTGTGGGCAGTCTTGTAGTGTGGTCTCTACCATCTGGTCGAGGGAAGGGAACCAGACGCGTTCTCGCAGCGCTTTCTTCGTGGCTACTACTCCTCTATGTCCTTCGTGTGCCAGGTTGACGGTGCCTTGTCTCATCTGGTGGGGGATTACGATCCTCCTGTCTCTTAGTAGCAGACCATTGGCGCTGATGGAGAGGTCGTCCTTGACATGTTTGAATGCCATGAGTTCTTGTGTGTTGATGGCGTCATTTGTCTTTGGCTCTTCCAGGTGTCTCAATGAATTAGTGCGGACACGGTGCATGATGTTTTGTAACGTGGCATCTTTTGCAGAAGCTTCTATAATGGCCTCTAGTGGAACGGCAGGTGGGCATGCCTGGTCAATGACGAAGTGAAGATATTCTTCTGCTACAAAGGGTCGCACTCGCGTCAAGGCTTGGAGATGCCGTGATATGTAATCTGCCGGGTTCTCCGCCTTCCCGGGTTTGTGGATGATGGCATATGTGTAGTCTTGCAGACGGATTCCCCACCGTTCGATCCGCGGAGGCATCTTCGCCCAGGGGTTTCCAAAGATGGTTGTCAGAGCCTGGTGATCGTTGATGAGTGTGAAGTGCTTGCCATAGACGAAGAGGTGAAAATGCTCACACGCCCACATGACCGCCAGGCTTTCTTTTTCCGGTTGAGAATATGCTTTTTCCGTGTCGGTGAGGCTGCGACTGGCGTATGCAACAATGTGGCGTTGGTCTTCTTCGTCATCGTATTGTGCCAGAATCGCACCTAGCCCAACAGGACTAGCATCTACCGTGATTTCGGTCTTCCGTTTGGGATTGAAATATGCCAAGTTGATGGCTGAGCTTACAGCAGTCTTGATTTTGTTGTACGCTTGTTCGCATTTAGCTGACCAGTGGAAACTCTGCCCTTGTCGTGTCAGTTCTCGTAGCGGGTAGCTGATGGTTGCATAGTCCTTGATGTAACGGGCGCAGTAACTGGCCATGCCCAGGAACGAGTGGATGTCGCTGACATCTTGCGGTTGTGGGGTGTCAGATAGTGCTGATACTTTCTCGGGGTCCGGTCTCATGCCCACTTTTGAGAAAATGTGGCTGTAGAATTTGAGAGTCGATTTATGAAACTCACATTTGTCTTGGTTGAGTGTGAGATTGGCGTTAAGGAGGGCGTGGCACACCCGGTCCAGCACTTTGTCGTGATCTTTCTGAGTCTCTCCGAACACCAAGATATCGTCACTGTAGTTGAATGCATTTGGGATGTGTTGGATTACTCGCCGGATGGC
The DNA here is from genome assembly GCA_963921515.1 of Calotriton arnoldi. Lineage (NCBI taxonomy): Eukaryota > Metazoa > Chordata > Amphibia > Caudata > Salamandridae > Calotriton > Calotriton arnoldi. The sequence continues at coordinate 182,866 of CAWUFW010014943.1, forward strand.
CTCCTGAAAGATCTCGCCGCTGACGAGATCCCAAAGTTGAGGCGCTTGCATCTGAAGAGCCCTTGATGTGTGGTAAACGTGGTAATGTATCTCGATTTGTCGTGTAACTCAAGTTGGTTGTACCCCTTGTTGAGATCTAGTTTTGAGAAGACAGTCGCTCCGTTCAGGCGGGTGATCATGTCGCTAATGTGGGGTCCTGGATGCCGCTCCCTTTCGATGGCTGTGTTCGGCGCTCGCATGTCAACGCACAGGCGTACCTTGTTGTCTTGTCCTCTCTTGGGCACAACTACTACTGGCGACACCCATGGGGTGGGCCCAGTCGATCGTTGTATGATGTCTGCCCTTAGTAAGTCTTGGAGTTCGTCATCCACTGCTTGCTGTAAGTGGAATGGCACTTTCCTGTGATGGTGTGCCACTGGTGTCACTTGCTCATTGATATGCAGCTTGACCTTGAAATGGGCTAGTTTTCCTGAACCACTGAACAGCTTCGGGAACTTGCTGACGATGTCTGGCGAGTCATCCACTCTGTACAGAATCTCTACCAGCTTCAAGCGTTCCGCTGTTGGTAAACTGAGAAGGCAGTCAGCTGATTCAGGGCCCTCAATCACGTGGATTTGCACATGAACTGTCCTGTCTTTGTATGTCAGCGTTGTGCGAAACTGTCCCAGACACGGCAATGGTTCTCTGGACATCCATGTGTAGACTCGTACTGCGGCTGGCTCCAGTTTCGGTTTTGGGTTCATTCTCTGGTACTCGGTGGTGCAAATGTGATTAAGTGACGCGCCTGTGTCTAGAACGAACTTGGCAGAGTGACTTCCCATTTGAATATGTAGCCGCGGGTACTTCTTCAGCCTGTCTGGATCCGCCACCATGCACACATACTCGTCACTGTCTTGTGATATCGGGGTAAGTGCGGACGACTCTCTGGACGTCGACCGCTGAGATCGGTATGAGCTGTGTGACTGGGTACTGGACCTCGACGAGCCCGTTGATCGGTCTCTTCTCCCTTGTACGGCCCTGACGTGGTGACGTGACCCTGTGCTTCGCTTGGCCGGTCCTGTTTCCTTGCGACGGGTTTGGCAGGCGGCTTCGAAGTGGTTATCTTTCCCACATCAGTGGCGTTGTTGGCAGATGGCTGGACACGGATCCGTGTGAGGGTAGTCTTGGCCACACCGATAGCACTGTGGCGGTTGTCTTCGGGAGTGACTGCTCTTGTTTCCACTGCGAGGTGACCTTGTGCGAGGTGGTCTCGTGGATCTTCCAGATTTCTGAAGGTCCGGACGACGTCTCGGTTCGGTGTGAGATTGTACGCGGAGAGTTTGGTCTCTTTTTTCTGTTTTACTGGCTTCCATCTTTTTCGCATGCTCTTCCGCTTGGTCATTTATTCGGGTGAGTTCTTCTATGTCGTCGAGAGAGTAGTGCTTTTTCAATAGTCGACGGCGTAGCGATTCCGATTGACACCCTTCGATAATGCGTAGGCGAAGTGCGTCTTCCGTGTTGAAGTTGTCAAATTCGCAGTAGCGAGCCAGACGCTTGAGGCGGGAGATAAAATCGCCCATGGGCTCATCTCGCTCTTGTGACGCGAGGTTGAACGTGTAGCGCTCGTAGTCTAGGTTCCGCTTATGAAGGAACTTCCTGTTCAGGGCGTCTCTCACATCCCCATAAGACGCAGCATTGACTGGGGGTAGCTCTTTAATGATTTGTCCAACATCTTTGCCCACTAAATTTCGTAGGGCGATGAGTTGTTGGTCAGGGTCTCGGACTTGTGATCCCTTCATGAAATCTTCAAAGTCCTTGAGCCAGCTCTTCCACTTGGGGCCCATACTGTTTCCAGACGTCAGTATTAAGGGCTCGGGAGGACGCAGGAATGATACTCCCATGAGCATCGGTCCAGGCTGTGGGGTGACGTGCGCAGGGCCGGGCGCCACCTGTTGCGAAGAGTCGGTAGCGTGTGCTTCATCCTCAGTGCGCAAGGTAGAGGGGTGTGACTCGCATCCCACCCTCGTCGCCAGTTTTCGGATCGCCGCGGTAAATAAATGTGTCAGACACCTGCTGCCTTGTATCACGTCTTTATTCTTGCGTGTACAGGCGCGAACTGCCGCTGCTGCCCCCAAGCTCCTCCCCTTCCCTGCCATGCCTGACCCTGGGTTACAGACCGGACAGGCATGGCGATACAACACGAATGGGCCTTTTAATTCTTTTTGCTTGTGGCTGAAGGGTGTATTGGTCTTCCTGTCCACTGTGTAATATGGATATGTTTTGACTTTGACCAGCAATTGAAACCTAGTTCATTTTAATTAGCTGAACATCTCTGAGACAAGTCTTCTTCTTTGATCAGTGATGTGATAGTGTCATCTAAAGCAGATGTCTTATGAATCCTACACTGAATAACTATAGACACCTTGCTGTCACCTAGAGATGTCATTGTGAGAGGTTTCTCGTAAAGGATCATTTCTTTGACAAGTAGACATTCTTGTTGGGCTCAGCTTTATCATTTTATATATTTTCCTATTTATGATCCTCATTTGGGTGGTGGATTTTCAGATCTTGAACGTCTTATGTTTCTATACAAAGTAACCTGTAAGTGGGTTTTGGTTAAGCTTAAGAGTGGGCCCTACATTGCAGGCATGACCAGTCTTGTTAAGAGTAAAATAATTAACCTTTTTGTACTCTGGGTGGCAGGATGGTGAGAAATTAAAGGGGACAAATTCACAGAATTAGCAGCATATTTGAGATGCACATCTTGCCTATAACAAATGTATTTTCAAACTTTGCATGGATGCAGGTCCCGTTTCATACACTGGCTGCATTGCAAGAGGAAGATCAGGCTAACAGTGCAAGTGCTGTTTTATGTTATGGTATGTTATGTATATGTGCATTTATGTAGCGCACAACTCACCCGGGAGGGTATCCCGTCGCTGAAGCATGAGATGTATGGGCCGAGCCAGGATTGGGGCTATGGGAAAGATGTGTAGCGTCTTGCAATTCTGTCATCTGTGGATACTGCTGCTTCAGTATTCATTGGCTCCGATGAGCCAAGTGGTGGGGACACAGGCGCCACCTCATGTAAAAAAGATAAAAATATGTTATCAAACTTGGAGCAATGACGTATGTTCCCATAGGAGCCTGAACAAAGAAAACTTAGAAAGTTCGAACATTATGCATTATAGATCTCCTCCTTTGATTTACATAAACTTTCTTGGTCTCTGCATACACGTGTAACATGTCTTTCCATGGTGGGAGAGGCCATGCACGTTTATTTCAGTACTCAAAAAATCAATTAGTTTGTGGGTGGTCCTCATATTTTGAATGCCCCATCCACCACTGACCTTTGTCACCCATAAATGCTAAACATAATACTCCTTAAAATCCCCCCACTTTTTTTGCAGTGCAGGTTCTTTGTATTGGATTAAATCTCTTTACATCCTGAATCCGTGTACCAAGATCCCAAAATGTATGCACCTCACGTCATCTTATGAGATCAAAACCATTTGTGAAAGAGGCCTTTATTTTTAAGTGACAGTGCCTTGCTCGGAAAAATCTTCTAGATGGGATACAATTTAAATCTTAGAGTATGGAGGTGAACAACAAAACAAAGTCATATTCATGATGCCACAACCTTCTATTTCCAGGAGTAGAAAAGTATAATGAATCACCGATCTATTTGTTGATGCAGAAGCTCAAAATAAGGAATGCAGCTAGAGTTCCACATAGAATTGCATTTGTATTGATTAGTTCTAAACCAAATATTGTGGAAATTTGGTAAGTAAATCAATGGTTCAAGAATGTGACTTGCATTAAAAAGAATGGATTCCAAATAAAGAAATGGACTAAGATGAAGACTTTAAGACGTTTTTTTCAGGATCTATAGTGAAACATGTTAGGAATTCAGTTACAAAGATAACATTGATTGTATATTCAGTATTGAAACGTTGTAATGTCATTCGCTGTCTGACCTACCATTGATTGAGTTGTGCAACAGGTATATAATGTATGATAATTAGGAAAAGTAAATTCTTAAGGGTCACAGCTTCACATGGATTAGTAAATGTTGTCTTAAAACTAAGTCCTATATATTGTCTTTATACATTTATGAACTGCTTCCTTCATTTAAAAGTATATAAATATCTTCTCAGGACATCCTGAAGGGAAGCATTTTGTTCCCGGTATATAAAAATGGCAGTTGCGAAAATTCTGAGAACCTTAACACGCTCAATATTGTGGGTGAATGAGCATGCCTCAGCATCACTTTTGATGCAGAGTTGTGATGGAAAAGGAATGTATGCTTACATCCCTGATACATGGGTGCCTTGATGAGATTTAACAATTAAGTTACACAAGGTTAACATTGCTCCAAAATCTGCACAGCCAAGTGTGGGTAATATAATTTTTGTGCCTCAGGCCAAATGTTAAAAATGTTTGTATCTTGGGCCAGCAAAACAATTGACTTCATTTGTTTAGAAATAAATCTCATAAACATAAATACTTAACCTTTTTTTCGTTCTTCTGTTGTGATATGGTCTATTCCAAGCAACATCAATATGTCTCTTTTCCAGTGGCTGCTTAGATATATTGACATTCCTAGTTCCGCATAAGAGTCTGCTTTTTAACCAATTGACTCACCCTGTTGGTAGGAAAGAATTAGCAAATTCGGGGACAAAATTGGTGTGACCAGCACAATAGTGCCTTCTGCATAGTAGCAATAGTCTCCCTACCATCAGCTTGAGTATTCTGATCCAGTTTACAGTGGTGGTGTAACAAATCTCAAAGTGAGGGTGCTGGCTGTTAGCACCACCACACTTAAAAGGAGGTGGAAAATCCATCTACTACTTAAAGAGGAAATGTACCAAAGAAGCCAAGCATGTTTAGGCCTGGATTACAATACATTTTTGACTGGTGCTATTTCATGTTCTTTGTGGTAAATTAAGGCAGTGCTTGCTCCAAACATCTTTTACCACTGAATTATGAAAACAGGATTCTGAAGGTGGTAATATGTGACACGAATGTTGTGCATATTTGTTGTGTGGCTTCTTGTTGTGGTGGCAATATGGTTGTTATTTTTTGTGCTGCTCTTTTTTTGTGATGCATTATACAATGTGAATGTTTTGTTCTGTAGTTCGTTTGTTGTGTCACTTTGTTTTAGCTGTTTTGTTGTGATGTGGCCTGTTAAGTTACTTTGTGTATTTTCTTGCGTTAAGTTCTTTTGGTTACTTCAGAGATGTCAACAAATGCTGCTACTTTGCAGCAAAAATAAGCATATGCCTTAAAAAGTTTCTGTGACAAGCAATGATTCATCATTGTTAAAATAGTACTGCTCCAACTAACTACTTAAGATGCCAAAATTGTGGCAGAGACTGTATCTTAACTTGGCGCTATCAAAGCTCACAATGTGATACTGCCCTTGACGTCAAAGTGTGGGGAGACTGGATGGTCCAGTGGTGTATTATGTCCAGCATTTTTACAGATACGTAGCTATACGTGGTGGGGTTCGATTTTGTCATTTGTATATAGCACTTTCATCTTCAAAATGGCTTCTTTGTGCAATTAATTAATGAGCAACAAATACTGAACCAGAAACTCAGTTTTGAGTTAGAATAAGGCATTAGAGATGCCTTAATGACTTACACAGCCTATGATGATGGCGCATATTAAATCTAGAGGCTGTGGTATCTCAGCATCAATGGGCACTACACTACGAGACTTTCATCTCCAAGTATAAAGGTTCTATCCCAACTTTGACCATCAATTGGTCCGTGTATATATGAGGAATGTGTAAGACGGTCTTGGGCTGACTGCTGCTGATTCGTTTTCAGTGCACACTATCCCAAAAACCACCTCTGCAGTTTGGCACATTCTGAAAATACATTGATTGTAAAAAAGAGGAAAGGCTGGAAAATAGTTGGCCTGGAAAATGAGTTTCTATCACTCCCTTTGTGTTTCTACTCTCCACAAGGTCTTCATTTCTCAGTATCCAGAGCAAAGGCATTCTGACAAAAATGAAGGGGAAGGGTCTATTGCTATTGCAATCGGGAGTTTGTGAAAATAACTGGTTTGTATAATTCTGTTTGTGGAAGTGTAATAATCCTCAGTCTTCACTATATGGGCAGTTTCTATAACATTCATAACCCCCCCTCCAAACAGTGTCATCTTAAGCATTTTGGGGGGCCCCACAGCTTAGAAATATTTTAGGGACCCCTGTTTAAAACAACTTTGAATTTTAGTTCCCATTTTCTGCTAATTCAATCCCTTGGTTATGAACCATATTGAATTATGTATTAAAGATTGAGATACAGAAATACACATAAGTGAGCTATAGAGAAAGTTCACTTTTCCAGGGGCCTGCTGGAAGGTGGGGTCCCTGGTCAATTGCCAACTTTGCCCAACCTTTAAAACTAACCCTGGGCATGAACTCCGCTCCGCTCGCGGAGTTTGCTGAGTTTTCAGCACTCCCCGTTACGCGGAGATCGCGGAGTTCCAAAAAGCCCCGCTTTGCTTTGCGGAGCGGAGTTGTATTCCTCTCTCGCGTTCGTCAATATCATGTTGGTGAGCGCGAGCGAGGAAAATCAACCTCCCGGTGAGATTTCTCAAAGCGGGGGGGGTCAGATTTCTCACTGCGATTGGTCGCGTATGCTCGCGACCGCTCCTGTTGAGAAACTGTCCATTCGCGTTGAGAAAGCTGCAGCTCGAGTAAAAATCTACTTGAGCGGCAGAAAGGAAAGCAGCACCCGTTTGCGCTGTGCATGGTGCCGTTCGCTATGATTGCACAGTGCGGACAAGCATCCGGTACCGCAAATCACAGTGAAAGGCATTTTTCTATCATACTCCGCTGCTTGCGGAGCTCCGCGTAGCGCAGCGTAGTTTAACTCCGCCCAGGGTTACTTAAAATGTCTCTGCTTCCAAAACCTAAAAACATCTGTGGTAGTGATATCAAGGAATTATGTAACAGTTCACAATGCGCAAGAACGGTTAATATATATTATACCTTTGTCGCTCAAGATTTCTTTTAGGAGCACTTCTGAACAGCTTGTGTAATATTAGAAATTGTCTCATACAGACAGTGTCATATTAAGGATTTTGGGGGCCCCAGGCAAAATCAATTTTGGAGGGCCCTGTAAGCAACAAATTTGAATTTTATTACCCATTTACTGCTAGTTCAAGCTTGAATGATGCCAAACAAAGCTAAATTATATGGTAAGCCTTAACAGGGTCACATAAAACAGTTGGCAAGCGTACTGTTGGGACCTCAGAGATCCTCAAGGTGGCACTGGGTACACAAACAGTCATAGATAGATGTAGGCAGAGCTGGTGAGAAGTTTAGGTAGAGAATTAGACTAGAGAGAGGTCTAATAGAGAGACGGTTCACTTTCATAGAGGGTTCTAGAATTTGGGGCCCTGAGCAATTGTCCATTTTGCCCATGCCTTAAAATGTCTCTGCATACAGAACTAATGAGCCACAACAAAAACACAGCACCAAGAGAAGTAGTGGCTATCAATATTGTTGTGCTACTGGAAAACATACAAGGTGGCTTCCCATGCCAAATACTGCCATCAAAACTACTTTCCAATCAGTAAGAATAATGTCTGATGGTGCTGGTCTGCAGCAGGCTTATATCTGTAAACGCTATACCCACATTTTAGGCTATTGGTTAATGGCTACGTTTAAAATATATTGGTCCTAGTTCACAGAAAAAGTAGAAAATCTGCACTTGTAATAGCATTCCTACAGACCTGAGCATTACCTCCCATTTTTCAGGTTTTGGAAAATAGTGAGGCATGGCATATGGTAGCACAGTTGTCACATACCTTTACATATGTTTATGTCTTCACTGACTACCATCATTTGGAGCTGATAATGGGTAATACTTCTTGTGGGTTATTGTGAGAAGCTGGCCTGGTATATGATGTCCACTAATGTAAGTGGGCACCTTGCACCAGTCCAGGAGACCCTTATGGTGATTTAAGAGATCTCAAACAACCTTAGAAAGCTCTCTAAGTGGTAGCTGTGGAGAGCAGCCTTTAGGCTTAGTCTTGAAGGAGTGTAAAGCAGCTTGTTTTACCAGAATGCAATCTTATAGTATAGATTAAAAGAAAAAGAACCACTCAAAGTATTTATAAAAATATATATTTTTATGTAACACTATCTAGTACGTTACAGTATTGCCCACACAGAGATAGACACAAAGCACACAGTACTTCAGCAAAGAAATCACAGTAAATAGCACTATTACACAGTGGGCCCCAGGGGGCGGGATCAAACCATATACTAAAAAAGTGGTATAAGAACCTCAAGTCAGGACAATGTCGAGAGGACGTAGAATTGCTGGGGACCCGCAGAACCACCCAAGGTAAGTAGATAGGGGCCCCATGGAGAGCATGTGGAGTGTGTGAACACGACCGCGTACTCCGTTCAAGTCTATGTGCAAGTCGCTGTTGACTTTTTAAAGGTTAAGGACCCTTCCCAGTGGACCCTGAAGAAACCCCGTGGGAGACAGAAGGTTGGAGAGCCACCACACCCGAGAATACTGTGGTACCCAAGTTACCTATCCCAGGGAAGCCGGGTGCTTAGGTATGAAGTGGCGTCGGAAACCGCTGTCGAATCCAATAGAGGACTTCAGGAAAGTGCTGCTGCTGGAAGAGGAGAAAGTGTCCGGAGGAATCCAAACGTGGATTCTTGAAGAGGAGTACCTGAAAGCAGAGGGGACAGAGTCAATGTCACTCAGGGGTGACCAGGAGATTTGGAAGATGAATGCCCTCCGATGTCGGGTGTTTCAGGGAAGATGTCGATGACCTTGACTCTGCAACTGTGAGGACCAGGCGACGCAGAGGAAGACCAGGACCCGGATACGAGCTGTCCCACGAAGGATGTCGAGTGATGAGGGGTCGGTGTCCGGCGGGAGCACCAACAAGCCTTGCCAAATGCAAGCCATACAGGAAGTCGAGAAGGTGCAACGTTGGGACCAGCAAGGTCTAGGGGACTCACCACATGCAGGGGAGTCAGGGCAGGCCTGAGCAATCAGGGGAGCCCAAAAGAAACAAGTGTGACCCTCAAGTGGACCCACAGGCCGGAAGAACTGGAGTCACGAGAGGACCTCAAGCAGCTCACCAAAAGACGCAGGCCACGATGCACACGATGTGGTGTGGCTGAAGATTCTGGTCACTGGAGGTGCTCGAGGTTGGGGCTACTTGGAGCCCGAAGATCTTCCTGCAAAGACATCAACAAGCCTGTGCAACTGCAAAGGGGACACGTTACTCAGGGGTTCGGTTATTGCAACCCCCACGAGGACTACTGGCCTCAAACTTGGTGAGAGGGTAGAGCAGGCCTCGGGAGCTGTGGAAAACCACCACCTGGATTGCAGAGCCCACTGAGTCTGGAGGAGCTCAGGATTTGCAGACTGGTCGATTTAGTTGCGGTGCCTGCGAATGCAGGGGAGTGGCTCCTTCACTCCAAGGTTCCTGTATGATGCACAGGCACAGACAATACAGCAGACTGGAAGGGAGATGAAGTCAGGCCCAAACGAAGTCCAGAGTGCCCAGACGGTAGAAGTGCAATGGTGTCTGATCTGAAACTTATCCCACGGCAAATCTAAAAACCTACACCCAGGTAAGCCCTTAAGTACCCTAGGGAAAGGGTTGGGAAGATTCAGGGGACCCTCCCAAGGGAGGATCTGGACAGGGGGAGGTTACTCCCATGTCCTTTGACCAGTTTCGCACCAGAGCGGGAGCCAGCGGCTCCCAGGACTGGTTTGAACTGGAATATGCTCAGGGACACCAAATGTGCCCCTCATGCAGACTTTCTGGTGCTGGCAAGCGCACCCACCCAGCCCTAATACACTAAATCCTGTCTGGGATGTGGTCACACCTCCCTGTGACAGGATGCTTATTGTTGCACCTTCCTCTGCTCGAGCTTGGCTCAGCAGCAGGAGGGCAGAAATATGTCTCTAGTCGGCAGCAACCATTTTGTGCTGTCCGGGCCAAGAAGGCTGGTACCAGGAACACTGAGAGCCTAACGGAGTGCTCTTCTAGTGCTTGGAATCATACCTCCCACACCGTTTACGGTGTTGGGGGTATGATTCCAAAATGTTTGATACCGAACATGATAGGATTCGTTGCAGCCATTATCGAGATGGCCATCACGTGATTACGCGGTGCCCCATTATATAGTATATGGCTGCCTCACTGACGACCCGGGAGAATGGACTCCTAAGCTGCAAGGGTGTCCTGCTCATGCAGGGGCACCCTCTCACTTAGAACCAAGCACCCTGCCCTCAGGATTGCAAAGGCCTGCTATAGGGGTGACTTATAGGTTTTAAGTGCAGTGACCCTTAGATATAGTAAACCTATATCTTTAATACGTTAGTGCATGCACCAACGTACACAGGCTGCAATGGCAGGCCTGTAGTTCCAATTTGAATGATCTTCTATGGGGGACCTCTGGGGTACCTTTGCCCTGGGTACATGGGTACCATATACTAGGGACTGACAAGGGTACCCCAGTATTCAATCTGAACAGTACTGAACTTACCAATTTAGGGAGAAAGCAGATAGACTGGGGTCCTGATTAGCAGGATCCCAGTCAGACTAGTCAAAAACAGCATCACATGAAGCAAAAAGTGGGGGTAACCATAAGAAGCAGATCCTACTTTCCTACAGTTATGAACAGTTTCCCTTACTTGTCGCAGATATGGTTAAATAAAAGTACCACACAAACAGTTTCACTGTTAAATGTTAAATTATTGTATGCAAACAATAATGTGGTGATATTAGGTATCTGGTACTATAGTGCAGGAGATTAATTAATTATACAAATGTACGATGAAATGTAAATGGAACTTTATCGCAAATACTACATTGGACCCACTTGATGTAAAAACAAATATTTTGATTTTTGGATTTAGCATTGTGCTAGATTAATATTAAATCAGAACATATTTGACCTTATATGCCTCACATAAAATAAACCTAATATATCTTGCTTTGCTTTGTCCCTATTAAAATCTATGTTCCTATCCCTTTTCAGGATCGAGAGCCAGTATTTATTTTGTTGCTAGGTTGAGCAAACCAATATTTTTGTATAGATGCATGTTATAAAAATCTTTGTCAGCTGAAGCCTACTCTTTTCACACACTCCTTTACCCTAGTGACATATCACTAGGTTCAACTTACATTTCTTTATATTTAAGTCAATATAAATAAAATATAGACCCCCCATGCGCAAGGTAAAATAATTACCAGCTGTTTGTCAGAAAAGGTTGTCTGAGATTTTACTTTCTATCTTTAAAAAAACTGACAGACAGTAGCAGAAGAAAAACAGTTTCAAGAGCCTTTTATTTTCTAATTCTACATCTTAGCTCCTTCAAAGTTATCTGGAGGTGCTACAGTACCTTCCACACCCCTACGTCCGGCGCCCCTGCCAGTCTGTTCCTAAGTTCAATAAAAGTGTTTTCAATATTTTCAAGAGGAACTAGCCAAGATGTGTTTCAGGACTCAATATTGTTACTTTGTCGGGGTAAAACACTCAGTATATATGTAATATTTTGTTTTACTTGCAAAGAAATCTGAAAATAATAATTAAAATGGCCTCAAGGTATCATAGTTACAATATCATATTTTCATACAACAGTAATTTAGCACAAAGAACATGAATACTTTCATTAATTGGCTTGTTGTGGTTCTATTCCCTCATTATAAATTGATTGAAAAATGTCAGTTGTCATGGAGCTAAACAAAATAGTAGAGTAAAAAAATTACATGTTTCAGAAACAGGCATAATACCTCTGCTGAATCTTAAATAAAAAATCTAAGTATATAATACATATAAAAGTGTGATCTTATTTTAAAGCCAAATGCATAAATGACTCTGCTTTCGTAAGTCACTCACATGAGCATCATTAATGATCATTCTTTATAGTATAAAAATTACTTTTGCAACATTGTTGACAAAGACACATTTTGTGTATATCTTTAATAGTTATAGTTCCAAAGCAGCTATACTTATTTTAGTGTCTGACGAGCCATTGTTCAGGAGAGAAACAAATAGCAATCTTTAAAAGTCACAATATGTACGCAAAGCCCTATTACACATTATTTTATCATTTGAGGTTTATGATACAAAAAGCCTGGTTTACTATCTTATTCTTAAAAGGTTGTGATAGCCCTCTCATAGGCTTCAAATCATTCAAAGACGAAGCAAAGTCTGTGAGGCTTCATATACCCAGTGCCAAGAACTGTTAAAAGAACTGAATGATTTACAATGTTTGATGAAGAAACTTTATCTTTGGTTGCTACTCAGGTTTTCTGACCTGCAACAAGAAAATTACATAAATGTTGTCAGTAATTGATCTGTGCTATAAAAACATTGTATGATTAGATTAAAAAATCAATTTGTTAACACCTGTAAAACATAACAAAGATAGCTAATTAATCTTAATTTATTGAGATAAATTGTTTTTGAAACATTTTTAATTACTATTATCTAATATGTAAGAATATTTGGAACTTCCTGTTACATCAGAAAAAAATATTTTGTTTTGATTTGCATAGTTGACATTGCTAATGATAAATGTTGTATGATTTTATATAGACTTGTTTTTGAAACATTTTTAATTACTATTATCTAATATGTAAGAATATTTGGAACTTCCTGTTACATCAGAAAAAAAATTTGTTTGATTTGCATAGTTGACATTGCTAATGATAAATTTTGTATGGTTTTATATAGACATTGTCGAGAAAAACTGTTTGCTCTCTGTCTATCCCAGAATCAATTAAGCATTCTATGTACATCTGCCCTGAAAATTTAAGTCTCCTATTGTCAGGCTACCACCACCCAATACCCAGCCGTCAACTAGAAGGTGGTGGTAGAAGTGGAAATGTCACCGGCCAATATCCATGTCACACGCTTTTTATATATGAATCTTATGACTCTGTTCAGTGTCTGACTTTTAGATGTCAAGGTGGGGCAGATGGATGCTTGCAGAACCCATCAATTCAGTGCTGGCCACAGCCACCTATTAACCCATTCTTGGGCTTCAGGGAATTACTGGGTACTCCGCCTTTGCTAGGTGTCATGAGTGAATCTCTGGGGATTTCTAGAGCCTCAAGATGGATCTATCCCATAGCACCACAATCAATATAAGTTCAGCTATCCAAACAATATACCCCCAACATTTTGTGGGCCTTTGGCTGCCCACTTGTAGTAAAATGAAGCAGATCCGGTTTCATGTTGTTTGGTTAAGTAGATTTGGTAAGATGGTAAGAAGAGAGCCCCACCAGGAGCAGCCTTCCTGCTGCTCAGCCCATCCTCCAACTGACACCCTCACTCATCCAAAATTCCACAGCCACCGGCTGAGCAGCAGGTATAACACATCTCCTTTCTTATACAAATGACAAAGAAGCCCTAGAAAGAATAACATTAAAAATAGTGCATGCAAAGGATGACAATAAAACTATTACATGCAACACGATGACATCAGAACAAATGCAAGCAAATAATCATTGTAGCAAAGTGCCGATGCGAAAGCATGAAGATAAAAGATGGAAACATTTCATGCATGTGTACAACAATTGATAAAATAATACAAGGAAAGAAAACCAAAAAGATAATCTAATAAAAGGAATATACACACATCATCTCCCTTTTTAACCAAACCAAGAAAACGCACACACTACCACACCACAAAACACAAACCAAACCCAGATACCAAAAACAAGCTGGCTGGCCAGGCCAACAAGAAAGTGGTACGGAGGGTACCGACTGCGAGGCGTGGAAGGGAACCAAGCAAACAAGAGCAATTTTAAAAAAACTTAGAAAATGTGGAAAATCCTTCCACACCAAACAAACGGCAATAATGCTGCCCTCCACCCTTACCGGTAGAAAGGGTGGCACGTGTGGAACACGACTCCACACCAAACATACGGCATGAAAATTGCCCTACACCCAAACCCAAAGTTAGGGTGGTAAGTGTGGAAAGACGCTCCACACGGAACATGTAAAAGTGCACAACTCTACACCAATCAAGTAGTAAGAGAAAGCAGTAATCACTAGCAAAAAAAACACTCACTCTACAAAAATAAAATCTGGCTTCCTTTCAGCCCTTCACCCAAACCCGAAGTTGGGGTGGTATGTGTGGAAAGACGCTCCACACGGAACATGTAAAAGCGCACAACGCTACACCCAATCAAGTAGTAAGAGAAAACAGCATACACTAGCAAAAACACTCACTCATCACAAATCTGGCTTCTTCTCAGTGCTTCACCCAAACCCGAAGTAAGGGCGGTAAGTGTGGAACAAAGCTCCACACCAAGCATAAAAAAAAAACTCTTCAAGGAAAGATCAAGGGCTAACACACACGACCTCACAAACATCATTTGGCTTAAACCCTGCTCTTCACCCTCACCCCGTAGATAGGGTGGAAAAAGAACAACAAACTCCAAACACCAGTAAAACTTCTGCCCTTCACCCTTACCCCGTAGGTAGGGTGTAACAAGACACAAAATGAACAGTAAACAGAATAAAACAACTGTGTAACTCAGAAGCATGGGGCCCATAGTTCAAGAACATAATATGTAGTAAAATGAAGCAGATCCGGTTCCATGTTGTTTGGTTAAGTAGATTTATTAAGTAAGATGGTAAGAAGAGAGCCCCACCAGGAGCAGCCTTCCTGCTGCTCAGCCCATCCTCCAACTGACACCCTCACTCATCCAACATTCCACAGCCACCTCTCACACCAAGATTCCACACCACAGTGACACTGGCTGAGCAGCAGGTATAACACCACTGTTCATCATTTTAACATGAAATATTGACCAGTTTCCTGCATTAAGCCCCAGCAGTAACCAATTTTATTCAGACACATAATTAAAGAAAGTAAGATGGTTTTTCAGGCTAGTTACAACATTATCTAAGTCATACTTCTTAATAAGGCAAATTCAGAGGATCTTCTTGAAGTGCTCCACCTAAAAATATCTATTTCTCAGAGAGTTGCCTTCTCCAACAGAAAAAAACTGAAAAAAGGCAAAGTTGCAAAAAATGGTTCATAATACAGCTCATCAATCTGAAGAGGACAAACCATAACCTGTAATTTTAAACCTTTGGGCCAGTTAGGAAAAGTAGGCAGCGGCAGACCACTACAATGAGGCCATGTGCATCCCAGGCCATGAGAATCCAGGGATAGCTCCCACTAGTTGGTTGTGTGAATGGCAGCATGGAGGATTCTTTAGTTTCAAGAAAGAGAGGTACAGTAGTTTCTGCCAACTCTGATCTGCAGGGACTGATTTGCTACTGGAGCTCACTCCCATCCCCCCATTTCCACCCAGTGGTCAGTCAAGGAAAGAATAGACACATAATAGTGCTGCCTGATTCTAACCTGATCGGAAGTTGAAGATGGACAAAATAGATTCTGTTGTATCCTCAAACCTGCCACTTTCTACAAACTGGCCCGCCAGGAGGCAGACGTTGTGAGCTTGTTGGAAACAGTTATGGCCTTCTCTCACTAAACTCTAAAGCGAGGTTGATATCTTGTGTGCACAGAGAAATATATGTACTAAAAATATTTTGTCTGCAGTGAGGTTTGTTGTTCGGAGCTGTTATACCTGGTTTGAATTTATTTCAAGTCCTCACTGTACATGTGTATTAGACTTATCCTAAATTCTTCTTCAATGCACATGAGTATATCTATAAAAAAGAAGTGTTAAAGTTCCTTTATTTAGCAACTGAATGGGTGCCTGGAACCCATAACAACTCTGGATACATGTGAGGATTAGGAGTCAGAAGTATCATGAAGATTATGAAGTTTAATTGAACAAAGATACACTACAGCAATGATCTCCATTCTCCACTTTCCAGAGCTGGTTAGCAGCTGACCACTACAGTTCATGCTTTTACACACATAATGGTGTGTCTGTATCTCCATCTGAATGGTGCAATGGTCTCCCTTATTAACAGTTACTGTAACCCACTTGTAACACTACAGTTCTGAATGTTCTCTCTTCCATCTCTAGTATAGCCACTGCTCACACCACTCTTTAAGTTCTTGCAAAGGTGCATTAAATGACCTTTCTTCCAACACTTATAATATTTTCAGTTGTGGTGTACACTCCTTTCAATGACTTCTTCTCTTGTCCCCCATCTAGTATACCTCACTACATTCAAATCCCATCAAGCTACTTTACGATACTCGTGCTACCATCAGTTCTTCTTAAATGTATTTACTTGACATGTTTATTCAACATTTCCACATTTTTCTCTATCTCAATAGCATCATCAGTTGAAGGATTGTTTACCTGCCATGCTTTATTATCCATTTCCCTGTTTGATGTATGAAACATCTATTGATCCGTCAAATATTCTTCATGAAACCCCTAGAATTTGCATGTGGTAGCTTAGTTATATAATTGTATATAATTGTTATTTTGGGAGCCCACAAATAAAATATGTCTTTCTAGCACCATGTTTACTTTCGAAGCTCAATGTCTCTCAGTTGTTACACCATTGCTATGGCAGAGGCCTAAGTACTTTTAGTCCGTGTACATAACAGCGCCAGTTTGTTTCTTGTTATTTCTCATTGTAAAATCTCCACCCCTTTATCAAAATCTAACAGTTATCACTTAAAAATGTCCTGTCACAACGGCCAAGGAATGCTGAGTTTTCCTTTCACAGATAAGAAAGAGAGGACAGGACAATCTTCTCCCTGTTTCCGGTCAATACCCTTTCCCTTGTGTCTGAATGGTTCAGTAGTATTTTATCAAACACATAAAAGTTGATGAAAGTAATGCTTGAGACAAGTGGCACATTCACCACACAACATTAGGTGGGCCTTGGGTGATTTGTCTTTGTAGGCCAAGACATTTGGCAATCTCCCAGCAATGGCTTACTACAGACATACCAACATTGTTTGCAGTTCATCTGCCACCATTCTTGATGGTCTCCCAGCAGTGATGCAACAGATGCTGGTGTTTCACCTAGTTGCGCCCCACAGACGGTGATGGTCTCCAGGCAGCAACACACCCTCTGGTATATCTTGCTCCACCTATCAACATTGAGGAATGTTGTCTCCCAAAGCATGCAGGGAGGTCCAATGTATGTTTCAGAGACACTTTGACAACGATGTGGAGAGCATATTTCTTGTCATTTGGCATACTACAGACCAGGGTCCTTGCAGCTCTCATGCAGTCTCACTCAAGGCACCACCAGATTGCCTACATACCACACATGACAGTGTTGATTACTTGAGCCCTGACATTTTTTGAAATAATGGTAGCAATTTAATGCAGTATTCATTTGTTCAAAGCCTGTAATATTCATAGCACAGACATTAATTGATCGCTGACTACTCCCTGGAAGATGCACAATGCTTTTGTCCTATAATTCTCTTGGGGTATCTACCTCATTCCTCTGTCCTTCAAAACCCATCCTAGTTAAAAAAAAAAAAAGGATTTGTAAAGCGCAACAAATCACCCGTGAGGGTCTCAACGCGCTGAATTGTAGGTACAGAGAGATTAAGTGATTTGCTCAGAAACAGAGGATGTTGATGCCCACGCCGAGACTCGAACCTGGTTCCCACCGGCTCCGAAGTCGGCAGCTCAGGCTGTTACGCCACATCTTGTCCCTGAGAGGATCAGGATGAGGAACAGGATTAAAGTCTAAAGCAAATGGGCACCACAGTCGTTTCCTGAACTTTAATGGTACAAAGATCCACCTGCAGTGACCTCCGGCCTCCAGCGACCAACTGACCACAGCCGCTCTTTCTAGAGCACATGCTCAGATTACAACATAACGTTGTTTGAACTGCTCATAAAGCATATATAACTCTAGAGCAAGTTCCCTTCATACCAAAGGGGATATCTTCAAGGCATTTTGCATCATGGATCAGCACCAGACTCCACCATGGAATCCTGGCTTGAGTTGTGCTATTTTACTGGGTGAAAAGTTTGAAACTGAGTTGTGGAGGTTCTTTTGCAGCATGGCAGTGATTGTGCTAGGTAGAAATGGGCAGGTTGGGTCCCTAATGTTTTGGGGGTTTTACCTTCACTTTTCATGAAGGCTCCTGAGGTCTGCTACTGCATGGAAATAGTTCCTAAATAGGGCCTTATTTAGAGAATGTGGGATGCCTAATGCTGTCATGGAGTATGTGACTAGTTATTTTATGAAACTTCTAGCAGGGTAATGTTGAACTTTCTGTACCTGTCAAATCAGTTCACAGAGTTTGAGATTTTCATCTCAGGATAAACAACCCCATCAGTAGTACATGGTTGGAAAAGGGCTTGCTTTGAAACAGGTTTGAAGACGATAATACATTATGACAATTTCAGTGTGATGAGATGACATTCTGTTTATCATCTCCCTGGCTTCTTTACTACGATCTTGCAGTTTTCTGTATACTTGAACGTTTATACTTTTCTTTTCACCTGTATTCCCAATTAGGGCCTGATTCTACGAAAAGAGAGAGGAATAGCATGAGGAGATGAAGGGAGGGTGGCTGGTTTGAGTGTTTTTGACAGGGCCAATTTTGGTTCCCCAGTACGGCCAGCTGCGGCCCGTGCAGGTAAGAAATGGGGGAGGGTCGTGGGTCCCCCTCCCGCCCATTTTTGAGAGTGGATTAGAGCCTGGGCCGTACGGAGGGGGCCCTCGAGAGCTGATAGCAAGCAGGCCAGGGTGGAGATGAAGGGGGCACAGCGCCCCTCAGCGATTGGCAAGCCTGGCTGGTCCAGATAATTGAAATACCTATCTCCCCCCCCCCCACAGCAAAGCAACAGGCCTTCTGGGGACTGACAGAGGAGCAGGGAGCGGACTGAGACCCCGTACCTCCCTCCCCTTGCTGAGCCTGCAGCGGCCCTGCAGGTTTAGACCACCCTACAGGGAGTTCTGCAAGAGGGGCCCCTGCGGTCTCTTGCAACAGCCACTGGCGGCTGCTGGATCCCGCCACAGCGACTGGCCCCAAAATAGCCTGGGATATTAAAGCCTCATGGTTTTCCAGCCGCTGTGATAGTGAAGCTCTATGCCTAGGTCAGTGAAGATAGGACCGGCGCCGGAGCGCCCTGTTATAGGCCACATCCCAGCTCCCGCACGGAAGGCGGCGCCAGATAGCTCATCGAGGCCGCTAGTCCTATATCCGCCGATAACACAGACCTCTTAACTGTGCGCCCTAGCAGGCCTGCGCCATGTTGGTGAACCAAACAAAATAAGATTGCTCCCTTAAAGACATGTTTGTGAAGCGGGACGAGCAGCACCGTACGAGAAACAGTTGCAGACCGGGGGAGAACACAAGGAGGATCCTGACGACGGGGAGGGCCCTGTCACCAAGTCCTTCCTGGAATTTCTTTTCGCATCACTTAGAGGAGACCTCCAATCCATGAAGGCAGAGCTTGCAGCGGACCTTGGTGAGGTTCGTCGTGATCTGGAGGAGGTAGGAGACAGAGTGGCCGCAGTAGAAGACTGAGAAATGAGCCGAGAGGAAGGGATGGAGTGGCTGCAGCAAGAAGTCCTGCGTCTTAAGGAGCAACATCTAGACCTACAGGCACACAATGAAGATTTGGAAAACCGCTCCCGCAGGAATAATATTTGCATCCGGGGAGTGCCGATGCATGCTGAGGGAACGAACCTTTGGGATTACGTTGTAGAACTCTTTCAACATATCCTAGGCCACTTGGGAGAGGCACCACGGCAGCTTGACCGTGTCAACAGGGTGGAGCCTCCCAGATCTGAAAAGAATCCACCTGCTGACATCCTGGTGTGTGTACATGATTTTCAAACAAAGGAGGACATTCTAAAGAAAGCCTGAGAGGCGCACCCGCTCCAGTTCCAAGGCCACTCCCCAGTTCTCTACCAGGGCCTCTCCCGGATCACCCTGCAAAAGCGAAGAGAATTTCGTCCGGTCACTGACCACTTGCAAAAAGCAGACATAACATACTCAAGGGGGTATCCCTTTCAGGATCATCTTTCCCCACGATGGAGCACAGCACCAACTGAGATCCCTCTGGGAAGCCTGCGCCATGCTCTACATTGAAGACCCCGCGGAGGCGCAGGGATGGGTTATTCCACTGATCGCAGAAGACAGAAGAAGCCGGGCTGGAAGCCGGTCAAGGGAGCCCCTATTAGAACGAAGCCGGCAATCAGTACTCCAGGCGCTCTCAGAAGAATCCACCCTCTCGGAAGCGACTTGAAGCCAAAGGGAATCAATTGAAACGGCTTTCGGTCTAGGGTATGTTCGAGGACAAAGCGGCAGCATCAGGAATACCGGGGCGCTGCAGGACTGCCTTTCCTGATGCCCTGCCCTACTTGTGACTGCAGGTCCTCTGAGTTCTTTCCTGGTGCTAATGGATGCCACGAATGGACGAAGCTCCCTAACAACCATGCCGTTTTGACGAACTCTGGTCATATCACATTGTTCTTAATTTTACTAAATTGGTTTTCTTGGGGTCTTTTCTGTCTTCTTTTTGTTCGCACTCCTCTGCACCACCGCTGCTACCTAGGCCTTTGCAACCACGCCTCGATAGGACCCCCCATCCATGTGCCTGGCATCCTACCTATGAGACTCTTGGGGGAAGGATTTACTTGCGCAACTCAGGCCCAAAGCCCGGGACCTATGCATTGTCAGTCTGAATGTCCGGGGTCTAAATAGCCCGGTAAAGTGTGCTGCAGTACTTTCCTTCCTGGAGCAGGCTGGCGGTGACATCTGCCTGCTACAGGAGACGCACTTACTTGACAAATATACTCCCTGCATGCAATTGCGCTGGTTCCCCTGAAAGTACTGGTCCTCCGACCCTGCAAAAAAGAATGGGGTAGCTATTCTCCTTGCCCAGAAGTTCCATGGCAAGCTAATATCCACGTTCATGGGAGTTAAGGGTAGGGTATTAGTGATTAGGCTACAATGGGACGCTGTCACTTTCACCCTGGCTAACATGTACGCACCTAATGACAGGCAGGAACCCTTCATTATCAATGACCTGGTGATGGCCCTTAATTCCCCTGACTCAGCTATTCTGATATGGGGAGACTTTAACCTAGTGATGGACCCTTCTCAGCTGCCGGCCTCAAATGGCTGGCTGATGGCACGCTCTTTGATATCTGGAGACATCTCCCCCCACCATCAGAGACTACACGTTTTACTCTGCAACCCACAAGTCATATTCTCGAATTGACCACTTTCTCACTTCCCCAGCCCTCACAGTCTTTTTCAGAGCTCTGAGCATAGCACAGTCTTTGTAAGATCACGCCCCGATCGCATTAACAATACAGATGAACACAGCACGATTCCGTTCTTCACGATGGTGACTGTGTGACTGTGTGACGCTATGCTTCAATCACACAGACGGTAGTGGCGATATGCGCTGCCATAGGGGATTACCTCTGCAATAATGACCTTGAAGGGGCTCGTCTCTCCTCGGTGTGGTAGGCACTCAAGCTCGTCCTTCGGGGCGAGTTGATCGTTACTGCGGCGGCCGAGAATAGGCTGCGACGGGAAAAGTGACAACAGCTTGAACAAGTGGTCTCCGAGCTAGAGTCGATTCACAAACGCATGGGGGCCCCAAGGGTCTGCAGGAATTTGAGAAGCAGAGACTTCTCCTAAAATGCCTTGACCATCACTGGGTGGAATACGCCCTCTTACGACTCAGGCATAAATTCTACCTATATGGGGATCGATGCGGCCGCGTGCTGGCACACAGACTGCGTGGCAAGGCACTGTCCGGGTCTGTGAGCACCCTATCTGGGGTAGAGGTCCAGATGGACCCTGAGATAGCTGAGGCTTTTAAGGATTTCTATAGCGTCCTGTATGCTGGCTTAGATGCCCCGGCCAAAGACACTGAGGCCTATCTGCAAGAGGTCCCTCTGACATGCCTCCCACCGGACCTCGCGTCCCAGCTAGATCAACACATTCGAGTAGAAAAGGTGGTCACGGCTATTGCTTACCTCAAACCCTCTAAGACGCCAGGCCCAGATGGCTTCACCCCCCTATTTTATAAAACCTTCTGTCAAGAGCTAGCTCCCTTACAGACTCAGCTGTTTAACTCTTTCCTAGATTCCGGCTCCCTTACTGACACAATGTTGAAGGCATCCATCTCTGTGATTCTTAAGCCGCAGAAAGACCCCAAGGACTATGGGGCCTATAGGCCCATCTCCCTGCTCAATACTGACGCCAAACTTTTTACTGGCATCTTAGCGGCGTGACTCAGCCCTGTCATGCCGGGCCTGATCGACCCCGATCAATTGGGCTTCATCCCAGCGCGACAATGTGGGGACAATATGAAACGACTCCTTTATCTCACTGACCTTACCCAGCGATCCCAGAGGAAGGCCATCTTCCTCTCCATCGATGCAGAAAAGGCATTTGATCGCGTCCACTGGCCTTACTTACTTGCCACTCTCCGCAAGTTTGGATTCGGGGATAGATTTATAGCATGGATACGCTGCATTTATAGCGTTCCCAGGGCCTCGGTGTGGGTCAACAGGACTTCGTCTTCTATGTTCCATATAGCACAGGGAACTCGTCAGGGAGCCCCCTCTCCCCGCTCCTATTTGCACGCTACATGGAGCTTATGGCGCAGAGAGTCAGGGACAACCCACGGGTCACAGGGATTCACCTCGGAGCCAACACACATACAATTAGCCGGTATGTTGATGATATTATCCTGTCCCTGACAAACCCGTTAACCTTGCTGCATCCCTGCTTGAGGAACTGAGGGCATTTAGTGAGGTGTTGGGATTTAAAGTCAACCTTCAAAAATCCCAGATTTTGAATCTCTTGGTCGCTCCGCCCTTGGTAGCCACACTGCAAGCACAGTTCCCCTTTGTGTGGGCGGCGGAGACTATACCATTCTTAGGAATCTTACTGGCCCCCATGCCGGGTAGGACACTTGCAGCCCACTACGGCCCCCTTCTCGCCCAGACCAACAAGACGCTCTCTGCATGGGGCTGTCATGGTCAGACGTATTGCGGCTGTTAAAATGACAATACTCCCGCACATTTCTTTTTTTATATTTCAGACCATACCATTGACTCCATCGCCAGTGATCCTCCATACCCTACAACTCGCCATTAACTGGTTCATCTGGAATGGCAAGAAACCGCGTCTTTGCCAACAACTTATCCACCCAAAAGCGGAGGGAGGCCCGGCGCTTCCCCATATCCTGCGGTATTTCCAGGCTGCACAGCTGCGCTTTGTCGTGGAGTGGAAGCCTGCTGCTCTCTGAAAATCACTGGTCCTTTATGGATCAGACGATAGCAGGCACTAACATCTGGAGAAAGATGTGGCTGCCTGGCAAGCATAGGGCCTGGGGGCTATACTCTTCTCCGGTAATAGCCACAACCATGAACATTTGGGACGCGGTGGCTCTCAAACACAAACTAACAATGTTCCCCTCTCAGATGACGCAGATTATTGACAACCCTGACTTCCCCCCGGGGATGAGTTCAGAGGTTTTCCATTGTTGGCGTGAGCAAGGATGCAAACAGATGGGCTTGCGATTCAACCCCCTGGGGGTCATTCCTTTCGACCGGCTGCAACAAGACTACTCACTACAGGTATTCACTACAAGGAGCTATAGAGGGAAATCACCAGGCCACCCTCCTCTCACAAATCATCAATACAATAGAGACCTGGCTATGAGAGAGTTTCTTCAATGTTACTCTTAGGAGCTGCTAAGAGTAACATTGAAGAAACTCTCTCATAGCCAGGTCTCTATTGTACTCACTACAGGTGACAGACTTGTTCCATTACGCGCAAATGAGGCACTGGGTGACCTCCCGAGCGATGAACCCGGATCCTCTCGCCCGCTAACCCGCTTTGAAAAGTGACTAGTATGCAAAGACGTAGATAAACATATTATTTCTGAACTCTATGCTCTCCTCTCTGATGAGAACAACGCTTCCAAGACCAAGGGCCAACTCCGCTGGGAGGATGAACTGGGGGTGACCCCTTTCCAGCAAGGAATGGCAGGATATATACTATAGGGTACATCACACAGCGCACGATATGTCCGGCACAGAGGCAGCGTACAAAATTGCTACCTATTGGTACTTAACCCCTGCACAAATTCATAGCTGGAATAGAGGGTGTACCTAAAAGTGCTGGTGGGGCTGTGGTCAAACGGGCTCTCTCCATCACCTGCTGTGGCGTTGTCCCAGCTGGCCAGGTATTGGGATCGGGTCCTGAATGTCATCGACCAAGCATTTGACATGATTATACCCCGCTTCCCTGCATACACGATTTTGGGCCTATCCTACCCCCTGATCTTTCCTCTACGGTTGATTAGAGGCAGACAAATAGCGCTTGCATTGAATGCCGCCCGACAAGTACTTCTTGTGCGATGGGGCACGGATGAGACCCCAGAACATGTGTTGTGGCTTCATAGATTATGGGTCTCGCTGGCAATGGAACGCATGTCACTGATGGCGTACAACGGAGCAGCCAAATATCCAGAGCTTTGGGCCCCATTCATTAAATTCTGTCCCCAGAGTTTCGGGAAGTGACCTGCCCGAAATATTTGCAGATTTTGGGATTGCTCCCTGGGGATGTCAATGAGGGTACCCAGACCGATTCCTGAGGGCTTGACTGATCCTGATTCTCACTTAGCTTACTTCCTAGGGAACTGTGATAATGGACGTGTAGGTGCGAAGGAGTTGGGGGAGGAAGGGAGGAGGCTGGGCGGGTTCTATTATTGTTTTGTATTTCCTTGGGTTCTTTCCTTTCTTCTTCTATTTTCATCTCTCTCCAAATTACAAAGTTCAAAAGTCCGCATAACGCTGCTGGCCTTCGGTTTATAGGCTGAGAGCTGTGTATCATTTGCTACATTAATGCACACTGCCAGCCAATGGTTGTAGGCAGAAAACTGTGTTGTTGCTCAGTGGGCCATAATAAAAAAGAATTGTTCCATAAAAATAAAGTCCCACAGAGCCTGTGTAACTAGACAATAGACGGGATAAAGAAGCTTGTCTGAAGAACTAAAAAGAAATGTCCATTGAAGTGGCAGCACTAACAATTGAATAATATTGTTACCAGAAGGTCTATGAAATTAGGTTTAGAGAAAGGGAACAGGTGTTAGAGTATCCACCAGAAAGGGCGTTAACGAAAGTAAGTAACTTGTTTTTCTGGTAGATACTTCTCCCTGCAGATTGCTCACCTTAAGAACAGATATCATAGCAGTACTTCCCAAAGGTGGGGGGTCTGGGCAGAGGAGTCGGAGCAGAAAATCTTGTTGGACCTATTGGGCTAAATGGCTCTCCCATCAAACCTGCATGCGAATGTAGTAGTTTTTATGAACCTCTGCACTGATGCACATGTTGCAGCCTTTTAGATTTCCAGAACTGGAGATTCCTTTTTCCAGTGCTATCTTAGCGGCCTTGGTTCTGGTGGAATGAGCCTGCATGCCTTCAGGGGACTTCTTCTTAGCCAGTGCATATCACATTTTGATGCAGAGGATCTTTCTTGGCAAGATACCTTTCTTCACTGCCTTCTCTTTCCTCGCTCCAAGAGAACTCTACAAAGAGCTAATCATCCCCATAACAATCCCTTGTACGGTAAATGTATAAACTCAACACTCTGTTAGGGTCGCACCAAGGGAGTCTCTACTTCTGTAAAAGGTGAAGTGAACTGAAAAACTTGCTAGATTGACTGAAAGGCCAATGGGATAAGAAGGCCACCGGGGTCCTTAGCACTAACTTGTCCTAGAAGAAGGTGGTGTAGAGCGGATGCACCGAGGATGCCTGTAATTCACTCGCGCATCCCATGGAGGTGATAGCATTCAGGAAGACCGTTTTGAGAGTCAGTGATCTCAGTGAGCAGCTGTGCACAGGCTCAAAAGGAATGCATAAGAAGAATGTCAACACTAAGCTCAAGTCCCATTGCGGCATGACAAATGTCTTCGAAAGAATGATGTGAGTTCAACCTTTGATAAAGCACATCACAACAGGCGATAAAAGTAGAGATGGTTAATCGGGTAAATCGAGTAAGACCAAAAGCGCCAACAAATAATCTTTAACTGTGCCCACTGCAAGGCTTTGCTGGGCTAATGATAAGACAAACAATAACACATCCAAAAGTTTGGCTTGCAGAGGGTCAGTATCTTCCACTGCCCGGCATAGATGAACTGTGTTGAAGGGAATCAGGCTGAATGCATAATATTGAATCCAGCGACTGGCAGATCGAACACATTTAACTGTCACCACTCAGTCTCCACATATGGAGGTGTAAGTTGAAGAGACTCAGGTGCAGGACTCTCCCCTGTTGCTGAGACAGGAGGTCTTCCTAAAGTTGTAGCCAGATCTTCGGGCAGACGTTCACGCTCAGGAGCTCTGGTTAACGCACTACCCTTGCCCAGTCTGGGGCTATTAAGATAACTTGACCTGGTCTGTCCTGGCTTTCCTCAAAACTCGAGGCAGAGTTGGGATTATGTAGAGAAGACCTGTGTGCCAATGCAGTCAGAATGTGTCTCATAATGACTTTTCTGAAGGAACTCCATTCAGACACATACAGATATGGGGCACATCTTCTGCACATTTCGTTGGTGTGAAGTATCCACCGGGTGATTTACATTGGAGAAGAGTTGCCCAGACATCTGCAGCTCTCTTCTTTAGTATAGAAGTGCACTGAGGGCAAATGGCCCATTGCGCTCCGGTAGCAATACCGTTTTCTGCCTTCTGGTGTCCTCTCCCTGCTCTTCCATCAGACCCTTCAAATGAAAGCAACACGGGCCATTGTGCTTGGCTCTCCTCCCTCTATTGTCTTTGCATTTGCTTTCTTCCCGTATTTGCAGAACCAAGTCCTTCACTTTCATCACTGTGGGCTACATGTTTTACTCCTGGAATTTAGATGTAAATCACGCCAGTTCAGGAGTAAGACATTACTGATCAGAGAGAAAGCTTTAATGAATCAGAGTGGACTATGCCATTTATTGAATTGATGAATAATTTTTGCATTAGTGTATTGTAACTGAAATCTAAAATATTTCTTAGGGAAAATGAAAAAATCGAAATTTTACAGCCATGTACTGGAAATTTTCAAGAACAAATATTTACTGACTGCAAAGTTCAGTTCTACAGCCATTTTGAAAAATGAGTCCTATGAGCCCGTTCACGAAATCCAGTCTTGCATGTAGTGCTCTTTGGCATCTTTCTTCCATCTGTGACTGCCACACTGTGCAGTGCAGTTTATCTCCATGACAAGCATTCATGAAAGAGATGGTTGTATGTCGCGAGGTGACACTAAATAGTTAGTTTGGCTTCAAAATGATTCTGAAAAGCATCCAGTGTCCAGCTTCCCCTGCATGAGAACATTCTATTGTGAGTTCACTTCGATTTCTCAGGTCTTGGCTCATATTTTTCGAAAAAAAATAATGCAAAGGTTAGATCATGTTTGGGGCATTGACGAGAGTCGAGGTATTTCGCTGCTGATGTTTTCTTTAATAACCTGCGGTGTTTGCCACTCTCTGCAGGAGCGTGTTGTCAGTGACAGGCTCGGGGAAGTTTATTTATTGCTTGGACACTGCTTGTATACGAATGGCTTTGCAGCAAATCACTGCCACTGTGAGCTCTCCTGGACGTCCCAAGAGTGGATGTGCATCAGTGTATTCATGCATTAATGTACCCAGCAATGAAACGTGATTAGCATTAATTATTACACCGAGGCTGTACGTGCCACTTACCGCTTCTGGCAGTGGGCGCGATGCATAACCAGGACCCAGAGCGCTGGTCCAACCACAAAACATCAGAAGATGTTTTTATCACAAAACCAGACCGCTTCTGAAGCTGTGGATGGAAGAAGCGAGGGATTTCTTTATATCTCCATATTAATTTATAAGTGAGTTGCTAACAAAAACATCTATCTGAATAGTAACAATTACTATTTTCTGCCCAGCCCCTCCCTATTGTCACCCCTCAAACCAAATAAGCGCACCTCATCTTACTTCCTATGAAACGCCTGGAACAGAAAGCCCCAGGGGAAGAATTACACAAAGTGCAACTGGCATTTGCAGCCTGAATTACTTTGGTAGTACTGAAGGGGGCGTGTACACATCTACGGCCCCTTCTGTAAAACTGTGCAATCCTACGTAGGCTTTCCCTCATCTGTATGGGGGTGTGACCACATGCAGATGAGGGAACACCTTGGCGCAGGCGCAGTATAGATGCAGGCATAGATGCAAAGAGTCCATCAGGAGGTGCATTGATTACACACCACATATGAAGTGCCACACAGACATTGTGTCCCCTCTTGAGAGCTTCCCTGGGAGGGGGAGGTCTGGGGCCCCAGGGACTCCCCCAGGCATATTCTTGCAGGCAGGCATAGCAGCACACTGCACCCCCCTGTTGGGAGAACCCTGCACCCCCTGCAAAAGAATGGGCTAGTCACCTTGCACTGGAAGGGGGACCGGCAGTTTCGAGCCTTCAAAATTACTTTAAATGCTGTGCTGTCAGCGGCGGCTCCTCCACAATGGCAAAGGAGCGTCACCCTACTGCCTGGCTCACAGCCATCAAATGAGAAATAAAGTGATGTTCTTGCATCGTTTTATTTTGCATTTGCCGGCTCTGAGCCTGCGGTAGGGAGGGTTGGGCCGAGGCATGGGAGGGGGGAGGAGGAGTGCCATGTGCACTCCCTAAGTGCCCATGTGTGTTTGGCCAGCCGTCTCAGCCCGACCAAAACACACATGCGCATTTAATTTTCTCCAGCCCGACTGCATTGAGCAGCCTGGCTGGAGAAACCCCCACACACTCCCTGGCCTGAGCGGAGCGTCTTTCTAGCCTGCTCAGGCCAATCCGCGCTGCTCTGCAGCACAGGGATTGGATGGGAGTCTGTCTCAGGGGCTGCTTAGCCCAGGAGGAGGAGATGCGGCGCGATGCAATGCTGGAGGTGGCCACCGGCTAAAGGTAAGTTTAAAAAAAAATATATATTATTTATAACACCACCCCCCACGCGACCTCCTCCCCCTGTGCTCTACCTCCTGCGTTGTCTCCACCCACCCCACCACCCTTTGTTTGTGGCGGTCACCACTGTGTGCTGTACCAATGCAGGTGTGATTTCGATCGCATGAGATCTGGTATGTTTGCCACATACACCTTGTTGATCCTTGGGTTTAAATGACTCAAAAAATACCCAACTGTATTTTCCACTGTTTGGAGTGGAACTGCATCTCAGAAGGAGTTACATCTTCTTGGCGCTGTCATTGCGGCCAGAGACTAAGTTAATACTCTCGGACTGTCAACATTATTAGAATAGGGAATGAGGATTTGAGGTCTGTCATGAAGATGATGAAATTGTCCACAAATAATAATATCTTGTGGTCGCTTCCTCAGAAATTATTCTGTCCTCAGATCTGATCCAGAAGGCCGGCAGCTCCATAGCCATTGCAACAAGCATTGGCATTGCCAATAGGTCTCGCCTTTGGGGCCTTATAAGTGTTTAGACAGAGCTATTGGCTTTGTTAACGTTTTTAATATGTGTTGTAGAGCATTGTGAATGTTGTGCAGCATGTTTAAAAGTTATGTTATAATAAAAAAAGTGTTCTAACCATTTTTGTCACCTTATATATAACCTAGAAAACATTATATACAACTGAAGTACCCTAATAAAAACCAGAATTAACACCAAAAATGTGTTCTAGTTTTTTTGTTTATGCAATGCTGTCAATTTTTCCCTGCCTGTTCTAATGCTTTTATGTTATAGTTTTTATTGTTAGGTGGGGGCAGTTCATCATAGTAACATAACATAACGTGTATTTGTAAAGCGCACTTTCACCCGCAAAGGGGCATCTTGGCGCTGAATAGCAGACGTCTATTGGTTACCCAACTCAGTAGTACTCATTTTCTCGACCTCGGAAAGGATGAAAGGCTGAGTGAATTTGACGGGATTTGGACCTGTGACCATGAGGTCGAACACAGTCCCCTGCAGTGAGCACAAATACATGTAAAACCCGGGAAACATGGTGTAAGTTGAGCACAGTGCATGTGTGTATAGCACAGAGTAAGTGTAGAACACAGAATATACACCACACATGGAGCACATGGCAATATGTTGTAAAATATATGCACAGCAGAGTTCACAGTAGGGCCCTGTTGTGGCAATACATACTTAGAGCTTAGTGTACGCAAAGCGCGGGGTAGAAAGGGTGCATGTAAAACACAGGTAAGAGGGCGGTAGATGTACAGCACCGTGACGACAGAACAAGGCAGGCCACGAAACAAGGTAGTAGTATATTGCACAGAAAACATGCCGAGCACAAAGCACGCGCACAAGTCTGCCACACAGCACAGAGTACACGTACAGCATGCAAGGTCAATATGGAAGTCATTCAGGTGGTGGTAGCGCATTTAAAAAGGGTGAAAAGACATAAAAACATCTGAGTACACGTAAATCAAGTACCAGTAGAAGAGAGTACACAGAGTTAAGCACACAATACAAGGTAAACGCGGAGTACGTGCTACACGTACAACACCGAGGACACAGAATGGGTGAAGGAATGAGTGGGCGTGGAGTAGGTTAGTATGATGGGGGAGAAAGGGATAAGTGGATCTTAGTGGAAGAGAGCTGGGGATGAACGAGGGCAAGAAGGGGTGATTGATGGCTGGTGGAACAGGGAATGGAGAGTAAAGAGGGTGAAGGTGAGTGAAGGAATGGGCGTGGTTATGAAGGATGTGGGGAGGTGGTAAAGGAGGAGATGAGGAATGAGGTAGGCGAAGTAGGGCGGTGAGGATGGGGCGGGTAGTAAAAGGAGGGGGTAAATGCACGAGGGGAGGGGCTTGGAAGTGAGATGGGGACCCAGTGAGGGTTGTGGAGGCAAGATAGGACTCAAGCAAAGAATTGGAGTGTCGGGGGCAAATGAGTACGGGAGGGCAGCGAAAGGGAGTGCGGGAGGGAATGTGTGGAAGGGAGTTAGAATACATTCTCAGGGTGAGGGGTAAAAGGGTAGTGCGGAGTGGTTTCATAGAAGCGACGTGGGAGGGGAAGTTAGGGGTTGTGAAGTGGGCGAGGAAAGCATCTACGGCTGTGGGGGTGAGAGAGAACTTAGGGGGATAGAGGGAAGCCGAGTGGGGGGCAAGGCAGAGCCGAGGTAGGAATTTGTGAGCGGAAGTAAAGACTGAGTTAACATGAGTGGGCAGGGGGAATGAGGGTGAGGGGAAGGCGTATGGGGGCATTAATTGAAGATGTAAAGGGAAATCAAACCGAGAAAAGAGGTGGAAGTGAGAGAATAAGGATGTGAAACTGCTGGAGAAGGTCGAGAGGCTGCGGGGGCGGAAGGAGGGGAGGGAGGCATGGTCAGAGAGGAGAGGTGGGGACTGAAAAAAACAAGCGCGGCCGCTAAACTGAAAGCGACCGCACTGTGTTTAATGATCCACGACGAGGAATGCAGCTGGCACCCTGCGCGCCGTTGCTCGCTCCCGACAGCTAGATGCCGTGGGAGTGAGGTGGGGAGTGAAACAAGCATTGGCATAGCCAATAGGTCTCGCCTTTGGGGCCTTATAAGTGTTTAGACAGAGCTATTGGCTTTGTTAACGTTTTTAATATGTGTTGTAGAGCATTGTGAATGTTGTGCAGCATGTTTAAAAGTTATAAGATATAATAAAAAAAGTGTTATGACCATTTTTGTCACCTTATATATAACCTAGAAAACATTATATACAACTGAAGTACCCTAATAAAACCAGAATTAACACCAAAAATGTGTTCTAGTTTTTTTGTTTATGCAATGCTGTCAATTTTTCCCTGCCTGTTCTAATGCTTTTTTGTTATAGTTTTTATTGTTAGGTGGGGGCAGTTCATCATAGTAACATAACATAATGTGTATTTGTAAAGCGCACTTTCACCCGCAAAGGGGCATCTTGGCGCTGAATAACAGACGTCTATTGGTTACCCAACTCAATAGTACTCATTTTCTCGACCTCAGAAAGGATGAAAGGCTGAGTGAATTTGACGGGATTTGGACCTGTGACCATGAGGTCGAACACAGTCCCCTGCAGTGAGCACAAATACATGTAAAACCCGCTAAACATGGTGTAAGTTGAGCACAGTGCATGTGTGTATAGCACAGAGTAAGTGTAGAACACAGAATATACACCACACATGGAGCACATGGCAATATGTTGTAAAATATATGCACAGCAGAGTTCACAGTAGGGCCATGTTGTGGCAATACATACTTAGAGCTTAGTGTACGCAAAGCGCGGGGTAGAAAGGGTGCATGTAAAACACAGGTAAGAGGGCGGTAGATGTACAGCACCGAGACCACAGAACAAGGCAGGCCACGAAACACAAGGTAGTAGTATATTGCACAGAAAACATGCCGAGCACAAAGCACGCGCACACGACTGCCACACAGCACAGAGTACACGTACAGCATGCAAGGTTGATATGGAAGTCATTCAGGTGGTGGTAGTGCGTTTAAAAAGAGTGAAAAGACATAGAAACATCTGAGTACACGTAAATCAAGTACCAGTAGAAGAGAGTACACAGAGCTAAGCACATAATACAAGGTAAACACGGAGCACGTGCTACATGTACAACATCGAGGACACAGAATGGGTGAAGGAATGAGTGGGCGTGGAGTAAGTTAGTATGATGGGGGAGAAAGGGATGAGTGGATCTTAGTGGAAGGGAGCTGGGGATGAACGAGGGCAAGAAGGGGTGATTGATGGCTGGTGGAACAGGGAATGGAGAGTAAAGAGGGTGAAGGTGAGTGAAGGAATGGGCGTGGCTATGAAGGATGTGGGGAGGTGGTAAAGGAGGAGATGAGAAATGAGGGAGGCGAAGTAGGGCGGTGAGGATGGGGTGGGTAGTAAAAGGAGGGGGTAAATACACGAGGGGAGGGGTGTGGAAGTAAGATGGGGACCCAGTGAGGGTTGTGGAGGCAAGATAGGACTCAAGCAAAGAATTGGAGTGTCGGGGGCAAATGAGTGCGGGAGGGCAGCGAAAGGGAGTGCGGGAGGGAATGTGTGGAAGGGAGATAGAATACATTTTCAGGGTGAGGGGTAAAAGGGTAGTGCAGAGTGGTTTCGTAGAAGCGACGTGGGAGGGGAAGTTAGGGGTATTGAAGTGGGTGAGGAAAGCATCTACGGCTGTGGGGTGAGAGAGAACTTAGGGGGATAGAGGGAAGCCAAGGGTGGGGCAAGGTCGAGCCGAGGTAGGAATTTGTGAGCGGAAGTAAAGACTGAGTTAACATGAGTGGGCAGGGGGAATGAGGGTGAGGGGAAGGCGTATGGGGGCATTAATTGAAGATGTAAAGGGAAATCAAACTGAGAAAAGAGGTGGAAGTGAGAGAATACGGATGTGAAACTGCTGGAGAAGGTCGAGAGGCTGTGGGGGCAGAAGGAGAGGAGGGAGGCATGGTCAGAGAGGAGAGGTGGGGAGTGAAAAAAACAAGCGCAACCGCTAAACTGAAAGCGACTGCGCTGTGTTTAACGATCCACGACGAGGAATGCAGCTGGCACCCTGCGCGTCGCTGCTCACTCCCGACAGCTGGATGCCGTGGGAGTGAACATTTACAGAAAAGGTGGGACATGCACCCGCCTTTAGTCAATTGCGTGCTTTCATTTTTTAAAGCCACACGCAAAGGCCAATAGAATGTGTGGAAGTTGAAAAACCACACGGACAAGTTTTGAGAAAGTCTGGAGTGATTCCAAGAGGCCTCCCTATAGAGCAGCGCATGCGCGCTGCGCTAGGCTCGACCTAAAAAGTAGAAAGGAGAGTGGATATCTGCAGTAGTAGCGAAAAAAGGCTTGAAAGCACATCCTCAACCACACCTATCATCAACAGTGAGATGTAGCATATCATGACAATATCTATGAATCTTTCCCCAAACCAAGCGTCCATCGGACCGCAGCTTTAATGTCCAGTCCATGCTTCTCCGCATGAAGCTATATTCATGCCTTTTTATCCCTCCTCTTATTGGTTTTTAAGGCAGGCAAATCTCTGAGTAGCCTCAAAGGTTGGTTATGTACTGTAGCATTTGTATATTACTGCTCTACCCGTTAAAGCACTTTCTTGTTGGTTGAGTAAAGTGCTACAATTGTACTGCAAGCTCGTAAGAGTGTTGGTTGAGGTTTAACATATAGGCAGTGTTACTGAAATTATGTGGCAATTGTAGGCCAATTTATGCGACAGGTAGACTAAATTAAGTGGCATGGAAAGGGAAATTATAGAACACATTCTGTTGCATTTTTACCACTATTTTGACATTTTAACACAAATATAACACCTGTTGCTAAAAAAAAAAAAGTATCGCATTACTATAGAAAATACTTGAGAAAGTAAAGTATATACATTTAGCAGATCCCATTTAAAATGTTATTGATTAACAAATAATGACTATGTCTTGCAGAGAAGAACTGGACTTCCTATTTCTTTACATTGACAACTAACTTCCGGTGTAAAATAATTTACATAAACTATACTTTGTTTCTGTGAGGACAAAAGGAGCTCCTCCTTTATTCAGGGCATCCCAAATATTTTAAAGCTGCTCTTCAGTCTAGGGTTTCTTCAGTGTCCACAATATTGGTCTGTGGAAACACCGCTATGCAATAAGAGACAGGCTTGCAGAACAATATAGAAAATGCATATGTATCATGTACATATCTCAGTGGGAGATCTCAGACCTTAAAAGAGAAGCAACATGTTTGGAAACTTTCTGCTCTTTGAGTGCCCTGCTTTGGGTCAGAGTCTGTGGAGTACCATGGATTTACATAAGTAATAAAACAATCGTTTTTATGGCAAACAGAGAATCATTATTTTCACTCTGTTTGAATTACATTGAAATATGAAACATTTTTTTTCTTGCCCAATCAAAGGCCCACTTCCAGTCTATCAGTTGAGGCATTACTACTTTGGCATTGACGTTTTAACCTCTTAAGTACCTGTTTTTACATCAGAATACAGCAAACAACAACTTAAAGGTGACTAGCTAAATTTGATGCAAAATGTCTGCCAGTGCAGTGCATCTACTGTGCCATGTTTATTTGCTAACTTTTGAACCTTTTGAGCCAGTGACAATATCCTTCTTAGTTTGAATCTGCAAATTATGAATCATATTCTGGATTATGCAATGCACATGATAAATCTATATTTACGTGGAAATCAATGTGGCTGAAGAATCATTAAATTCTATTGGCCATGCCTATCTGTAATATGTTTTGTGTCATGTATGATGCATGGAGGTGTGCTCCAAACGTCTCGCAGTTCGTAGCAGCTTCTTGCACATGAAATGGGATGCAAAATAGTGTTATGAATACGTTTTCAGATTGTGTATTCAAAATAATGCAACTTGTATCTTGAACTCAGTTAAATCATGATTTGGGGAACTGCCAGGTCTTTATTACTATCCTGAGGTGCACATGTAACCAGAGTCGTACTGGGACAGAAAATAGGCCTGGGCACCAAAATAAAAGTGCCCCCCATTGTTGAATCAAATAGCTAAAAAAGTGGCCAACATTGGAAATGGGGGCGGTTTTGAACTTGTAAAGACAAGCTGCATAGGTGTTTTGCAAGGTAGCAGAGACTAAATGCATTTGAGCTTGCTGCAAGTAATGTTTGTGGCAATATTAGCGAAACCGGCCCCAGACCATAAAACAGGCCCCCAACCAGCCAGAAAACTGGTCAACACACTGACCTGTCAGATCAGCCCAACAGGCACTACCTGATTGCCATATAGGCCATTCCGACACTGCATGTAACTACTGATTATCCTTATTCTTTACAGGAGCGTATGCCAGAGGTTCCATGCCTGTTCTGCAAATGAGTTCCCACCAATACAGGTTTTTTAAAATGGAGGAATGATCACGAATGGGGCTGTTTTGGATTTGAGGTTTCTCCTTGGACTGTACAGTCTCAGTTTTGACTGAAAGAAGTTTGGCTGTCCCATGGATTGTCCAGTGAGCAAAGCAGCGTTCTTGAAGGAGGTGTTGTAGATTGCTAATTAAGTGTCTAGGGAGTCCAATATAGCCCATGGGTATAATCAAGATGTGACAGCGCTGGAGCCATCAAGGCCTGTAATGTGTGGGCAAGGCTCAGGTACACAGAGTAATGCTCCCATCCTTTGGAAAGCACCTTTGGTCACTTGGTTAACTCGGGTTTGAAATCAGACTTTGGAGTTCAAGATCACACTTGAGTTCTAAAGACTATGAGGAGATAGAGTTTTAATTGTGCCATGATCCGTGGGTAAGTTTATCTGTTTTAGAGAAGTTAATTTTCAGATAGCTCTGTAGCATCAGTAGTCTGCTGCCATGAAGCAAAGCTGAGGTTCAAGAGTTTTAAGCTAAATTTAGACTAGTTATAACATGTAAACCTGAAATAATAAACACCAAATTTGGGATAAGTGAAATCTAAATAGAAGAGGGTTGATTGTTGAGCCTTGGGAAATACCTACCTCAAAGATGAATGGTGATGAGCAGAATGGAATCGGTGGGAAAATGTGTGCTCCGTCTGTATGGTAGGAAGTAATCCAATTAAGGACCAGTCCTCTATCACTTGGTCGTTATACTAGTAGTTGGCATTCAAATTTGTCACATTGGGAATATAATGGTGACTGTAGTAGAATCAACATTAGTCTGGAGTTCTTCCCATATAGTAATTAGTGCAGGTTCATTGTTCCTTCAAGTCAGAATCCTGTGCATCTACCCTTCACAAATAACCTTGTGGAAAGTGATAGTTGGAAGGTGAAAGTGTGTGGTCACAAGATCATTTTCCCCTGCTTCCAGATACCTTCTTCCAACCAGACTCTCTGGTCACTGTCCAGGGTGGTAGTGAGAATTACCCTGGTGCTGAGGGCCTTTCTGGGACTGAACCCCCTGTTATGCTCATTTGAGCCTTAAGTAGCTCCTTTTCTTTTGGTGGAGCCCCAACGCATCACTAAACCAAAGGGTTTAGTAAGTCTTTTTCTGATTACATTGCTGAACATGACATTGTAGAGAAAGGATGAGAAAGTCCTTATCCCTGTGCACATATCGGGGAAACAAGTATCAGTTCACTCCTCCATAGCCAAGTCCAGCTCCGTCTGCTGGTTTTCTCTATTAGTTCCGACCTTGCTAGACAAGACAGACCCCTGACTCCTCTCCCCAAACTGGGGTTCAGCCATACTTCTGTGCTTAACCGGTTGCAGTTGCAAATGGGAGAGCTACTGTTATGTTATGTTATGTTATAAGAATTTTATATAGCGCTCGTACACCAATTGGTTTCATGGCGCTGTCTAGGAAGATGGATTTGGCCTGCTGTCCGGCTAAGTAGCTGTCTGAAAGGGTAAGCTGATAGTTCATTCGTAGGCCTGGATGAACAACCATGTTTTAAGTGTCTTTCTAAAACTCAGTAGGCCGATGCTGGAACTGATTTCCAGGGGGATAGAGTTCCACAATTTAGGGGCCAAGGTGGCAAACCTGCAGCCACCTAGGCGCTTAAGTTTAAACGTTGGAACGTTCAGAAGTTGGAGGTGAGCTGAGCGTAGGTTGCGAGAAGGGATGTAGCGGGAGATCAGGCTGCCCATGAAATTTGGGCTTTGACAAGACAAGGATTTGAACAGCAAGTAGCCCGTTTTGAAGGCGCAACGTTGGAGAATAGGTAGCCAGTGTAGCTTCTTTAGAAGGGGGGAAGCGTGTTGCCACCTGGGTTGCCTATAGATCACTCTGAGTTACTGAGCTACTGAGTTAGCAAATGTAAAGCATTGTTATAAGATGAAGCACAAGAAGCAGGCCTCCCACAGTGGTCAAACACACCATCAGGTCTCCAAACGCTACCAAGCGAACACTCCTGGCATCCAAATGCAGCAGTCCTGTTTGGAGCCCCCGTTATGGGAAGCACTTTGCACCATAAGTTACATCATCTAATATGAGCTGAATTTAGCGCAAACTCATGCTGCTCCTGTCCTCTATTGTGACTCCTCTTTGAAAGCTGTTTTTCTAAGTTAGAGAAAGCTGTAGTCAAGGTCTTTGTGTGAAAGGTCCCAGGCCTTGAAAGACTGGAAGGTCTTTGACAATAGGAAATTAGGTGCTGATGTAGGCGGTTCTGCTTGCATGGCTCTCAGAAATTTGGTTAGGACCATACCCTTCTTGAACTGATGAACAACCTCATCCTTTCAGGGATTGAACAGGGTCTTCCTATCGAAAAGAGGTGGATGACTTTCTCTTAGCCCTCCGGTTTAAGATCTGACAAATTAAGCCATGATTGACCACTCGCAGATAAACCAGAGTTCACAGGCATCTTGGCATTATTGATGAGGTCACAGAGCATAGCTTCCTAGTCCAGGTTGAGCATGACCATATATTGCTCGTAAGCACAGTTGGGAGAAAAAAAGGTGTACCATTCAGACTTATGCCATATATAGAGTCCAAAGCTGGCCATGATTCGACTCATATTGACATTAGCCTCTCTCAGGAAGGGAACCAGACTGACATATTTTCATGCTATATGTCTCCAGACACCTGGCCTCCATTTTCATCTAGGAGCATATCACTTTACCTTTCAAACTAAAGAGGGGGAAGACGGCAGCTATGTGAGGGGGACTGTTGCTTCGCTCCCACACACTGCCTCACCAGATTCTTTGTCTCTGTGTGCCTAGCTGCTGATGATTTTCTGGGCTGCTGATGATTTGCTGGCCTGCTGGAAGTGGATGTCTTCTGGCCCAAGTTGAGAAGGAATCCCTCCGAAATCTGCATCTTGAGGCTGGTGAGCCACAGCACTACCATGTTTGGGGGCTGGAAACCTTGACTTCTACAGAGGCCTGGATATTCACCATAGCATCATAAGTTTCTGCAGTGTTGTTTACACTACTTTAGCTTTGGACTACCTCGGTCTTGGCCCATGAATTTAGGGGTAAAGAGGAGCATCTCTCAGTTTTCAGTAGCAAGTATGGAGGTTATGGGACATACTTGTATATGTTGATTTTAAATTTGGGTTGGTTTTGTTTTCCTTTGGCATACATTGGATTTTTTAGGTTTGTTTTTATACTAGGCTGCTTACAGATTTACCAGCTGACTCATTTATAGTGGGGGTTGGGAGGCTTAGCCACAATCTCGCCACTGATGAAAGTACAAGACACACAAATGATGGACGGAATGTGGAACAAATCAAACATTCATCCCCACTCAAGAAATCTGGGTTAAATCCATCTTTATTTTGCTCACCATGCCACCCCAGTTTCGACCCAGCCATATGCAAATCAGTTTTGACCCTGCTCCTCATGGGAACAGTCCAGCCCGAACTGCCAAGCCAGGGCCTCCCTGTATCAGAAGCAATCATCCTGGGACCGGTTTCGGGGTTCGAGGAAGTGGCCACGCAGCTTCCCTCCCCTTTTTATTGTAATTTGCCACTGGGGATGGATACATGCAGAGAAAAGCTTCTTCCGAATCTCCTAAACATGTTTCAGGACTTGCAGCTCAATGGCTACAGCAGGCTTTAGTCGGAGACTTGTTGCTACCAACATATATATCTCCTCATTCTCTTCTGGGGATGCCGTTCCCTCAGAAGTGAGCACATTCTAAGCCTGTGGTTGACAGTGTCTGATAGGACGCACATCCTCACAGTCACTAGCATTGGTCTCTATGTCTCTGTCTGAGTCTGTGTTCTCAGGAGCTGCAATGAAGATAGAGGATCAGCACTGAAGTGAAAAAGACCTAGACCAGCATTTGGTGCTGGGGATCTGTGTGGAGTTCCTAGCATTTAGTTTGCACTCTACACATCCTACAAGGAATCTGCTTTCTGGATTTAGAACAACAAGACAGCAATACCTGCACTCAGGTCTAGAGTAATTCAGCAACTCCTGGTACAGCTGATCCTTGTCATAAGGCAAAATGATTCTGCCCTGTCTACCATGGAACTACAACAGTGAAGGAGGAGCAACCAGGGGGCCAAGAGGGGTGCTCACAACTGACTACCCTTCCATTAGCCCATCAGAGAAACTGGTAGGCCCTGTGGTTTGTCAATTCACCATTTGTTCACAGATTGTAAAGTGTTTTTGACTTCCCCAGAACATGGGTCTATGTAACATGTATCGTTTATATGTGCTCTGCAGAAATGCACATCTGTTGAGCTGTGTGTGTAACTGCGCTGGTAATAAACTTACATAAAGCACACAATAAAAACTGAATTTGTGACACTAAAGAATGTGTTTATTTCTACCCATCGGAAATTATTTTACCAACTTTAATATAATGAAAGACTGAGTTTAAACCTTCAGGGTTTGAATTTATGCCTTGTAGGTCACAAGAAGCTATTTGAAGTGGTTGCATAACTCAATGAGCTATTTTTTCAGGATTGGAACTTGTGACCTGCAGGGTACTGATTGTAATAGTTTTAAAATAATTGATTAGAGCCATTGCATTCCAGCAACTATCATCCTGCTGGAAATATGTGTCTAAGCTACCCTATGTATGTTGGTGGCATGGTGTATGTGCAATCAAGGAATAGATGTTTGTATACTTGCTCTATTCATAACGAGGTTACATGAGGTCTATTCTAGCTTCTATTGACTACTATGTTAATGACTAAGCATAATATGTCTGTTAATTCAACCTTTGTTTATGATCCTCTTTAATTAGTTTACCAAACGTGTTTTATAATTGTCTACGATTTCTCGCTTCTGGAATTTTATTGTCTTTTCCTTAATTATTCCGCTTTAATTTTTATCTTTTCTGCATCTGCTCTTCTACCCTTTCATCCTATTTTCCGTTTCCTCTCCTCTTCTTTACATAGTTGTAATCTCTACTATTATTTATTGAATTACATTTTGTAAATTGTATCATCCAAGAAAGGTCAAGCCATGAAAAACCCATGAAAGCCAATGGTTGCAGTGGGTTTAAGTACTACTACGTCTTACATGTGCAATTTAAGGTATTGGTCAGATGTGATCTCGTAGACAACTTAAGCTTTCTCTAGCAAAACCTAAAAACAAGTTAACATTGTGAGGGAAATTCGAAGGAGATATTGTCTTCAAAGCATCTAGCTTGGTTCACTTTCAAAAAGCGGGAACAATACAATTGCTCTGACCTTACTGTTAAGTGATTAAAGGGTACCTATATATATATATATTGATATTGACAAAGGCCGTCATGGCCGAAACGCGTTTGTCAGCCACAGTGGTTTTTTGTGAATAAAATTTGAAAAGAACCAACTCGTGAGTGCGCCGCATACTTTGTGTGAAGCAGAGTGTTTGGGGATATATATATATATCCTTGCTCCACTGCACCTAGAACCGGCGCACTCATGGACGGGTGCTCATAACGCGGAGGTGCATCCGCGTTCAATATTCACGCTCACTCCCGCTCCCTCTACGGTTTCGAGAAAGCACTCTCAGGGGTCTTTGCTGATTAAGAGTTTCTTTAATTCATACTGCCAATAGTCAGTATGGCAGTATGAATTAAAGAAACTCTTAATCAGCAAAGACCTGAGAGTGCTTTCTCGAAACCGTAGAGAGAGCGATAGTGAGCGTGAATATATATATATATATATATATATATATATATATATATACATATATATATTTATTCACTGAAAAAACCATAGGTTTCAGGGACGTTATAGTTAGAAATTAGCATTTAAAAAACCTTAGAAATTCACTGAAAAAAACCACAGGTTTCAGGGACGTTATAGTTAGTTGGACATTTCAGTCATACAAAACCAGAGAAATTCAGCCGTTATAGTTAGTTGAGGGACTATAACGTCCCTGAAACCTATGGTTTTTTCAGTGAATAAATATATATATATATATATATATATATATATATATATCCCCAAACACTCTGCTTCACACAAAGTATGCGGCGCACTCACAAGTTGGTTGCAGAAAGAACCAACAGAGGTGCAGAAAGCGGCCTTGTTGCAAAGTCATCCTGTGCCCCCAACCTTTTGCTGACTGGTACTGGTGGTAACTGACTCTGACTAACCAGGCCCGGAGCCAGTGCTATGCTAAAATACACTTAGAATACAGTGAAAACACC
The DNA here is from genome assembly GCA_963921515.1 of Calotriton arnoldi. Lineage (NCBI taxonomy): Eukaryota > Metazoa > Chordata > Amphibia > Caudata > Salamandridae > Calotriton > Calotriton arnoldi. The sequence goes on from CAWUFW010014943.1 coordinate 224,762, forward strand.
TACATACACTAGGGTACACTATGGGTTGGGGTACCCCTGTGATTGGCATGACCTCCCCTGTAAGGCCCTAGTACATAATAGGGCAGGGGGATTAAAACTACCTCTAAGTCAGAGGTGCAGAAAGAAGCAAGAGCAGTGCAGAAAGAACCAACAGAGGTGCAGAAAGAGGCACGAGGGGTACAGAAAGAGGCAAGAAAATTGCAGAAAGAAGCAAAAGAGGTGCAGAAAGAGGCACGAGAACTGCAGAAAACAGCAAGAGAGGTGCAGGAAAAGGCAGGAGAGGTGCAGAAAGAGGCAAAAGGGGTACAGAAAGAGGCAAAAGAGGTGCAGAAAGAGGCACGAGAACTGCAGAAAACAGCAAGAGAGGTGCAGGAAAAGGCAGGAGAGGTGCAGAAAGAGGCAAAAGGGGTACAGAAAGAGGCAAGAGGGGTGCAGAAAGAAGCAAGAGAAGTGCAGAAAGAAGCAACGGAGGTGCTTAAAGAGGCAAGAGGGGTGCAGAATGAGGCAGGAGAATTGCATAAAGAAGCAACAGAGGTGCCGCAAGAGGCAAGAGAGGTGCAGAAACAGGCAAGAAAGGTACAGAAAGAGGGAACAGGGGTGCAGAAAGAGGTAAGAGGCATACAGAAATTTACGAGAAGTGCAGAAAGAAGCAAGAGCCGTGCAGAAAGAAGCAAGAGAGGTGGAGAAATAGGGAACAGGGGTGCAGAAAGAGGCATGAGGGATGCAGAAATTTGAAAAAGAGGTGCAGAAAGAAGCAAAAGCAGTGCAGAAAGAACTAACAGAGGTGCAAAAAGAGGCAAGAAGGGTGCAGAAAGAGGTAGGAGAGATGCACAAATTGGCAAGAGAGGTACAGAAAGAGGCAGGAGGGGTGCAGAAAGAAGCAACAGAGATGCTGAAAGAGGCGCGAAGGGTGCAGAAAGAGGCAAGAGAAGTGCAGAAAGAAGCAACAGAGGTACATAAAGAAGCAAGAGAGGTGCAGAAACAGGCAGGAAAGGTGCAGAAAGAGGGAATAACGGTGCAAAAAGAGGCAAGAGAGGTGCAGAAAGAGGGAAGAGGGGTGCAGAAAGAGGCAAGAGGGGTGCAGAAAGAAGCAAGTGAGGTGCAAAAAGAGGCAACTGAGGTGCAGAAAGACGCAAGAGAAGTGCAGAAACAAGCAAGAGAAGTGCAGAAAGAGGCAAGAGAATTGCTGAAAGAAGCAACAGAGGTGTGGAAAGAAGCAAGAGAAGTGCAGAAAGAGGCAAGAGAGGTGCAGAAAGAAGCAAGAGCAATGCAGAAAGAACCAACAGAGGTGCAAAAAGAGGCAAGAGGGGTGCAGAAAGAGGTAGGAATGGTGCAGAAAGAGGCAAGAAAGGTACAGAAAGAGGCAGGAGGGGTACAGAAAGAAAGAAGAGAAGTGCAGAAAGAGGCAAGAGATTTGCTGAAAGAAGCAACAGAGATATAGAAAGAAGCAAGAGAAGTGCAGAAAGAGGCAAGTAAGGTGCAGAAAGAAGCAAGAGCAGTTCAAAAAGAACCAACAGAGGTGCAAAAAGAGGCAAGAGAGAAAAAAGTAGGAGAGGTGCTCAAAGAGGCAAGACAAGTACAGAAAGAGGCAGGAGGGGTGCAGAAAGAAGGAAGAGAAGTGCTCAAAGAGGCGCGAAGAGTGCAGAAAGAGCCAGAGAAGTACAGAAAGAAGCAACAGAGGTACAGAAAGAGGCAAGAGAGGTGCAGAAACAGGCAGGAAAGGTGCAGAAAGAGGGAATAACGGTGCAAAAAGAGGCAAGAGAGGTGCAGAAAGAGGGAAGAGGGGTGCAGAAAGAGGCAAGAGGGGTGCAGAAAGAAGCAAGTGAGGTGCAAAAAGAGGCAACTGAGGTGCAGAAAGATGCAAGAGAAGTGCAGAAACAAGCAAGAGAAGTGCAGAAAGAGGCAAGAGAATTGCTGAAAGAAGCAACAGAGGTGTAGAAAGAAGCAAGAGAAGTGCAGAAAGAGGCAAGTGAGGTGCAGAAAGAAGCAAGAGCAATGCAGAAAGAACCAACAGAGGTGCAAAACGAGGCAAGAGGGGTGCAGAAAGAGGTAGGAGTGGTGCAGAAAGAGGCAAGAAAGGTACAGAAAGAGGCAGGAGGGGTACAGAAAGAAAGAAGAGAAGTGCAGAAAGAGGCAAGAGATTTGCTGAAAGAAGCAACAGAGATATAGAAAGAAGCAAGAGAAGTGCAGAAAGAGGCAAGTAAGGTGCAGAAAGAAGCAAGAGCAGTGCAGAAAGAACCAACAGAGGTGCAGAAAGAAGCAAGTGAGGTGCAGAAAGAGGCAACAGAGGTGCAGAAAGACGCAAGAGAAGTGCAGAAACAAGCAAGAGAAGTGCAGAAAGAGGCAAGAGAATTGCTGAAAAAAGCAACAGAGGTGTAGAAAGAAGCAAGAGAAGTGCAGAAAGAGGCAAGTGAGGTGCAGAAAGAAGCAAGAGCAGTGCCGAAAGAACCAACAGGTGCAAAAAGAGGTAAGAGGGGTGCAGAAAAAGGTAGGAGAGGTGCACAAAGATGCAAGACAAGTACAGAAAGAGGCAGGAGGGGTGCAGAAAGAAGGAAGAGAAGTGCAGAAAGAAGCAACAGAGGTGCTGAAAGAGGCGCGAAGGGTGCAGAAAGAGCAAGAGAAGTGCAGAAAGAAGCAACAGAGGTACAGAAAGAGGCAAGAGAGGTGCAGAAACAGACAGGAAATGTGCAGAAAGAGGGAACAGGGGTGCAGAAACACGCAAGAGAGGTGCACAAAGAGGCAAGAAAGGTACAGAAAGAGGCAGGAGGGGTACAGAAAGAAGGAAGAGAAGTGCAGAAAGAGGCAAGAGAATTGATGAAAGAAGCAACAGAGGTATAGAAAGAAGCGAGAAGTGCAGAAAGAGGCAAGTAAGGTGCAGAAAGAAGCAAGAGCAGTGCAGAAAGAACCAACAGAGGTGCAAAAAGAGGCAAGAGGGGTGCAGAAAAAAGTAGGAGAGGTGCACAAAGAGGCAAGACAAGTACAGAAAGAGGCAGGAGGGGTGCAGAAAGAAGGAAGAGAAGTGCAGAAAGAAGCAACAGAGGTGCTGAAAGAGGCGCGAAGGATGCAGAAAGAGCAAGAGAAGTGCAGAAAGAAGCAACAGAGGTACAGAAAGAGGCTAGAGAGGTGCAGAAACAGACAGGAAAGGTGCAGAAAGAGGGAACAGGGGTGCAGAAACACGCAAGAGAGGTGCAGAAAGAGAAAAAAGGGGTGCAAAAAGAGGCAAGTGAGGTGCAGAAAGAGGCAACAGAGGTGCAGAAAGACGCAAGAGAGGTGCAGAAACAAGCAAGAGAAGTGCAGAAAGAGGCAAGAGAATTGCTGAAAGAAGCAACAGAGGTGTGGAAGGAAGCAAGAGAAGTGCAGAAAGAAGCAAGTGAGGTGCAGAAAGAGGCAAAAGAGGTGCAGAAAATGGCAAGACAACAGCAGAAAGAGGCGAGAGGGATGCAAAAAAGGGAAGAAGGGTGCAGAAAGAAGCAAGAGAGGTGCAGAAAGAGGGAAGATGAGTGCAGAAAGAGACAACAGGGGTGCAGAAAGAAGCAATAGAGGTGCAGAAAGAGGCAATAGAAGTGCAGAAAGAGGCAAGTGAGGTGCAGAAGGAGGCAAGAGAACTGCAGAAAGAGGCAAGAGAGTTGCAGAAAGAGGCAAAAGGTATGCAGAAAGAGGGAGCAGGTGTGCAGACTGAGGCAAGAGAGGTGCAGAAAGAGGGAAGAGGGGCACAGAAAGAGGCTAGAGGGCTGCAGAAATCTGCAAAAGAGGTGCAGAAAGAAGCAAGAGCAGTGCAGAAAGAACCAAAAGAGGTACAGAAAGAGACAAGAGGGGTCCAGAAAGAGGCAATAGGGGTGCAGAAAGAAGGAAGAGAAGTGCAGAAAGAAGCAACAGAGGTGCTGAAAGAGACAAGAAGAGTGCAGAAAGAGGCAAGAGAAGTGCAGAAAGAAGCAACAGAGTTGCAGAAAGAATCAATAGAGGTGCAGAAAGAGGCGCAGAAAGAAGAGAGTGAGGTGCAGAAAGAAGCAGGTGAGGTGCAGAAAGAGGCAACAGAGGTGCAGAAAGACGCAAGAGAAGTGCAGAAACAAGCAAGAGACGTGCAGAAAGAGGCAAGAGAATTGCTGAAAGAAGCAACAGAGGTGTAGAAATAAGCAAGAGAAGTGCAGAAAGAGGCAAGTGAGGTGCAGAAAGAAGAGAGTGAGGTGCAGAAAGAAGCAAGTGTGATGCAGAAAGAGGCAACAGGTGCAGAAACAAGCAAGAGAAGTGCAGAAAGAGGCAAGAGAATTGCTGAAAGAAGCAACAGAGGTGTAGAAAGAAGCAAGAGAAGTGCAGAAAGAGGCAACAGAGTTGCAGAAAGAGGCAATAGAGGTGCAGAAAGAGGCAAGAGATGCAGAAACAAGCAAGTGATGTGCAGAAAGAGGCAAGAGAGGTGCAGAAAGAAGAGAGTGAGGTGCAGAAAGAGGCAAGTGAGGTGCAGAAAGAGGCAAGAGAGGTACTGAAAGAGGCAAGGGAACTGCAGAAACAGGCAAGAGAAATGCACAAAGAGGCAAGAGAGGAGCAGAAAGAGGCAAGAGAGGTGTAGAAAGAAGCAAGAGAAGTACAGAAAGAGGCAAGTGAGGTGCAGAAGGAAGAGAGTGAGGTGCAGAAAGAGGCAAGTGAGGTGCAGAAAGAAGCAAGAGAGGTGCAGAAAGAGGCAATGGAAGTGCAGAAAGAGGCAAGTGAGGTGCAGAAGGAGGCAAGAGAACTGCAGAAAGAGGCAAGAGAGTTGCAGAAACAGGCAAAAGGGGTGCAGAAAGAGGGAACAGGTGTGCAGACAGGCAAGAGATCTGCAGAAAAAAGCAACAGAGGTGCTGAAAGAGGCAAGTGAGGTGCAGAAAGGGGAAAGAGAAGTGCAGAAAGGGGAAAGAGAAGTGCAGAAAGAGGCAAGTGTAGTGCAGAAAGAAGACAGTGAGGTGCAGAAAGAGGAAGAAAGGTGCAGAAAGAAGCAAGAGAAATGCAGAAAGAGGCAAGAGAGGCACAGAAAGAAGAGAGGTTTGTGCACCATTAGTACCAGTTTAACACCCACATTTTGCAATAAGTAACACGTGACCATTCCAGCTTTGCAAAGGGCCTTCCACCACGCTGTAACACGTGACGCTGCATTTTTGGGAAAATTTGAGCCGTTTGAACTAGAAACAAGGCTTTTTTTGTTCAAATCTGCAGATTAGGCATCAGATGATAGAATATTTGGCAAATGTGGAAAATGTTTAATTATGTGAAAATTGGTGCAGCCGAGCAGTCACATAATTCCAGTGGCCCTGCTCATACCTCCGACTAGGTCCAGAAGTGCTCCTCAGTGGTTTCTTCTTTTTTTGTGTCTCATTGAGTTTATAGTTTAGCTTCTATGGAAATGAGGAAGACTAAACCCGAGGTTACCACTCCACAACACAGACTACAATACCACATAATTACTCTCCAAAACACATAATCCCACTCCACATAATTCCTATACACTGAATACCACATCATTTCTATTCACATAATTTCACTGCACAACATACCACATAATTCCACTACACACAACGTACATCCACTCTACACCAAAAAACATTAGTAAAAAACTTTTACATTTACAACGCCAATAGCTCTAACTCTCGCAAATGCGAAACCTATTACATTGCAAATGCTTCTTTAACTAGTAGTCGCATTTGCAGAGTGGTGGAGAAAGGGTGCTGGGCCTCCGACCAGCGCTCAGGAATTCCACTGCGTAGGACTTACAGGAGGTACCAGGAGGGCTTCTTGGCCCCCAAAGTCCCTCAGGAGTAAAGTGGACTTCATCCCCCATCCCGTAGTCTGCCAGGAGGTGCGTTTGCAGAGTGGTGGAGAAAGGGGGCGTGGCCTCCAAAGACGTTTTAGCAATCCCACTGTGTGGGACTTACTGGAGGTAACAAGAGGGGTAGTTGGCCTCCAAGGACATCCTTGGGGGCCAACTACCCCTCCTATTACCTCCAGTAAGTCCCACAGAGCAGGATTGCTAAGTTCTCATAGCAGGCCATGCCCCCTTTGCCCACCACTCTGCAAACGCGCTCCCTGGCGTGCTCTTGGATGGGGATTGAAGTCACCTTCGCTGCTGGGGGTCCTTTGGGGCCAACTAGCCTACCTCTTAGCTCCAGTAAGCCCCACAAAGTGGGATTGCTGAGAGGTGGACACAGGCCATGCCCCCTTTCTCCACCACTCTGCAAACGCGCCTCCTGGTGCGCTCTTTGTTGGGGGATGAAGTCCCCTTGCCTCCTGAGGGTCCCTGGGGGCCAACTAGCCCACCAGGTACCTCCAGTAAGCCCCAAACACCTAGATTGCTGAGTGTGGTCCGAGGCCACGCCCCCTTTTTACACCACTCTACAAACGCTCCGCCTGGCACACTGCTGCTCGGGGGATGAAATCCACTTGTGTCCTGAGGTCCTCAGGACACAAGAGGACCTCATCGCCCCACCAGCAGTGCGCCAGGAGGCGCGTTTGCAGAGTGGTGTAAAAAGGGGCGTGGCCTCGGACCACCTCTAAGCAATCCCACTGTGTGGGGCTTACTGGGGGTACCTGGTGGGCTAGTTGGCCCCTAAGGACCCTTAAGATGCGAGAGGACTCAATCCCCCAACCCAGAACGCGCCAAGAGGTGCGTTTGCACAGTGGTACAGGGAGGGGGCGGGGCCTCCGGCGAGATGCCGGTTTTTGTTTACTTTTCATATTTTTAGAAGGGGTACTGTGTGGCCCCCCTTCTCTTACTATTTTTTGGGCCCTGGGGACCCCATCCCCCAGGGCCTTAGCCATTTTTTTTACTTTAAGAAAGAAAAAAACGGGATGGGGGCTGCCCTGGGCCTTTTTTGGCCTCGGGGACCCCATCCCCCGAGGCCTGCCATTGTTTTTTTATTATCGTTATTGGAGGGGGGCTGCGTGGCCCACCTCCTGTGGCCAATTTTGGCCCGGTGGGACCCCCTTCCCCCTGGGCTCGGTCTTATTGTTTTAAAAAAATATATATATTTATATTCGGGAGGGGGGCCGCATGGCCCCCCTTCCCTGGGCCACTTTTGGCCCCGGGGACCCCATCCCCCGGGGCATGCCCAATTCTTTATTTATTTTTTAAAGGGAGGGGGGCCGCGTGGCCCCCCTCCCAGGCCATTTTTGGCCCGGGGACCCCATCCCCCGGGACTTGGCCTTTCGTTGGGGACCGCGGGGGCCCCAATGCCCCCACGGTCCCAGCCGGCTCCCCACCTCCTGCGGGAGCCGGCATTGCTTTTGGGCAAGGGGAGCTGCTGACATGCAGCTCCCCTTGTCCAAAAGCAATACTGCTTTGCTTCTTGGAAGCGAGAGCAGGTTTCCTTCTCTCGCTTCCAAGAAGCAAAGCAGTGTTTGCTATGGCAGGGCAGGAGCCGTGCCATAGCAAACTGCAATGTCCCGGGGATGGGCACCCCGGGACATTACAGGGCCATGGGGAGGTGGTGGTCCCCGGGGCAGCGTGGGGGGCAGGAGCCCCCCATGCCTTTAATTTTTTTTAAAAAGCCCCGGGGAGGTGCCTGTCCCCGGGGCTGCGGGGAGCCACGATGCCCCCCCGAACTTAATAATTAAAGCCCTGGGGAGGTGGCGGTCCCCTGGGCTGCATGGGGGGTAAGAGCCCCCCCACGCTTTTTTTAAATTTTTAATGCTAAAGCCCCGGGCAGGTGGCGGTCCCCGGGGCTGCAGGGGGGCCGTGAGCCCCCCCGCATTTGAATAAGGATCGCCCCAGGGAGGTGGCAGTCCCCGGGGCTGCGGGGGCCCCGCGTGCCCCAGCACCATTATCAAATATTGCCCCTAGGACCTGGCCCACCCGGGGGCTTTCAGAAAATAAAGCGCGACTCCGGCCGAATTTCTTTTTTTAAAAATGCTTTTTTGGGGCCTGGGGGTCCCGGTGGGACCCCTGAGCGGGCCTAGGGGTCAGGGTGTTTCTACCCTGCCCCCTTTTCTTCATTTTTAACTTTTTTTTCCTTTTTCTTGTGACTCGGTTACCGAGTTACAAGATGGCTGCCAACACTTCCTGGTTTGGAGTGTTGGCAGCCAATCAAAATGAAGCTCGTGCTCGGGAGGATTTGCGGCTCCTCAATGCTCAGATATTGATATTTTTATTTTTTGAATTTCTCAGGAACTACTGAACCGATTTACACCATTTTAAAAAAAGGTCGCTTTCTGAACCAAGAGCTACCTTTTTACCAAATTTGGTGTAATTCCATTCAGCAGTTCGGGCTGTAACCTGTTCCAAAAATTCTATGGAAATTAACATGGGAAAAACGCGTTTTGGGACCCCCCCTTTTTTCTCTGCCCCCGCTTGACAAATCACCCCCAAACTTTTAAGACAGGAGCTGACCTGAGCTGGTCACTAGTTTGGAAAATTTCGCGAAGATTCGTCAAACGGCGCCAAAGATACTGGCAAAAGAAAAAACGCTTTTTGAATAGAAACAAGGTCCTAACTATAACTACCTACTGTCGACCATAATAGGTAATATATACACACACACATATATATATATGTATATATATATATGTGTGTGTGTGCGTGTGTGTGTGTGTGTAAATCTGGTGGCAACTTTTTTTTTGCATTTAGTTGATTACTTCCACATTTGTGTGTTTCTCAGTTTGTGTCTATATGAGCAATTTGTTATCAGTACAATTTTCCTGAAATCACAATGGGCCCCACTATGGAGCCCTCGAATTCCTGGGCAGGAATAATACACTTGATATTACAGATAGAATCAGTAATTCTGCTTCTGGTACTACCAGAGGATCACAAGTTGACCCACCAATTAGCTCCTATAGAATGGACCATATCGTGAAAATCTGTGATACCACACTGATTTCCGCACATGAACCCATCATTATGAACATTCTACCAAGGACATGGTTATCAAGGTCTGACCTCGGTGATTTGTCCTCAGTAAAAAAAAAAAAAAAAGAATCCAGGGTTACTTGCCTGGTACTATTGAATGCAGTAAAGCTGCTCCACTTGCACTCCTGTTTTGGCCAAACGCTGCCATTTATGGCCTAAAAAAGGGAATAGTAGGTTACAAATAATGAGGACCTAAGTCTCTGTCGCTTCAACTGTATTGTGAGCACGACCTCCTATTTGTAGCAGTAGTTACAAGTAATAAAACAAAAAAAAATGATGGAAAACTTCAAAAATACATCTTTTAGATAAGGTGGGTGTTTACTTGAACAGTTCACGTGTCACAAATTCTTTTCTGACAATTTGGCATTAGTTAAAGGTTGATTAAGTTAATCAATCCTAGGTAAAAATACACAGATTTATTCATTACAACTGCCAAATTGGCTTGCTCGGCTGAGGGGGGGATCTTTCGACATCTGACATTTTCCTCCCATGGAGGATGTGCACATCGCTAGCATTTTGAAGGGTGAGCTATATCCACACACCTTGTCTGCTTCGCTTTCATCATTGACCGGATCTGGCTCGGGGAACCGCAGGGCATCTGCATCTGTTCTGAAAGGGTTTCAGGGCTTGTTATCCTTTTTATCAGGCATTTCCTCAACTTTAACTCTTCTCGTGATTTTTTATTAGATTTTAGTTTTAAAAATCAGCTCATTCTTTGATGTCTCTGATGACGCAGATGGCTGTGTAATTAGAATCAGCCTCAGAGCTTTGGGTTCCTGTGTTAGACTGTTCTGTATAATCTTGTCAGTTTCAATGGCGTGAAGAAATCAGATTGGATGGAGTGATGAATATCAGTTTTGATGAGGTGATGACAATCGGGGAGGAGAAGCCATGTGGGAACCTGACTTGAATTCTTCCTGTGCTGGTGTGGCTCTCAACATAGTAGCAGCTCCAGCACCTGGAAGTCTTCTGGAAAACGTACCTCTTTGGGTCTGGTTCTCAGTAACAATTTCCATTTATAATGTCAGTTAGGAAAAACCTCTAGCATAACTTAAGCTGTTACGCTTTTTTGAGGGTGAATGAGTGGTTTAAGGATTGAGTTGGAAGTGGTCCTTGCGTACATTTTCAGTGAGGTCATAAAATGTTTAGCCTCTCCTCCCTGAATAGTCTTTGGGTACGTTTGAGTTCAAAGGTCACTTGGCTTTTTGGCATAGGATTAGCACAGGCACAAAGCTCTATGAGACTGTAGGTCTTGTATGTGACCGTTTCCACATAGCTTAAAGTTAGAAAATGTTGGAGGGAACATGATTCTGAAAAAAATGTACAGAACTCGTCCAAACAGAAATCACAGGCTATCACCCAACCTCAGTCTATTATTACATCTTGCGCAGAATTATATTTAACATTCTATCCATTAGGGATGATCCATATGAAGGAGAAGGGGAGACGAGGGTTTAGTAAACACAGAAGCAACAAATTAGGCATTTACTTTTGTCATCAGAATATTCCATGTTCTGGAACCCCCTTGCACCCAATTCCAGCTTTGAGACTTGTGTCTTCAACAAATAAGGACACCAAACGTGTATATTGCGCCAAGCAAGTAACTACCAGTTAAGTACATTCAACAAACTGAATTGGAAATACATGTTTACTTGTGCTAAACCATGGCTTTCAGGCCTAGGTTTAACAACTCTTTTCATATAATATGTCACTATCTTCTTGCTACTGTTACATTAGGAAACGGTATTCTCAAGCCTTCTAATACCAAATACTTTGATCTGCTGGCCATCTCAGAATGCCTTCCCTAGACTTGCAGTCTCTCAAAGTCAGAGTTCCTCTAAGGCCCCAAGTATTATCTTATTTCTTGTTAAGAATACATTCACCCATAATTTCTTTACATTAAATTGTATTGCAAGTTTCCCTTACGTCAATCACTTTTATGACTTATATACAAAGAAATTGAACAATTATTTTTGATTTTGGGGCAACAATACAATTTTCATTTATGATACATAAGGTATTCGCACTTAGCTGGACAGCCAACACGTGTTTCACCCTTTATTGTCTTTTTGGCATGCACGCACAGGGCTTTTTCAAGGCTGAAAAAAACAACACATATATTGTATTAAAGAAATAAACAAAACTAACTTTCTTAGATACGTGATCAACACTTGTGTTGCACTTCAAGCACGCGTTACACTTGTGGAGATAAATACTGCAATTGAAAAGGGGGCCTATAAGACTTGGGGGCATTCGGGTGCTTATTTTTGAAGGTATAAGTGGTAAATATGGCTATTTAGGTAGCTCCTAGGTGGTCAAAAGACATTTGATTAGTATTAATTTTAATATCACGCACATGCTTAAGTGAGGGACATAGGGAGATGGTCAGTAGGGACTTTTTGGTTGAGTTCCCTAAGTTGTCCTGTTGCGTCAACACATTTTAAAATAGGTGATTAGCCAGATGGTTAACTAATGTACTTTAAATAAGTCTATTTTGGTCATGACAGTGGTCAGTACTTGTATTTGTAGATAATGTGCCTGTTTCACAAGGGTAAGAAATGTATAGTAACGGTGTGGGTCAGTTGAAGGTTGGGAAGGCAAAACCTTGCCTTAGAGATGAAAAGAATACTAATTACCTGGGTGGGTGTCAAGATATGACTACTACTTCTGTTGACTGAATCGCCAATTATTTCCTGTCTATGGGGAAAAGGTGCAGGAAACTATTGCTTGGTAGCAAGGTGAGTATTGTCAGGTATGGGTAGGGGAAATGTAGTAGGTGCTGAAGTAATAAAGTGCAAATTACAGTTATATTGTACTTTTGGTAATTACGATCGGCAAAAAAAATATATCAGTGAGGTAATGAACATAATTGAATTATCTCTTTAGGAGGTATATGGGTGATAAAGAATAGTAAAAATGAGTCGCAAAACTGTAAATAGGTCTCCCAAATGATAGTAGCCATTTATGTGGTGACTGGTAGTTTCCAACAAGTGGTACATTTCCCCTGAGGGTCCCAGCTTAAACACCTGCTCTGTTTTGCATATCTATGCCTCTTTTTGTGTACATGTAAAGCAGCTTGGTTGTGTGGACAGAAAACTTGCAAGCCTGCAGTTGAGGGCTGGACCCCCGGTAGCTTATGGGACTCCACATATTTCACCTACACCCTTGATTTTGATGGGGGGGGCCAACAACCTGAGATCGTGATCCCACAAACATCTCTGGTGAGACTCTGTAGGTATCAAATAAAACAAAGCTGCTTTTCCACCAGTGACCATCCAATCGGGCATCAATGTCTTGTCTATATCTACATCAGACTGGTAAATGAAACCCAGAAGTGCCAAATCACTGTGACCATCTTGGTTCCTGGAAGTGTTGCATCTCTTTATTTCTCATTTCTATCGGTTGTTTAAAATCAAATAATTTTTAGTTTTCTGTTTTTCCAAAACAAATATTGTACTACATCTATTAAACGTAGCTGTATTGTGGTGAAGATTCGGAATATTGAGTATAGAATATCCAGCCACCAAAATATCATGATCAAAATATTGACAAGAATGTATATATCTTTTATACCCAACTACACATAGATGTCCCATGACGATGTATATTTCTTCAAGATATATAGATGAGGAGTCAAGAATAGTAAATCGGTACTTAACTATATGCAGTTGCCTTCTTGAAATTTTGGGTTTCAATATTTTGGTCACAATATTGTGGCCACTCGATATTCTACATTCAGTCAGAGACGTTTTAAGGCATGGACAAAATGGGCAATTGCCCATTGCCCCCAGCTTTCTAAGGCCCCCCCTGGGAAAGTGAACTTTCTCTCTATTTGGCTTCTGCTTTATCTCAAACTCTCTACCTGCCTCTACCTCTGACTCTATATACCCAGTTTCATGTTAAGGATTCTTGGGTTCGCAGGATATCTCAGTTGTTTGTGTCTGACCCTGTTAAAGTTTAACAGATAATTTAGTATTGTTTAGCATCATACGTTCTTGAATTAGCAGGAAATGGCTCATAATATTTAAATTTGTTACGTAAAGGGTCCCCTAAAATATGTATTGCCGGGGCCCCCAAGATCCTTATGATGACACTGAACTCAGTATTAAGGACTACAACCCTCTATTGCTATGTAAATGTTTGTTCTCTTGTTGTTTTGTCGTCCTATTTTTGTAACATTCCACATTATCTAAATTCTGTATGCAAGATACAAAACTGTGACCGTAGAAATCATTTTGCTATTTTGCCAGCTCTTTGTGCGCTAGAGGCACAGTAAGAGAAGACAGACTTTCCCCAGGCCCTCTTATTTTAACTACAGTCATTAATAGCACATGCTGTAGTAAAGCAATTTATACCCTGTGATGGTCAGACGTGTCGTTTTTGCCAGTGCTCTTTTTAGTAAAGTGAACATGGTTTGATAAATTGCCTATATTGAATGATAATCATCTATGTTGAATGAAATGCAGTGACAACTGGAATAAGCATTGACAACTCCAAGAGTTCTGGGCTCGGCACGTTGGTGGGGTAGCTATTTTATTTATTGAAAGCATTTGCCAAGAAAGTAATAAAAAAAAAAGGAAGAAAAAAACATGCTATTACCTAAACATGGTGGCTTAGTGCTTTCAATTAAAAAACAAATCACATGTAAAAGATGACTATTGTATATATTTTTAATATCTCAATACATGCGCTTCCTATAAGGCAAGTGTAATAATAACTGACTCTGAAAACACTTTAGTTTTAATGCACAGCACAGGAAAATTATTCGTTATTGGTGCAAAGCTATTGTTGGTGTTCAAATACTGTAACATGAAGACATAGTTTGAAAAAAGACAAATGACTAAAAGAAAAACACATTGCATCGACCTCACTGTACTGATCTTGTGCTTACTGTCTCTACTGCCTGGTTGTTAAGAACTTCCATTCTCTGATGAAGTGCCCTGATCCTGCCTTTGGGCCATTATATCAAACTGCAAATATAAATCAAAATAAAACCTAAAAGGTGATATAAATTAGAACAGCTCGTACATTTGCATCAAGGATCTTTCGCACAACTGTCTTCTGTCTGGTGGCTGATACACTTTGTGTGTGTTTGAATCTTTTTATATTAAAATGCTTGCTTTTAACACCAGATTGATTTTTGATGTTCATTTGTATTGCATTGTTTTGTACAGGTGTCATGAGTGTGCATCGTACAACTTAATCAAAAATATAATTGGAATTATTGATCTTCTGCGCCAGTGAAAGAAATGTTTAGTTCCCGTAAATGGGGCCGGGATTTGTGTGCGCAGAAGCATTATGTCACCTTTACTTACCAGGCTCGAAGATGAGCTCATTGAGCTAAGTATTTACAGATTAACATCTGTTCCCCTCCATCATCACTCTAATAGCATACACAGCGCCTCTTCTCGGCTGAACAAAGATTACATGGATGCTGCGTTATAAATTACTTCAAAGCATAACACACAATAAAAAATGTAATTCCTGTCTGTCGTTACAAATAGGAGGTAATGCTAATCTTGGCTGCTTCCTAATTTTACAAATGGCTTTGAAAGGGCATCGTCCGTTGTGATTCGCTTGTCTTCCCGCAGCGGCCCCTCCTTTATAGGTTTAGCTCTAATGATGATTTACTGCTACCCATTTATTATTATTATTTTGATAGTCACTGGTCCAGACTGTTTGAACAACCGAAAAAAAACTATGATCCCTATTTTCATCTATGGCTAGCTGGGTGCCAGTCAGCCTGGATTAAAGAAACATCCTCCGCCGGCCAAGCCATGGTGGATCTTCCATATTTAGGGTTTCACACTCACTATTTTTTGGTGGTGAAACTGCTACTCCCGTTATGGTGAAACTGACATTGGTGAAAATTAGTAATGTCGATTAATCCGCCATGTTGTGCGGTCATGGTGGAACAATCAGCATTTACTTTGTTCTCCGGCAGATTGCAAAAGAAAGCATTTAAACCCTCCAGCACTCTCCCAGATAAATGGATCTCTCAGCGATTAGCCCTATCGCCACCAGCCTGTTGTATTAATCTTGCATTTATTAAACCCTCAGAATCTCCACTGCCCAAGTAAAACAAGCATTCAATACACAAGAGAAATGCTTCATGAATTCTATCAGGATAACAAAATAGCATCCCTAGACCTCCAAAACGTATTGAATCCTCCTAAAGATGTGTACCTATCACTAGCCATGCCTAGAAAAAATTGAATCAAATGAAAGCAAATCCAGGTTGATCTTCTCACCTCTAGTTCGAGATCCTCATGGCCATCCACTTCTCTACCCTCGCTGGTGCCTCCTCCTTCTAGAATCTAGAAGTTCAAATTATGATTCCAGCTCCTAGCATTGGCAGCACTGAAATGATGTTGGAAGGGTCTCTCGTTCACATGATCTTTTCATGAGTTGTGCATATTGTGATTTCGATTTGTTGCCCATTGTTTTTGTCCCTCTTTTCAAGGTTTAAACATCTTTGAATTCTGGTTTTCTGGTTTCAGGAAATCATCAGAAGAGGCAGAAATGGATAAGGTGACTGCTGCCATGGTACTAACCAGTTTGTCCACCAGTCCTTTAGTTCGAAGTCCTCCAGTGCGGCCAAATGGTAAACCAATAATGTTTTCTTTTGAGGGGTTGGGACGCAGGGAGGAATGGTGCAGTAGGGATTCCTTTTAATATTATAACATTATGTATAGCACATGATTCTCACTGTGAAAATTATTTACATGCCTGTGCTTTCTCTGCTGTGCTTTATGTTTTTTTATGCAAAGTGTGACTTGAGCATGATCCAACACTGCATTTCATGAAATATATTTTGGGACATAATTCACATTACATTATTCAATGAGAAAGAACTGCTTCCTTAAGACAGCCCCCCTCCACAATGAAGTTTGCTTTCTTTGGGGTGGGTACACCTGAGCTCATGATTAGTCAGAGCTCCCTTATTTCCTTATTCATGGATATTGAGAGTGGGCTAGGTAAGCAGTTGTGATGGCTCACTGTAATAAAGGTAAATTAGTCCAGTAGCCGAGGTGTAGATAAATGAAGGTTTATTGATGCAGTTCTTAGGTGGTATTGAAGATAGATATAGATCATAAAGCGAGCCCCACCAGGAGCAGCTTCCTTGCTGCTCAGCCCATACTCTCAACTGACACTCCACAACCCAGGCATCCACACATTCCATTACCTCACCATGGACACCAACATTCCAACACATACTCACTGGCTGAGCAGCAAGGGAAAGGAAGCTGGAAAGATGCATTGCACTGGAAACCAGATTCCACACATCTTCCCCCTTTACAAATCAGCAACAAAGTGATAAAACCAGAAGTAAGCATATAAATAGCATAAGTAACATTGAAGTGAACATGCTGCCAACAACGTAATGTAAACTAGACAGCACAAAGCATTTCATGGGAAGGCAATCAATAAATACATAAGATGAAATTAAAATGAAACACTATTATAAGGAAGGAGAAGACAATTCAAAGATAAGTAAATAGTGACATGACACACATCTTCCCCTTTTACGGAGCAAAGAACAGAACAAGAAAATGCAGGATACAACCTTGGTTACAATAATATAAATTTTACATATAAAAGGCTGAAGGAGAACAAAATGTAGCAAAAACACTAAAATGAGGAAGAAAAAGTGAGAATAAAGCATAATTCTCACCATACGCGCAGCAAAACAAACATAAGCAGAAATACGGACACAGGACAAAACATCCAGAGTACATCATTACACACTAGTTGGCCAGACAAGCAAGTAAGATAAACAGCGAACGTCAAAATGAAAAGTAACGAACAACCAGGAAAGACAAAGGTACTCCCAACAAAGGAAATCAAACAGGAAACTCATACACACACATATAAAGAAGGGTGAAAACTACACCCGCTAGGAGTACATACACAAAATTTGAGGAATAAACCTCAAATGCCAGACTATTCACGTACAAGACCTTTGCACAAAGGTAGAATAGAACCTGACAGGAATTAATAGAAAAATCACACCAAAAGATCCCATGAACAGGAACCTTGTAAGCTAAATACTGTAAAGTAAAGTATCATGTAAATGTAAATGTAGGAGACAAATCCATGCACAAGAATATGCGAAAAGGTGGAAAGTCACATAGCTAAAGAGCTATCACAACACATACCTCAAGTAGAGGAAATTTCCTACGGAAACTCGTAAGTAAAGTACTGTAAAATTAACAATAATGCAAGGACAACACAGATGACGAGTCCACACAAGGAATAGCACAGGTGGAAAGTCATATAGCGAAAGCTATTATAAAGCATTCCTCAATCAGGAAAAATTTCCTAAACTAAACTTGTAAAAACACTGTAATGTAAAATATCATGCAAGAAGAATGTAGGTGACGTGGAAAGTCACATAGCCAAAAGACTATCATGAATTATACCTCCTATAGTGAAGAATTCCCATGCGGAACTTGTAAGTAAAGTTATATCGCACCAACTAATTACGATGTGCACCTTCACGAAGAAAGTAAGAAAAGCATCAAGCACAGTAGTTCACAAGTAACACATTGCAAACATGTGTAGAATTGGATAAATTTTCAAGATAAGAAGAATGTAGTAAAATGAACTGATAACAACATGTACAAAACATGTTACAAAATCATGGTAAAACCAAACAGTAAAACATTGGAAACATAAAGAAAACAATTTTAAAGAACTGGTGTATCTCCCCGGTGAGCGATTCCTCACCCGAAGATCGTCTCAAATCCAGGTACCTTAAGGTGTTATGTAGAGACCAAATCAGAAGAAAATAGAAAGTTCGGACTCGGCTAGAGAGCTCCACGCTGGAAATGCACAGGGAAACTGCGCATGAAAACTGGACGTCGTCGCTGATGAACAACAAAAAATGTCTCGCAGTAGAAAAGGCTTGAAACAGTACCTCAATAATCCCCATGAAAATCGAAGATCTCAGTCTGGTCCAACGATATCAGCAGTAGCATCTTGGAAGCAAGAGCAAGTGCAATAAAAGTTGAGTGGAAGTTCTGGCAGACGTTCATTGCGAACACAAACGTGGTTGGCAAGCATAAATCTTCAGTAAACCACATAATATAGAAAAGAACAATCCCAATATGGCGGCACGCACGGTGACGGTGAGCCGGATGGCTCACGGCAACAGCGTGCTGCAAAGCTTCTGAAGGAAAGACGTCACTGAGGAGCACTCGGGAACAGCGCGCGACACCATGCACACGCGCCTACGCCTTCGAGACAAGTTTGACAGTTTCACCAACTTAAAAAAAAAAAACGGTAAGAAGGCGCGCGTTCAAATGCAGGACGGTAAATCCGATGCCTGGCGTCACGCGCAGCTGACACTGAATGTAAATAGGCTCAAAGTCAAAGTCTGTAAAGCGCAAGCATAGACAGCGCACAACATACATGCCATACATTCCTTCGGGGTGCGGGCGGGTTGCCATCGCGAAGGAGAGCAGGTAAAGGAGGCACGATGCTCACACCACAGATGGCAGCAGGGCAAAGTAGGTCTCCGGTACACTTGGCAGTAGAAAAAACAAGGAGGCTGTAACTCGACACACCTCTGGGAAACTTCACTAACGGGGCACTCTGCCAATACAGCAAGAGAGGAACACTTCATCCAAGGCAGCAGGGCGGGTCCACACCAATAAGATATGAGGAACACAGCAGGATAAAATTGGGAACTGAAAGTCACTGATGGTATATTCACCCAAAGTATCAGGAAAGGCAGGTAGCAATAACTAGAGGCTCTTCTAGGAAACTGAACTTTTGGAAACACTGTCCCAAAGTGGCAGGACAGGGACAACTGTCCCTAAGGAGCAGGAAATTAGAGCAGGAACTGGCACAGTAAGGTTGGGTCGACCGATGTAGAGGTCATTGGTGGGGCTCAGGGGTGCCAGTATGCTTCAAATCTGTAGCTTGTAGTTTTAAGAGCTTCTTTACCTTGGAGTTTCTTCAGGATGCAAGTTTCAGTAGTTCATCAGGTGGAACACGCAGGTTCTTTTCCAGATCGTCGCCAAATGTAATAAAGGTAAATTAGTCCAGTAGCCGAGGTGTAGATAAATGAAGAAGGTTTATTGATGCAGTTCTTAGGTGGTATTGAAGATAGATATAGATCATAAAGCGAGCCCCACCAGGAGCAGCTTCCTTTCTGCTCAGCCCATACTCTCAACTGACACTCCACAACCCAGGCATCCCAACATTCCATTACCTCACCATGCACACCAACATTCCAACACATACTCACTGACTGAGCAGCAAGGGAAAGGTAGCAGGAAAGATGCATTGCACTGGAAACCAGATACCACACTCACCACTCCTCTTCCCCCTTCTCTAGAATGACCAATAGCTGGGCACTTTGCTGAATATGAATGGTACACTTCTTCAGGGTGTGCCTCCTGGGGTAGTCGATACCAGCAACAGTAATAATAGCAGCAGTATGCTGGCAGTAGCTAGATACAGACCTCCCTTCATCTCTGCTGCTGAAAACAAAAACAATGGGGATGGCGCAGGAGCCGCAGGACCCTGGAGTAGAGCCTTCATCTGCAGCAGAGACACACTCAGAAGGGCCTTAAGTCTTGCATGTAGGCAGCTCTGTCCTATCTTTTAAAATGGCTCCCAATTTGAACTGGTTGCAGGTTGCTTCCTCAGTATTGACTTTAAGTTTATCTCAAAGACTTAAGTGCTCACCATTCAAACAAATGAGTTACCTGCAGATCAGAGGTTCAAGTCTTGACAAGGCCTCGTCACACTATGGTTTAGATCATGTGAAGACATTAAGCAGCCTTATGTTTTAATGGGATGGAATGGTTGCAGAACTGTCAGGGCCTACTGCATATAACATACAAGTAGCTCCCATTTGGGGACAGCGGAGTACAGTATTTCTCCCCTTTTCATTCTCACTGCTGGATGGTGTGTTTTTGCACCTCGGTTTCTTCAGGATATACCTGGCAGAAACGGAACGTTAAAAAACACTGTCCAACTGTCCACCCTAAATAGGTAAGTTCTACATTCACAGAGTAAATTTTGGTTTGTCGGCATAAAACTTGCGGTGCGTCCGACTCAAAATCATCAGGTGGGCAGACCTTGAGTTTGGCAGACAGGGTACTCTGTCACCATGCTACAGAGTTCCCTGGCTGCCAAACTCTAAATCAGCCCCTGAGGCTCACCTCATGCAAATCGTTACTGACCCTGCTCCTCATGGGAACTCCATCCCAAACATTGGCCATCTCACCCATTCACCCTGCGGCCCACTGCTTTTGTAGTTGGGAAATCTGAGATTTACTCCCTCCAAATCTCACTGACTAAGCTACAACCCTGTAGGAAGCCTCCGTTCCTCCCTTTGCATTCTTTGCCAGTATTCCCTTCCTTCCGTGTTGTCAAGTCCCCTTGGCCTGTTTTATTGTGATGGTGGTGAACTACAAAGGATGCAGCTGTTGGCCTTCACATTTGGCCACGTTCCATAAGTATAGTTCTAGACTTGCAAAGTGGGTTTCATTTACTTGCATAGGTGTAAGTAGTGCAATGGCCACCTAGTGCTTTATGCAAGGCCTGCCATTTATAGGTTTTAGTGGATGTTTGCTGTTTTTGGTAGCCTCTGGAGAATTGTGGACTATGGGTGCCATCAAGACTGCGCTTGCAGATCCAGTAACTTGCCACCTGCTAGGGGTATAAGTACAAGCACCATGGCTTGGGGCCAGTCCTGTTTCCCACAACAGTTGAGTTATGTCGCTTTTGATTAATTAGGGATGGATATCCAGGGTACTTCCCTTAAGCAATGTGAGCTTGTCAGGCTTCTCTTTCTTCCCCTGAAAGCACAGAAGTAGGGTTGAATTTGAAGCACCAGTTGAGACCTCTTCGCTATGCGCTGTTATTGGTGGCTTTAGCAGGACAGATGGGTCTTACACCTAAAGTCATATGCATGCAACTTTCAATTTGAACGGAGTGTGATCTGCTTTGGGTACAACACCATGAGCTCAGTATGACAGTGTTGTCCTCTAGGATATATTTCTTCCCTTCTGCTCATCCTCAGGTGGATTGTCAGGTTCACTCCTTTCTGGGTAATGTAATTCCTGTCACATGTTGCCCTGAAAGTCAGCCTCAAGGTGTGTCCAGAATTCCTTAATAAAGCCTTGCTGGCAATATTGACAGTTTGTGACACTTTTTTCATTAAAATTCGGCTATATCTTTCTTTTGGTAGGATGCTCCATGGTAGCTCAATGGTGAAGTCCTGTCGTTGGTCCTAGGGACTTCCTTCTGTGTCGTTCTCAAGGGGTTTGGGATGCTGCAGCATTCTCTTCAGAAAATGTGAAAGGTGCCTGGTTTTCCTTTTGCTGTAACTTTTGTTGAATTGATGATCCTTACTGTTCATTGTTATGGTTTTTGGGCAATTTTTTTAATAGTGTCTTTGGCCCAATATTTCCTTTGATCTCCTATTTTCATCTTTCTTACTCCCTGCAATTGCAGGTTCTTCTGGAGAGAAATGGATAGGCATTTGTCCTGCTGGTATATTCGGTTCTGGGACTGGAAGTTTAGGAACTGTTTTCCGGATGTTGATGGGATGAAGTTCTCCATCGTCTCCCAATCTTCCTCAGTGTCCCCTGACTGTGTGAGTCTTCACATTTCTTTTTCCTGACCTCTGTGCATTGGTACCATCTTTTTCTGGGTTCAGGTTGCTAACTTTCCTTGTTGTGTAATGTCTGACTCAACTTGTCCTGAAGACGCACCACGATTACCTTGAGGTTGAAGACTCTCTCTCAACCTGGAGATTATTGGTTCAAGTCTGGATTTCATCCTGTTCCTGTATCTGCTCAAAGATCTGTTCCAGCAAAGGACTTTTTTATTTAAGTGACTGGTCCAATAAGTGAAAGGTAATCAGCTTTAATATTTTTATGTGCGCTCTCTACTATTCTACAGTCCTCTTGACATTGAAGTACCCTACTACTCAGCCCTTTGTCTTGATGTGGAATTCCCCTCCTTATTAGGGCTTTTCCTGGAGTAGTAGTGGGTGTGGGATATGCTGACCAACTTTTGCCTTGGAAATGGCTTTCAGATGTCTTTCTACATGTCTATATGCATGGTAATGTATGTCTCATACCATCTGTGGATGACGTCATTGTAATTACATTCAAGTCATGTACTTCCATAGCTGTCGGTGGCTGTAGATAACTGACATTATTTATTTGGACTCCCTCTGGTGAAGAGTTCTGGGGAATAGATCATGGTTTATCTTGCCACTCCCACCTGTGTCTGACACCCATGTTAACCTCAGTGGTGGAAAACTGCTGTTTGAATCAGATTTTATTGTTTTTGATGCTTCATCGCTTGGATTCTGTTGGGTCTGGCTACATTTGGACTGGCTATATGTTGGAAATCTGACTTCTTTGAATCCGAGTCTCATTTGAGCCAGTTCTGGCCTTCCGCTTGCACGGTTACATTGGAATGGCCTTGTGCAGTAATTTCGGTATGTAACGTATGGCCGCAGACAGCTGTGTTCTTGTTTTTTGGCCAGTTCTTCCATGATACTTGTTTCCCAACCTGAATTGAAGGGATTTGACATCCCTGCTTCAGACCACCTGTTCCCGAGTTGTTGCTGTTCTTTCTTAAATTCCAGTAGTCCTTTTCAACTTAGATGTGGTCCCCCAACAGTCAAATCTGGTTCAAGAGAT
The DNA here is from genome assembly GCA_963921515.1 of Calotriton arnoldi. Classification (NCBI taxonomy): domain Eukaryota; kingdom Metazoa; phylum Chordata; class Amphibia; order Caudata; family Salamandridae; genus Calotriton; species Calotriton arnoldi. Next base: position 247,307 of record CAWUFW010014943.1, read on the forward strand.
TTTGGCTTGCCTGTTATGGCTTCTCTTTATTAGTCGGTGTTCATGTTTCTAGATTTTCTTGTACAGGTCCCTCGCAGTTGGACCATTTTATGCCTTGGCTGAAGGACAGGGCCGAATTATTATTCATTCTAATGTTCTGTAGTTACTTAACTATGGGGCTAATTGGTATCTGTGTACTCCTTGGGGGCGTTGGTGCCCCCTCTGGTACTTCTTGCCTTCCAGTAAGGTGACTTTCCCATTTTAAATCTGGGGTAGTTGCTATTTTTTGACATTTTCCCATCAACTGATATCTTGGCAGCTGATGAGTTATATTAATGAATAAGGGAGTTGAGTTGACAGCATTTGTGCACCGGACCTCTCTCTTCTCAACAGTTTTTTTCATGATTCTATCATGGTGAGGAGTTTAGCTTCCTTTGATGGCCTGAGGGATGTGTGTTCATCTCTGATAGTGCCATCCACTTGTGAGGCTCTAATGAATGAGGGCTGGTGAAGCTCTTCTTATTCTATCCATGTTTTTAACAGGTTTCACTCTTTGTAATTTTCAAGAATACAAAAAGCCCTGTCTCCTTCTTGGACCCATTAATTCCCTTGGATGCCCTTGTGCTTACTATGCATAATCTTTCCCTAGGACCTTCAAGATTTCTGATTCTTCTCTAGCCTCTGTTGGGTTCCCTATCTTTTATTGGTTGTACTCATCCTTTAGGAATTCGAGCATTTAAAACTTATTTGGGTGTGTGCCCCTTTTGGGTGGGGTTACTGGTTGTTTTCACTCCTCGGTTGTTGACCTTGGTTGGAATACATGACTCTCTATTTCTTCCTTGCACTCTTCCCTTGATGTTTGGTGTGGTAAATTGTTGTACTATTGTGGTCTGCCAGTTCAGTACAATATGGATCGCACCAAGCTGATGCTGATTGGGTACATACTTGCTAAGCAGGATGGACACGTCTGAGGAGGAGAAGGTAATGGATAGATTACTTACCCCTTATCTTAATTTCTCCAATTCTCCCATTCTTTTCCCAATACGTACCATCTCACTCTCCCTTCGGAGTCTGGGCTTGTGTGTTATGGGTATGTGGTGTTCATGGCCAGAATAAAGGACTTGGGCAAAATTCAGGAAATGTTGTACTTCGTATAGTACCATTGTAGAGTGCCTGTCTTGAGGAAATGGATCCTCTTCAGTGAGTTAGTACTGGGACAAGAAAGAGATAATCGGAGTAATGAATACTACTCGTAAGTACTCTAAGCATTTTGAATTCAAAGGTTTTGTGCACCATGCTTGTCGAAGGTTACCTTCACCACTCTGAAGTCATTTTGGCTTCCTCTGAATTAGTGCTGAAGTCTTTCAAGCCACATGAAAGTTAACTGAGGAATCTCTTCAGTTCTTTATTGCTCTTCTGTGCCTCTTGCATTCTAATAGCAAAGTGTGATAAAGCCGGATTCCACTCTAAAAATTTACTAGGAACCCTCGGTCGACTGGATCTTTATTACCTGCTGAGAAGTGTAAAGGGGAGAAACAATGTATTCATAACAAGCTAACATGTATCAATTTATATAAGGTTCGGAAAGGATCACTGACTCCGAATTCCAAGTTTAGGGGTTTATTACAGAACCAAAAATAGCTGAACATACAAACACCTCAGAACGAGGTTGCAAAAATACAAAGGCACTAATACAAAGTCCATCCTACGAACCAATCTAATCCGATACAACATAAAAAGAATAAGCAATTCCAGAAATATTAAACAAGCAATAATTGCACCAACATCTATATTAGACTTCATTAGTGGCTATAAAAGAAAATCCATTAATCTATCCCTACACTATCCTAAGATGGCATCCCTACTTAACGGTTCCCAAGCAGAATTAAGAAAAGGTGTCAGCTCGTGAAGACTTCCTAAGAAGTACCCTCACGTTGTAAAAGTCAGCCTAAGTCTCCATTCTAAGAATCGATCCCTTCCTTTTACCCTCTGTCAGCTCTCTCCTCCCTCTCTGCCCACTCTACCTCTCCTCAATCTGCTCCTGCACAATCTGCCCTCTCAACCCCCGGGGCACTGTCCCTAATACAAAATGAACATTTGATAGGCCGGCCCAGGTAACACCTCTTCTGGCCAGGCACCTCTCGTACGTAACTTTCCACCAAAACTTGTACTTGGTCCAACGACGGTTGATGTGTCCTTGGGTCTCAGGCTTCTTCAGCGAAAGAAAATATCAACTCCAATTATCGACATTCCTGGATACACTGTAGCAGCTCTCCTCCATGCCTAACTCCTAAAACAAAAGCATTATTCTAACTAACGAAGACGATGTCCTTGCACCTGCAACGAATGCATGAGAACAGAACAACCTTGCACGCACATGAATTTCGCTGACCATCTCCAAATGAGTGCCTCACCAGGGGAAAATGCATTTCAGGCCTATATAAACCAGCTAACATAAGGAAACGAATAGGCCTTTCTTAGCACGAAAGAGTAAATACTCCATCCAGGCCTTTAACATCAACTTAAACGCTCATTAATATCACATTTATAAGCACTACATTTCATCATTGTTAAACGCAATTAATTACCTATACGTGTGCAACTTCAACATGATGCACATTTAAATATAATGCATTACATTACACATAACTACCTCATTAAGCATTTACAGAATACATCGATTATTACATAATTCCCTCTAACTGCCATTTTACGTTTCTTGAATGGCACAACTCATCCTAATACTTCATTTACCACTGATTATTACCACACAAAGTCTAACTAAAATTAAGCACTATCATAAGAATATATGCGGGTACGGACTACTCATGGATATAATGTACCCCTACAATTTTTAGAACATCACTGCGCTCTATCAGTTCCCCCCTCTGATGACTAGTGTCATCAACAAAATCCCAATTCCCTGGAGAAAGAACCGACCTAAACAGAGTTCGTAGCCAATCTTCCCTGTCGGAACCTTTCCAGATTCTTGATATTCTCATAATGACTGTCCTGCAGTCTAGTCATCCTTACTTCTCTCGCCCTAAGGGACCTTTCGACTTGATTCGCCTTGTACCACTGATAAGCCCTCACAAACCCCCACAGGCAAACCACACAGACCACGATGATAAGGATAGGCCTCAAAATGTCACCAAGAATACCTTTTCCCAAGCTCGCAAACCAACTCCCTACTCTACCAAATCCCTTTTCAACTTTCTCCCAAACTCCCTCTTCGGTCAGATCCTGGATCTCATGATGAATCTCAGTGATGTTACTTATATACTTCTTCAGATCTTTACTATTATCTGGTATATAAGTACAGCACTCTTGCACTTTCAGCATTTTACAGACTCCGCCCTCTTTTGCCAATAAGACATCCAAAGCAAGACGGTTCTGCATCACCATCGCCCTTATCGACAACATCTCTCCATCAACAAGCAATAGTGATTTAGCCGTGTTCGTCGACAATTTGTCCACAACAGTCGCCAACCTTCTAATCTTCACATCATTCAAAACCACTCCCAAACTCTGTGTTACGGCTCCAAAAATGTCTCCAATCACTCCTCCTGCACTTGCATCTCTCCTTGCTCTAGAATGCATTCCTCCTTCCAAGAGTTCTAACTCCTCTACTTGATAAATCTTGGGGAAAACAGCTGCCAGGTAACAAGTACCATACCAATTGGCAGGCAATCTCACATAAGCGTTTTTCCCACAAACAAAATATACTGTTGGCACCACTTGTACCGGACCCTACAAAAAGTTCTTTGCTGACTCTTCCATGGTGAAAACATGATCACATGCACTTTGTCCCACATAAACCTTATCATAATAGGTCTGGACACGTTTCACACACAATTTCCTTTTTTGCACTAGATCTAACGCTAGAGGGCCATAGCTCCCTCTTGCTCTGTGAGCTAACTCCTCCTTCGTCCAATCTAATGGACTATCTCCAGTGTCACATGTTTGTGTTAGTTGTCTATATCTATCCTCCTCTTGATCTACGAATTTCTTTTCTATCTCTGTTAACGAACACGTTAGATTATGTCTATGTGCATAAGCTGTATCTAACGTTGTGGTCGGTATGAAATACTTTCCAATCCTATCCTCCTGCTTATAATAATCATACTTGTTCAGGTGCTTGTATGCTGGAACCTCTGAAAGCACCGCATCATGATTGGAAAAGAAGTATTCATAATGACCTCTCCCATAAAACATGCTAAGCAACAAACTACATGAAATTCCATAAGTCAACGGAAGATGATGATATCTAATGCCCTCATCCACTGATGCAGGCAATTGCATACACACATAACAATCTTTCACATCCATCGTCTCAACATACTCATATAGCAGCTTGGCATACGCATTAAGCTTAAAATCACCTCTAGACAAATCTACATGCAATCTACGATTATTCTGATCTAGCATAGCCTTTTCAGTTTCTATGGTGTCCTCTTTCTTGCTAGAAGTACTGGGTTTAGGTGTCCCTTTCACCTCCACGACTTCTGGCTTATGTGGAATAATAACTGACACTATAACAACTATGACTATTAAAACTGTCACTCCCACTATGGAAGTACCTATCCCACACTTAAACCTACGGTTCGGATTTCCAGACTCCATTTTTCTTGTCAAAGCAGTTCAAATAAGAGGATACGCAAAAGTCTCTTCTTTCCACCTCGAATCGCTGCTCAAAAGTTCAAACAAAGTTCATTGGAATCCTGGAAATTCGTTCAAAGTTCAGTTCTTCTGGATTTATTTACACAGTCCAAAAAGACTTCCCTAGCCCTCTTTCTTCTTCTATTGAAAAACCCTAATTTTATTATTCTTCCACTCGGGCCTAGGTTATCTTCCTGGAAGCACTTATTTATAGATCACAGTTCAATCGCAATCTACGATAAGTTCAGATCCAATCGCAGCTAAAACATGTTGCAAAATTTCAAGACGAACATCTACCATTTCATGAGGTGACGCTTCAAATCCAAACGTCGGGAAAACTAATTTGTGCAATATCAGAATTTGCACCCTGCTCAAGGTTGGAGGTTTTGGGACCGTTATTGTCAACACTCTTTCAACTTCAAGTCCTGGAACTATCAGTCCCATATCGATCTTCAGTAGAGGACTCCTGCTGACCACTTGCACGGACCTCAGCCTCCCGGAACTCACTACTCCCGGCATCGGCTACTACGTAAGTCCACTCCGGGGCAGCGTATCTCTGGCAATGCACTCTCGTCCTTCACGACCTCCTCGGACCTCCTCGGACCTCCTTGGTCTTGTTCTTCTTCGCTTACTTCTGATTCAGATGTCTCGGACACAGGGGCAAGATCTCTTTCAGGGGCCAACCTTAGATTCAGCCTTCTCTGCCTTTCAGGCCACGATTCTTCTGTTCGGTTAGCCCTTTTGCTTTTCTCTCGAACCCTCTGTGCACCACTTCCTTCGGCTGAGTCTGACTCTATATTACCCGCAACGTTACCTTCTTCCTCAGAGTCAATACCTGGGTTGTGTGTAGCGTAACCCTCCTCAGCCTGGTCTGGTGAGCAACCAGCTTCGTCAGCAACCCTCACAGCTTGGCTTGTCCTCTCTCGTGGCCCTGCCGCCACAGCTGGATTTTCATTCTCGAGAGGAGCTGTTTCTTCCAAGGGTTCTGAAACTCGGCGGGTGTGGGAAGCATGTATCCAGTTCGGCAACCCTCGCACTTCACCGCTGTGTTCGTTACAAGTATCACCTGGTATGGGCCTCGCCAGCGAGCATCCAAACAGCTCTTCCTCACGTGTTTGCGGACAAGCACCCAGTCACCCGGGCACAAGTCGTGGCAGAGATCTCTTGAAGCCGGAACAGCAGCAGCTTCCACCTGCTGAGACATAGAATGGACCACATCAGCTAGTCCTTTGCAGTAATCAAGGATTAAGTCATCAGCGATGTTTATCAAGGCTGAGTATGGTATTGCTGGCAATCGCATTGCCCTCCCCATAAGGATTTAATGCGGGGAAAGACCGGTCCTCCTATCTGGGACACTGCGAACACTCATCAACACCAGAGGCAACGCATCAGGCCACTTCAGAGATGTAGACGAACACACTTTGCCATCCGTGCTTTCAAAGTTCCATTAATCTGGTCCACTATCCCAGAAGCCTCTGGTCGATAGCTACAATGAAGTCTCTGATCAACATTTAAAGCAACGCAAAGCAATTTCATGATCTCACTGTGGAAGTGTGTTCCTCTATCCGACTCCAATGAAGTTGGAAAACCGAACCTCGGAATCAACTCTCTCAATAATAGCATCGCTACTGTAAGGGTGTCACACCTTCGTGTTGGGTAAGCTTCCACCCATCGTGAAAAAACACACGCCACCACTAGAATGTACCGCAGTCCATTGCACCTAGGCATTTCGATAAAATCAAGCTATATCCTATTGGAAGGTCCTCCCGACCTCCCAATGTGACTCAGTGCAACCACAGTTTTCTTTCCAGCATTCATTTGTTGGCAGGTAACACACCTATGACACACTGCTTCAGCAAACGCACAAAATCGTGGATTGTACCACGTTTGTCTGAACACTCGCACCATCGCGTCTCTTCCTAGATGCACAGCACCATGAATTTGCCTTGCCATCGGGCTCAAGAGGTCATTTGGTAACACTGCTCGACCATCACTTGAAACCCAAATGCCAACATCTCCCTTCTCACATCCCAACCTGATCCATACATCCCTTTCCTGACCTGAAGCTCCTTCCTGCAGGCTCTTGAGTTCCTCCCAAGTGTCTGCCATGGCTAACATCATGTTGAGCTCGGTTCCCTCTTGGCTCTCCCCAGTGTAATCTCCAGTAAATATGCACCCTTGTTCAGCGCAGAAACGTGGAATTTCATCTGCGTACTTATTTTCAATTGAGACAAAATCCGTCCCCCCTCCCATGTGCAGCGCACTTTACCACTGCTATCTCTCTGGGACGTTGCAACGCTTCCAACAGTTGTCTCACATATTCTCCATTCCTGATGGGAGATCCAGACGATGTCAGGAAATCCCTCTGAGACCATAGCTGTCCGAAGTCATGAACCACACCGAACCCATACTGGCTGTCGGTGTAGATGGTGATTCGGATCTGATCAGCTGCCAAACAGGCACGAGTCAAAGCAATGATTTCGGCCACTTGTGCGGAGTATACTCCTTCTAAGCAAGCAGCTTCAACCACTCCAGTAATGGTACATACAGCGAACGCTGCTCTCAAATGACCCACATTGTCTCTGAGACATGAACCATCGACAAAGAAAATTTCATCAGGGTCAGACAGAGGTTCATCAACAATGTCGGGTCTCGGTTTGGTGCAAAGTTCAGTCACATCAAGACAGTCATGGTCTTCACAATCTTCATCATCTACATTTGGCAATGGTATCAATGTAGCAGGATTTAAAACAGAACACCTTCTCAGAGTCACATTCTCCACAGCAAGTATGACCTGCTCGTAGCGTGTGAGTCTATTGTTTGTCAGGTGCTGTGTTTTAGTCCTTGTCATCAACAGTTCAACAGAATGCGGAATGTAAACAGTTAAAGGGTGACCCATAACGATGCTTTCACACCTTTCAATGCTGACACCTGTTGCAGCAACGGATTTGAGACATCCGGGCAACGCTGAAGCTACTGGATCTAAAGTAGCTGAATAGTAGGCAACTGGTCTGCGGACACCTCCATGACTCTGAGTCAGGACTGACAATGCGCAACCTTCTCGATCGTAACGGAACAATGAAAAGGACTTGTTGTAGTCAGGCATTCCCAGAGCCAGATCACGACATAAGCCCTCTCTCAACTCCAAGAACGCAATCAGACAGTCATGGTCCCATGGTACTGGATCACTCACATCCTTGTGCGTCAGCCTCTGCAGAGGCTTCGCCTTCAGTGAGAAGTTGGGAATCCATTGGTGACAGTAACCAACCATTCCCAAGAACATTCTGACTTCCTTCTGAGTGGTAGGCACGGTCATGTTCATGGTCGCCTCAATTCGATCTGGTGACACCTTCCTCTTGCCTTTCTCAATTCGATGTCCCAAGTACTGAACCTCGCTCAGACAGTACTGCAACTTGTTTGGGGACACCTTGTGTCCATTCTCCCCTAAATGGTTCAGTAAGGCAATCGTATCGATTCTGCAAGCATCCTCCGTTTTGGACGCAATGAGGAGATCGTCAATGTACTGCACGAGAACAGAATTCTGTGGCAGTACAAGACTCTCAAGATTCCTTTTCAAGATCTGATTAAAGATTGATGGACTCTCTGTATACCCTTGAGGGATATGACACCACGTTAACACACGGTCTTCCAGCCGGAAGGCAAACAAAAATTGGCTCTCCTCGTGCAAGGGTATCGAAAAGAATGCTTGGCACAGGTCAATCACCGTGAACCACTCGGCTTCACATGGAATCTGGAATAAAATCACTGATGGATTCGGTACCACTGGACAACATGGAACCACAATCGCGTTGACCTTTTGCAGGTCTTGCACGATTCTGAATTTCCCACTTGGCTTCTGCAATCCCATGATGGGTGAGTTGCATGGACTGCCCATTATTTCCTTCAGAATTCCCTGCTGAATCATGGATTCGATTACAGGCTTAATTCCTGTGATCGTTTCAGGTGACAGGTTATACTGGGGTGTTCTCGGAAACTCAACATTTTGCTTGACCTGGATCTTAACCGGCTCAACACCTCTGATCAATCCAATCTCCTCTCCTGTAAAATCCCACACATCCAATGAAACTGAATATCTTAGGTCAAATGGAAGCTCTTCCACTGTCAACATAGGATACATCTCTATGCAGAAATGCTGATTTGCAACCTTGAAGGTGGCATCATCATCATTTGTCTGTAACTCCACTCCCTTCGGGGTGCAATAGATGGTACAATTCAGTTTGCACAACAGGTCACGTCCTAGCAAACAGACTGGACTTGAGTCACACACCACAAACTGGTGTCGATCTCGGAAAGTTCCTATTCTCACAGGAATCGGCTCGGTCAATTGGCTAGTCATCTTCTTATTTGCCACTCCTACTACTTGAATTGATTGTCCCGAGAGGGGTAGGTTGGGAAATACTGCAGATCTCACAGTAGAACGGGTAGCACCAGTATCAACCAAAAAGGTGGTGGGATGACCGTCAACATCCGCCTCTACAAACGGTCCCCTCTGGTCTACCTCTAAGACCGCCCCAAGAGTGCAGTCCTCCTCCCCCCTCAGGCACCGTCATTTCAACGGGTCTGAGCTGTAATCATCGTAATCCTCGAAAAGGGGCATCTGCTGGTACGTTCGATTTCCCTGTGGAATTCTCGGAGGTTGCGGAACTTGCACCTGCGGGCACAATGTCCCCCCTTGTATGGACCTGGGTCTCGTCACTGTATTGACAACCTCAGATACCTGCACCGTATCTTCCTCTTGTGGCACTTGGTTTGCTGGAATCAATCTACACTCGCACTTCCAATGCCCGATCTTGTGACAAAGGTGACATGCAGTGGTCTTTTTCAGTGTTGCCACATCCATCCCTGTCTTAGGGTCAATAGGTTTCCCCCTTCCCGAACCCTGCACATTCTGGGTCCCTCCTTGATTGTTTCCCTGTCTTCTCCCTAATGTCCCTCCACTTGGCTGTGCCTGAACTTCCCTGTCAGCATTTTGCATTTGGACCAGCATTAGCTTATCCTTAAGCTTCCTGTGTTTCGAGTCCACTTCATCGCTGCAGTACCTGGCGTACCGCAGTATCTCGTCCACTGACTTGTTCTGCCAGCAGATCAAATGCTGCTGAATCATGAAGCTGATTTCTGGTCTCAGACCCAATACGAACTTGGAAACAAACTGTCCCATGTCTTTGGGGTCTAACGTATCTAGCACACTGTACTGCTTAAAGGCATGTAAGAGCCTCTCGTAATATTCATGTACGGACTCTTTTGGTTCCTGAACAGTTCGATCTATCTTAACCCAATCAATGTCTTGTGGTGAGATTTTGGATTTCAGCCATGTAATTACTTGCTCAAACTTTTTCATAACAATTGGTGAAGGACCATTGGTAACAGAATCCCTGTCTGGTTCCGAAGTCGGCCAATCAACTGCAACTTTACAAGCTGCCCACAAATCACTTGGTACTACAATATCAAACAGTGTATTCAAGTCAACCCACAACACCTTCGAGATTTTAACAAAGCGGTCGACCTGCTTGTACCACTCGACAGGCTTCTCCCTCAGCCGAGGAAATTCGTTTGTAAACGCTGCCAAATCACTTCTACTCCAAGGTACATGCACATACCCTCCATTTTGTACCTCTCGCAAAGGGAAATTCCCCACTCCTGTCATCCCCCCTCCTGGAGGCGGTGTCTCTCCTATACTCTTTTTAGTGGTCTTCTTTTTGAACCATCTTTCCTCCCACTTGTCAAGCATGCTCCATGCACGTATCCCCACGATCAATTCCCGAATGTGAGCCTTCAGCCCTATCACTCTTTTCTCTTCCAGTTCCTGGTCACTGTACTGCAGCCTGTGACTCCCCTGCAGCATCTTTGTCTTGGACAGATCTACCTCGTGTCTTTTTGCCAAGTCTGTCAGTTTCTCATGCGCTGATCTTGCCTTGCGAGTTACATGTTTTGCTACAAACAGCAACTCGTCTGGTCCATAAAGCTCTACTCTTTCCAAAGGCAAGTTCCCGCTAATTATATCATCTCCTCAGCTTTTAATCTCATCACATCCAGCAACTTGGCTCTTATAGCAGTTCTAAGAATTCCTCGGCTTGCTGCACTGCCCAACTCTTCATTCTCACTGCTCTGGTCCCCACATCGGTTCCCTTCCACTATGTTCTCTAGAACTGGTCGGCTTCCTGAATTCCCTCGATCCCAGTCTCCTGTCATCCTATCATTAGGGTTTCTCACTGGGGGTTCCCACATCCTTATGTCAGATCTTGAATTGGCCAAAGACCTTGGTCTCGCCGTTCTTACATCCCCCTGTCCCCTAGAAGAGTCTGCAGTGGCTGGTAAAGGCATACTCAATCTTGATTCCATGGACCTCGGAAGGTGGCCCATTCCACTCACTATGCCACTCCCTCCTGAACCTGTCCCTTCTCCTGCCACTGACCGTGCTAGACTTCCATTTCCTACCTGATCTGGGTCGTATACTAACACTATGGGGCCGATGGTAATCGGCACTGTAAGAGCATCTGGTAGCCTTGTAACAACTGTAACTCTGCTAGCTTCGATGCTTGCTGGCGTCTGTGTTCCCATCCCTTCTGTCCCTGTTGAGATTCTTCCGACTACTCTCGCACTGGGTTGAGTCTGCGATTCTCCAGTTCCCTCTGTTGATACCGCTTTTCTCTCTACGGAATCTGGATTATATGGCGGTGGTCTTTCCGATAGCAGTCTATCTAGCAAGCTGTCATCTATGTCACTATCGTCTTCCTCACCCCACTTCTTCTGGGCCTCTCCTACTTTTATCATCAACTGGAATAGCCTATCCCCCTCAATAGTTTCCACCCTCCATCTCTTCTCCAATGCGTCCCATCGCGCATCTTGAAACGCCCTGATTGACTTTTTCACTCTTTCCTGGCTTCGGTCTCTTTTCCTATCATGTGCTGCTCTTATCCATGCATGTAGCGCCTCAAACTGTGTTGGTCTGGGTAAAGGTCGCAATGAGGACATCACCGATTTCAATTGATACAACACTTCCAACAGGAATGTGCCATAACGTGGAAAAGTCAATTCTCCCTCATTTTCAGTCATTTTATGCCAATTTTCAAGCCAAATTATAGTATGCAAGCCCACATTCGTAGCCATATAATGGGCTGGGGTATCCTCTGGTGGAGCTTCTTCTCCTCCTCGAGTAACCACTCTTCTGTCTCCTCTACACATATCTTGTAAAACTTTAAAACATTTCATGATGAAATCAACGTTTTCTTCACTTATTTTCGCTCGACTTCCTGATGACAGTCCACCAATACCAGCGCGGCTTCACACCAACCGACCTATCACAGCGCGACACTCTCTGACGTCACTCTTCCTCCTCATGCAGCAGTTCCCCTCCTTTACAATTAGTCTCTCGCACACTCACGCGTCTCATTCATACGCTGAAATGACTTTGTCCACCAAACGACCGAACAGTCACTTCTCTGACTGTCTGTCCACCAACGACCAAACAGTCTCATGTAATTGTCGACCTCAACTCTGGCATCCGTCTGTCCACAAAACGACCGGACAATTGCCCCAGACTATCTGCCCATGAACGGCCGGACAGTCGTATACTTAATCGATAGGATCCAATCACTCAATGTTCCACATGCAGTAACCCACGACCTGCGTCGGTTACTCACGCACTCACACACGCGTTTCCCTATCACCGGTGGGTTAGTCAACGACGTTTCATGACTCCCACAATGTCTGGTCAGACAATTTCAACTCTGGGTGTCTTCTACACCACAATCTCTTATCCCAGGATATCAAAATCAAATCTCATGGACAGCACGCGTTCGGCCCGAAACCACAATCACTCAACTGTCATTCCAACTCCGCAAGACATTACACAATCAAAACAACACCGCAATCTAACAGACATACATCCCTGTTCATACTCACTCCACCACGAACTGCTGTTTCCGCTGCACCGTTACTCGCCATCGTTTGCCATCAACGCCGTCGTCCTCCGCTCACAATCCACTGGGTAACCATCACTTGGGCTCTATGGGGATTCAACGACTACCCTTCTCTACTTCTCCCCTTACTACAGAGGTTACCATACTCTCGCTACCAACTGATAAAGCCGGATTCCACTCTAAAAATTTACTAGGAACCCTCGGTCGACTGGATCTTTTATTACCTGCTGAGAAGTGTAAAGGGGAGAAACAATGTATTCATAACAAGCTAACATGTATCAATTTATATAAGGTTCGGAAAGGATCACCGACTCCGAATTCCAAGTTTAGGGGTTTATTACAGAACCAAAAATAGCTGAACATACAAACACCTCAGAACGAGGTTGCAAAAATACAAAGGCACTAATACAAAGTCCATCCTACGAACCAATCTAATCCGATACAACATAAAAAGAATAAGCAATTCCAGAAATATTAAACAAGCAATAATTGCACCAACATCTATATTAGTCTTCATTAGTGGCTATAAAAGAGAATCCATTAATCTATCCCTACACTATCCTAAGATGGCATCCCTACTTAACGGTTCCCAAGCAGAATCAAGAAAAGGTGTCAGCTCGTGAAGACTTCCTAAGAAGTACACTCACGTTGTAAAAGTCAGCCTAAGTCTCCATTCTAAGAATCGATCCCTTCCTTTTACCCTCTGTCAGCTCTCTCCTCCCTCTCTGCTCACTCTACCTCTCCTCAATCTGCTCCTGCACAATCTGCCCTCTCAACCCCCGGAGCACTGTCCCTAATACAAAATGACCATTTGATAGGCCCGCCCAGGTAACACCTCTTCTGGCCAGGCACCTCTCGTAGGTAACTTTCCACCAAAACTTGTACTCGGTCCAACGACGGTTGATGTGTCCTTGGGTCTCAGGCTTCTTCAGCGAAAGAAAATATCAACTCCAATTATCGACATTCCTGGATACACTGTAGCAGCTCTCCTCCATACCTAACTCCTAAAACAAAAGCATTATTCTAACTAATGAAGACGATGTCCTTGCACCTACAACGAATGCATGAGAACAGAACAACCTTGCACGCACATGAATTTCACTGACCATCTCCAAATGAGAGCCTCACCAGGGGAAAATGCATTTCAGGCCTACATAACCAGGAAACAAATAGGCCTTTCTTAGCACGAAAGAGTAAATACTCCATCCAGGCCTTTAACATCAACTTAAACGCTCATTAATATCTCATTTATAAGCACTACATTTCATCATTGTTAAACGTAATTAATTACCTATACGTGTGCAACTTCAACATGATGCACATTTAAATCTAATGCATTACATTACACATAACTACCTCATTAAGCATTTACAGAATACATCGAATATTACATAATTCCCTCTACTCTGCCATTTTACGTTTCTTGAATGGCACAACTCATCCTAATACTTCATTTACCACTGATTATTACCACACAAAGTCTAACTAAAATGAAGCACTCTCATAAGAATATATGCGGGTAAGGACGACTCATGGATATAATGTACCCCTACAATTTTTAGAACATCACCGCGCTCTATCAAGTGCATGGGCAAGAAATTGTTCCCTTTGGAATGAGACACAAAAAAGAAACACTCAGTAACCACAACTGAAAGTCGTTTACAAAAAGCTGTGAGAGTGCTGAACACTGAAATTGCTATACACTGATAGCAACACAGGCCAACTTGAACGATTGCCTCCTCGAGGAAGGCAGGGAGCAGCAATTGTGATGTTCTGTTTTATTCCCAGACCAATGCATCAACCCTGTTTCCTAGAAGAGCTTCAACGTCTATTATTACTGATATCTGCCATCGGCTTAAAAACAGGTAAAAGGGAGTGGAAAAATAACCTTCAAAGATAATTCCAAAATGTCAAGCCACAGCACGACGTGGTTATGGAAAACCAATTTAAGTGTACCCCGCTGTTTCTGTTTGCTCCCACGATCCCCAGATACTTCACAAGGTACAACTGCTTTGGAGAAAAGTACATCACTAGAATCTTAAACTGTAGAGGGGTGGCTAATACAAGCCATGGAAGGAGTAAATATGGTTGCTTACCAGTTTTATTTAATTGTACTTTATCACATAGATCTCGCGTCATCTTATACCTTTGCTCAGTAATTGTTCTGCAACAAACGTTTGAAAAATAATAAAAAATTCAATTCTGAAAGTAAACTTAAACCCTCAAAATATTGTGGCCTTCCCATATTTAAACATTATTTTGCTAGATCTACTGCTGCAGGAAAGAAAATAGGACTAAGGACAAAAAAAGTATAAGAAAAGCCTCAGTCCTGTGAGATATGCTTGCATGCATCATCACATATTCCCACCTATGCGCTCGTGCCAGCTCCTTCTGCAACAGTTCTCCTGTCCAGCTTGCCCACAGTCCTCTACCCTCTGCTGCCTGTCCATCTGCTGCCCTCTGTTTGTGACTCCATTGCTCGTTTTTTGCTCTATTTTTCCTTTCCTTCACGGTTTTGTGTCCTCTGTTTTTCCTTTTATGCTAATTTTTCTGCTCTCTGTTTTGCCTTTTTTGCTCGTTTTTCTGCCCTCTGTTTGCCTTTTTTCTGCTTGTTTTTCTGCCCTCTCTTTTACCTTTTTCTGCTTGTTTCTTCCGTCTTCCCACCATTTACTTCTTCCCGTTGTTTCCCTCCTCCCACCACCCAGCGCCCCGCCCTCCCCCAGGACCTACTTAATGGAGGCTGTAGCGTGACCCCATTGATCAGGCCCTTGTGCCAGCTCCCACTGTGACAGTTCTCCTGTCCCGCTTACCCACAGTCCGTTACCCTCTGCTGCATGTCTGCTTGATGCCCTCTGTTTATGCCTCCTCTGCTTGTTTCTTGCTTTGTTTTGGCTTTTCTGCTCAATTTTTCCTTCTGTTTTGCCTTTTTATGCTCGTTTTTCTACCCTCTGTTTGGCCTTTTCTGCAAATTGTTCTTCCCTCTGCTTTGCCCTCTTCTGCTCTGTTTTGCCTTTTCTGTCCTCTGTTTCGCCTTTTCTGCTCGTTTTTCTGCCCTCTGTTTGGCATTTTCTACTCGCTCTTTTTTCTGCCCTCTGTTTTGCCTTTTTCTGCTTGTTTCTTCCCTCTTCATGCCATTTCCTCAAGTCCTAGCTTTTTGACAGAGACCTCACACCCCAGCGCCCAGATACCCCTAGGGGTGACAGTGCTGCACTCTACAAATGCTGATTGATTGATTACGCTACAGAGTCTCCAGGATGATGATATAGATGCTTGGTGGTATTTTATTTTCTCTTTAATTTACCTTTCCATGAGGACAGACATCCATCTTATAAATTAAAATTGCATGGAGGGCATTTTTTAAAATGAAGTGGCCTGGTAGCAAATTTCAGATGGCGGGCTTTGGAAAAAAATAAAATTAAATTGGAATTGGTTGGGAACAAGAAATTGGGAGAGCAAAGGATGCCACCAAGCTATGCTGCATGGAGGAATAATGGACATGGAGGTACGGGGAAGCAAAGAGAGAACTAGGGGAGTGAGTTTGCACAAATAAAAAAATAAAAAACTAAGCCAGATTGGGAGTGATGGGGGATGCAAAAAATGTACTAGGGGGAGTAACAAAGAGTGCAGGAGGTGGGGTTATGAGAGAGAAGCAGTACACAGAGACAGCAAGAAAACAAATGCACTCCCATGAAGTGCTAAAAGCAAAAGTTAATTGAATGTAAACCGTGGAAGGATTCATGTCATCTTATCTAGAGGATGATAAAGAAGATGCATTCCATTGAACAGACAAGCACAAGAAGAGAAAGGTAAACCATTGAATAAGAAGCAATGCCCCTTGTGTACTGAATATTTTACAAGTGATCTTCTTCAAACAGATCCAGACATTTCATTGTTTCTAGTCTGGTGGCCAATCATGTAAATATTGCTATCCAGATTAGATCAGTTTCTGAGAGAAAGACTCTCGGGTTACATCAAGGAAACCCATACTTACAAAATTCATTACATCTGCCTCCCCATGCACTTGACTCTCCGTGCACAGATCCAACATTTATGGGTTGGCCAGTTTGATACTTACTCCATAATTTGTAATTCTTTGTAACAGTTAAGAGGGATGTATGTGTGGGGACTGCAGACATCATCATGGTTCACAAAGTGGATGAGTCCAGATTGTAAAACTCTAAAGGACAAATGCACAAGTATTTCTTTCAAACGTTCCTTACAGGCCAGAATTGTAATTTGGACAGTTTAAGAGCACCAAGAGAGTGGTCTTTCTCCATTGAGGTTCTTCTGCTTGTTGCTTTTCTATAAACTCCCTGCATTTACGGTTGTCAACCCTTGATAGGGTCGCCAAAATCCTCCATGAGTGCCAGCAGTTTCCAGTACTCTGATTTTGTTACATCCCCATGAGCATTCCTTTCAGATTAGAGCCTCGATACACACTTCTCACAGAATAAATATTTTGTTATCTATGGATGCCAATGAGTGACCCCCAGGTCAACAAAGTAGTCACTATCAAGCAAATAAGGGTCCATAACAATTTTTATTTGTACCTCTGATTGCTCTGATCATATTAGTCTAAATGAGGGTTGCAGTGCGTCTGAAGCTAATGTTGACAACCTATCACAACATCCTTATCCAACGACTGCATGAAGCCGGCATCCAAGTACCCAAACTTCACTGAATTTGCTTTTTCCGCACTAGTCAGTCAGTTTGGCTCCGTTCACCGCTAATTCCGTCATCTCATCTGCGGAGTTCCAAAAGGATCCTCACTCATCCCCATCCTGTTCAATGCCTACATGACCCTACTCCCCAGCATCATCCTCACCCATGGAATCAACATCATATCCTAGGCTGGTGACACCCAGCTCATTCTCTCCCTCACTAAAAAGATGCCAAACATACAGACCATTTTCTCTGCCTGCATGGCCAAAGCCACCCGATGGATAAAAAGCAACTGCTTCAAGCGCAACACAGACAAGACGGAAGCAGCAATCTTCGGCAAAGACACCTCGCTCTGGGACTCCACCTAGTGATCTGCCGAACTCGGACCCACACTGCTCCTGTAACTCACGCAGAGAAGCTCAAAATAGTAATTGACAACCAACTGACCATGACCGGTCAATTGAATGCATTCTCTGTCTCCTCCTTCCTCACATTCAGGATGCTCAAGAAGATCTTCAAATGGCTCCCTAGTAGCACTTGCAAAGCCATCACCCACTAGGTACCTAAATGTGACCTACAGACAGCCAGTTCTACTGTACTCAGTGTGGGAATTAATTACACCGATTTTTATAAAGGGGAATAGCAAGAATGTAATGTGGTACAAGAAGCTGCACAACCTTCTAAAACTCAACCCCTCCAAGATGGAGTATTCCTTAATTGATCTCATGATTGCAATCTTGGAAGGATGTTGTTGGATTGTGTCCCTGCTTGGGTATTGGACTTGGAAATCCTAACCAATGTCAAATTCTGTTTCAGTAAGGGGATAGTAATTAACAAGCAGTATCGTCAACTTATAATGTCTTAATACATGGTAGACAGTAAACGTGCTACTCACCTTGAGTCTATGGACCTGGCATCTGCTTTTATCAGTTTTAATAGGGTGCTCATTTGGCTGGCCATGATGTTACGGACCTTTATAAAACTCTTATTATTCTACTTCAAATGTACATTACCAAATGCTGGTGATGGTCAGATTTAGTTCTGGCAGTGCAGTAGGTTTTTCAGATCATCAAGGGCGCTCTCTCAAGGCTGTGTCCTGGCCCTTCTTTTGTTTAACCTTCATATCAATTTGGTTTATGTAGTACTCAGGAGCAGGTAAAGGGATACTCAAAGATAGACACAAGGCCTCCACCACTCCTCCTGTTATATTTCCAGATTAGGACCATGTTACGAAGCAGCTTATTTCTTACATTGCCCTAGAAAATAACATTTCAGCTGTGAACTTTTGCACACATTTGCATGCACGACAATGTTGGATTAGTTTCTCTGAAACTACTTTGTTTATACATCCAGCTTCGCACAACATTGTCACAATGCTCTGAACATCATGTACAAGGCCTCTCTACGCACTGGGTACAAAAGTCCTCCTATCTTCATCCATGAGGCGACAATACTATCTACATATCCAGGACATCACTAATCTAACGCGCACATCGCGAGGCCGCCTTTTATTATAAATAATAGGCCTCCCAATAGATTGGTAGAGAAGGTACTTCCGCTGACACTGAGGGCCTGTGCATTCTGAGAATCCACCATGCACCGGTCTGACATTTCGTATGGGGTGTCCAACTCGAGACCAAGGCGGGGTCCTTCACTCTATCCCATCAGGTAATGGGGATGGATCCTCCCTTGGGGGGTGTCTTGGCTCTACAACTACACACACTCTAGGTACACTTAGAGCAGGGTTCGCATAATAGAAGTATGCTAGATTATGCCTTATTTATATGCCTGCTTAATATACAACTGTTTAGCACCATGGTAGAACTATATCTACTATTTACGTTGTTGGTGCTTGTAATCATGTTTATCTGTTCCGGTCTACTTATCATTGCAGCACACGTATTTTATGCAAAAATAACGTTGGTTCAATAAATATTATTGAAAACGTCCCACTGTGTATTCTCTGTATATTTCTCTGAGAATAAGTGAGCATGAGTGACTGAGCGAAAGGTTCTGTACTGTTTCCATTATTCCTGAGGAATCAGGACTGTCATGTTCAGTGGTTGCCAGAAACTATTCGCTCCCTGGTAGGTCAGAGGGGCTTTCGGTGGCACTGTGAGCTAGCTGGTCTATAGGCCAACATAGCCTGCGGGGGTGTCTGGAATCAGTCTTGACACCAAGCCCTTAGTTTATGTTGTCCGAACAATGCCAAGCCCTTAGTTTATGTTGTCCGAACAATGCGCTGGTCCTACGGATTGCTAGGAACTACACGACACTCCTGTATGTAGACAATGTAGTTTTATTATCATATACAGCTAATCAGCTACAGTTCTTAATAGACATATATGCCTTGTTTATAGATTTTATCTACCTATTGTCAAACTTAATCAAATACAAGTTAATATTCATTTCCTCTCTGGCAGTAGGCCAAAGAGTAAAATGTGAATTGTAGTACCTTGCTGTTGTGCTAGAAAAATGCACAAATCTTTTTAAAAATGTTTTCGATGATAAGAGAACAAGCACATCAACCGACGCTGCAAACAGGCACTGACTACCGCATAAATAAAAGGAGAGAAATTGCATACCCTTACAATATGTGTTGGAGGATTAAGTACCGTCTGAGAGCAAAGTAAACCCTAATCTAAATCAGTGTACTCCAAGAATGTTGACTCACAAAACTATGACATACCAGACTGTTGTCTAATTGACTTTGACTTATGCAACTTCTACATGAGTAAAACTTTGATCAAGGCTCCGTAGCCTCTCCGGGTACCTTATGGGAGGCAGGAAAAGCAACCACCTGGGGGGTCGCGAAGGGACAGCTCAAGAGCCAGAGGCAGGCACAACTGCGAGAAATCTCTTCGAGGGAAGCGCAGGCGCTTCGCTTGGAACAACTATTATCTCTGTCTGATGATGCCGCCCAGGCCCGACAGCTTGCCCACCTTCGTGAAGAAATTAGGCAACTATCTCAGGACGCTGCTAAGCTCCTATGGAGGTCGTCGGTAGCGCGAATTTATGGCTGGGGGGACAAGAACGGTACGATCTTGCACAGGCTAGCCACATACCCCAGGGCGAACCGCATTATCCCAGAGGTGGCAGACGAGGCCGGAACGGTGCACGCGCCCACATGGCGATGGCCAACACCTTCGCCGCCTACTATCAGCGTTTATACACAGCGCGTGCCCCTGACCTCTCGCTCGCTGATTTCCTTGAGCGAGGTAGGGTGCGTCTTCCTCGCCTGGAGGCGACCACCCAGAAGGATTTGGAACGCCCCATTTCTCTGACAGAAATCGAAGAAGCGATTTCCATTACCTCCTCGGGCAAGACCCCGGGCCCAGATGGCCTTCCCCAGGAATATTACGCGGCATACCGCGAAATTCTAGTGCCCCGTCTGGCCGACCTGTTTCAGGAAGCGGTGGAAAGAGGTTCCTTTCCGCCAGAAACGGACATCGCCACCATCGTGGTCCTCCCGAAATCCCAGCCTCCCTCGCGTCACTGTGTGGACTATCGTCCTATCTCCCTCCTTAATACGGAGGTTAAGCTGTATGCCGCCATTCAGGCCCAGCGGTTGAAGCCCTACTTGACCTCCCTGGTCCACCCAGACCAATGTGGCTTCATGCCTCAACGTGGGACCCGCCATTGCCTCCGGAGGCTGCAGCTGGCTCTAGCCCACCGGCACTTGCTAACCCCATATTTGGCTCTCCTGTCCATAGATTTCGAAAACGCATTCGATTCGGTGGATTGGACGTATTTACAGGATGTGCTGGCCGAGTTGGGGTTTGGGCCTCAATTTAGGGCCCTGGTTCAGGTCCTTTACGCCCACCCGCGAGCGCGTGTGCTGGTCAACGGTGCACTGTCAGAGGCCTTCCCCATTAGCAGGGGCACTAGACAGGGATGTCCCCTCTCACCATTGCTATTCGCCCTGGCGATGGAGCCCTTGGCCTCCCTGGTGCGGGCTGAGGACCGAATTCGTGGCTGGGAGTGGCCCAATGCGGAAACGGACAAGATCGCACTTTATGCGGATGACGTCCTGATTTTTCTGGCTGACCCAGCCTCCTCTGGGCCATACTGCCTCCAGACCTTACAATCCTTCGGGCAGGCCTCTGGGCTTCGACTGAACACCGGGAAATCAGTCCTGGTTCCACTGCACCTCTCTAGGGATTGCTACGATTGGCAATCCACTATACCGCTTCGGCGACAATCCTTTAAATACTTAGGGATATGGATCACCCTTCTTCCCGAATTGGGCTGGTCCCTCAATGTCGCCCCATTAGTTAAAAAGGCCAAAGAGGATCTCCATAAGTGGAAGACACTTCCCCTTAACCCCCTGGGGAGGGTCGCCCTGTTTAAAATGATGATACTCCCTAGATTTCTTTATGTCCTCCAGAATACCCCCTTCTGCTTCCCCAGGTCCTGGTTCCGGGAGTTGGACAGTCTAACCACCAAGTTTCTCTGGAATGGGGGGAGGGCACGCCTGGCTCTGTCTGCTTGCTGGATCCCCTCCTTCGACATGGGAATGGGGATGACACACTTATACCTTTACTTCCTGGCTGCGCGTCTCCTGGTGGTCCATGACTGGTTTAATGGGGGCTGGTCTGATCCGGCCTACCGGCTCGAGCTGAGTGAGCTGGGACTACCTACAATTCCAGCAATGCTGTACGGGGGGCCCATTCCATCCCAACTAACTGACATGACGCGCTCCGTGTTCTTGGCATGGCGGGCCTCGTTGCACCACACTGGTTGGACGCGCAAGCTCACTCAATGTACACCCCTCTGGCATGGGGCTTGGCTCCGGGAAGTTAGTGGGCTGCAGGGGTTTAAATCATGGGATCTCATTGGCATTTCACAACTAGGGGATGTATGGGCTAAAGGCCATATGCTTTCCTTCCAGGAGCTCCAAACTCGTTACTCCTTACAATCTTCCCAATTCTATAAGTATTTGCAGCTGCGGCATGCCCTCCAAACGCACATCGCGGATGACACGAGGCTCCCCGACTACAGCCCTACAGAGGCGCAGACAATGCTGGGAGATCTAGGCAAGGGGGGCATCTCCCGCATATACCGCACTCTAGTCAACAACATTCCCACCTCCCTGGATAAGTTGAGGGACCAATGGGTGGAATGGGTGGGCCCCCTCGGCGAGGTGGACTGGCCCAACGCCCTCATGGCACCCAGGACAGTCACCACCTCTGCCAGACTTAAGCTGATCCAACTCTACTATTTGCATGCGGCTTATCTCACTCCCCTGCGCCTGCACCGAGCGGGCTTGCGCCCAGACGCGTCTTGTGCGAGATGTAATCATGCCCCGGCTGATTTTTTCCATGTGGTTTGGTCATGCCCCCGACTGGAGCGATTTTGGGGGGCCATTGAAGAAGAGCTTACGGAGGTCCTGGGTTGGGAGGTTCCTCATGACCCATGGCATTCACTACTGGGAATCACGGATGGGCTGGATGGGTCCAGGAGTGACAAGCTATTTTTTAATACAGCCATGATAGTGGCCAAGCGTGACATAGCGGCGGCATGGAAATGTCCTGACCCGCCGGATATTGGGCGGTGGCGAAGGGGGTGGACTGGTGTGCGACCCAGGAGAAGGCCCTTACGTGGCGAGAGGGTGCCCCAAAAAATACCGAAGGGTGTGGGGGAAGTGGTTGGGTACTGTGGAGGGTTCGGAATGATTTGTCTCGTTATTTCTGCCTGTGCATGTCTTATGGGGTGCGGAATAGTGGGATACTCTAACTGTGAGAATGTAACTGATCCACTGTCCTCCGTGCTTTTGCTGATTTGTTCTATGCGTTGTAAAACAATACATTTAATTATCACAAAAAAAACTTTGATCAATCTGTTTGTTCATGATAACTTTCACTTTCCAATTTGAAATAAATGTGAAATAATTTTCTTTCTGATTAAAAGGACAGCTGTTGAAATGATAATCCCTTCTTCCACATCCATTTACCAACATATCCTTAATCATCGTCTTTAGAATTCGTTTTTTTAAATTTTAAACATGATGGCTTTTACTGTAAATTCTACTGAAATGTGCCCCCTCTCTGTCAGACTTTGTGCTTTCAAGCTCAGCAAGAGGGGAGCGCCCCAGGAGGGCTCCAGCCACAGGAAGGGAGCAGAAGGAAGACTCCTTTGCATTGGCCTTTTGGAGATGCATAAAAGACTTGAAGCAGCAGGGACATCCACTTGGCGTTAGCTCTATCAAAAGATGGATAATTATGTACTGACTGCCCCTCAACAAATGTGTTAGTAGTGAGTACTATTATGATGGCATGGAAGGGGTCTTGATCTTGGCCGTTCTGGTTCTCTGTTGCTATAAACAAAATCAAGGCCAAAATCGGTTGCAGTTGGTATCTCGCCACATCCCAGGTTCAAATTACTATACAACTATACTTTTTATCCAAATCATTATAAATTGTCTGTGACAAAGTTGGACATCATTCTCCACACGTGGTGATAATGGGTACTTATTAATGCTTTCTGGAGGATAGTGCTTTCCAAAAATACGTTTTAGTCAAACTATCAGTTCTCAGTGAGCCTCATGTTTCTGGAGACTGAAAATAATTGGGGCATTTTGTCCCACTCAAATGTAAAAGTGAATTAATTTTGCTGCTCTACTACTGATTGCAGCATGTTGAAAAAACATATAACATAAAATTCAAACATATATTCTGTATGTATACCAATTATACATTGGATTGTAGAATTACAACCTCTAAGAATTGATGTTCACTAAAAAAATATTTGTGACAAATCTTTCATAGTTTGTTGGAATTTGGTATCCCCTTTTTCCTTTAACATAGCATGGTGCATACACAGCCAGCAACCAGGACTGCGATCACAATCGTTTACAGAGTGAGTTGGAGAGGGGCTACCATAGTCAGTAAAGGGAACAAGCCTTCCTAACATGTCTAGATGAAGTATTCTTTGAAATGGTGCGTCTTTAGCCCATCCTCAATTGGAGGAGGGTTTGGCTGTTCTAATGGTTATGAGGATGTTGTTCCAGATTCTGTATGTGTAAATGGAGAAAGCCAGGGTCCTGTTTTTTCTTTCCTACTTTTCCTCATTTTCAATCTGGTTGATTCCTGGCTGCAACTGTAACGAGTTCCACCAGAGATGGTTAGTTTGTCAGTCAGGTAGGGACAATGGTGACCTTGTAGATTGGTGCTGCTGGTCCTTACATATAATATCCAGACAGAAACACAAAGACAAAGCAAAAAAAAAATAGACACCCTCCACAACCTCATCAACACACTAAACATGATATAGCACATCACACAACCAGCACACTCCAAAGATATTGTCCTAAACCTTGTCTTCTCAACAGCACTGACAATCCAATACAAATCACACATACACCTCGACTTCACCAACCACTTTGCCATCGCTATCTCCCTGCACAGCATCCTACCAACAAACCAAGAGAAGACTAAACCTTCAGATCCTCAAAGATTTCTTTATAGGGGCCATATGTAGGTAGCTAAATACCGGTCGGTAACGGCCGAAATTCGGTAAATCTCCCGTTACCGACCGGTATTTAGGCAATTGAGATGTAGGAGGCCGGATTTAAGGAATCAGTAATTTACCGATTCGTTATTTTAAGGAATCGGTAAATTACCGATTCCTTAAATCCTTTGTAGGGAGCACTCAAGTGAGTGCATTTTTGGTTTCAGGATTCGTTATACTGAATACCTTTTAAAAAGCAATTTTGTGCTTTTTTAAAAGTGCCATGTGGCAGACAAACATGCCCTTAGGGCATGTATGTGCGCCACATGTGCACACATGCACGATTCAGGGGTGCAACAGGGTGTCAATTTGACACCCTGCCACCCTTGAATATGCTCCCCTATTACCGATTCGGTATTTACCGAATCGGTAATAGTGAATGGCTTCCCAGTCATTCCTATGGGCCTCCAGGCCCATAGGAATGAATGGGAAGGTATTCCTTATTACCGATTCGGTAAATACCGAATCGGTAATACCGAATATTACCGAATCGGTAAAATTTACCGAATGTTTACCCACATTCTATTTACCGATTCTTAAATACCGAATCGGTAAAATTCGGTATTTAGGAATCGGTAAATAGAAATTACCTACATATGGCCCTAGACAACATAATACTTTTTTTTTGCTAATCAATTTTATTAGCATTTGGGTAAAAACAAAATTTCACACTGACAGCAGAAACATGCACAATGTATCTAAGACCATTAGCAGTAAGAGCGGTGACATATGCCTTAGTACAAGGTCCCAGAGTAGACCATTTCGTAAATATAGCACGATAAACGAGGGCATATACAACGATTAAAACAACAGGTTGAGCCATTTACCCCAGATCTTTTCAAACAGTTCAGGACATCCCCGGGCCTCAAAGAGAGGTTCCTCCTGGGTCACGCACCAATCCACCCCTCTTCGCCATTTCCTTACAGTAGGGGGTTTGGCCTGAGACCAGGCCGCCGCAATGTCACGTTTGGCCACTGCAATCGCAGTGCCCAGGAAACGTTTATCGGCTCGAGAGCCGTCTAGTCCATCGAACACTCCCAGGAGGAGACGCAGTGGGTCGTGGGGAACCGCCCACCCCAGGGTTTGTGTAAGCTCTGATTCCACACCCGCCCAGAAGGAGTCAAGGGCAGGGCACTGCCAGACCATATGGTAAAAATCGTCTGGGGCATGGTCGCACCGCGCACAGGCCGGGGAGGAGCGCAGCCCAGCCCTATACAGACGCGCAGGAGTAAGATATGCTGTGTGGAGATAGTAGAGTTGAATAAGGCGTAGCTTGGAGGAGGTCGTCAAAGTTTTGGGAGCCATGAGAGCGTCCCGCCAGTCTGCTTCCTCCAGGGGGCCAAGCCATCCCTCCCAGCGAGCGCGCAGTGAATCCAGAGTCGCAGGGCCATTGTTTACCAGGGAGCGATAGATCCGTGAAACCCCTCCTCTGCCTAAATTCCCCATCATAACCTGGGCCTCCAAGGGGTTGAACTCGGAAGGGAGGTGGCCGATGGGAGGTGTACAGTGAGAGCGTGGCGAAGCTGCAAATGCTTGTAAAATTGATTGGTGTGAAGGGAGTGGCGCTGTTGCAGGTCTGAAAAGGCACTGATGTGATCTCTCACTCAGATGTCGCCAAGGAGCGAAATCCCGATTTGATCCCACTGCCGAAAGCCCTGTAGGGTCGAAGTCTCGTGCAGCCAGGTGCCATGCCACAAGGGCGTGTGTTGGGTGAGCTTCCCATCCCATCTCGTATAGCGCAAGGCAGAGCGCCAAGCCAGTAAGACTGCCCTAGTGACAGGGTGGAGGATTTGTGGTATGGGGGCCCCGTACAAGTAGGCCTGGAGCTTCGGAAAGTCCATCGTCCTGAGTTCAACCCGGTACGCCGGATCGGACCAGCCGCCAGGCAACCAATCATGGATAACAATGAGTCTAGTGGCCAAATAATAAAGGTGGAGATTAGTCACGCCCATGCCACCGTCGTAGGGGAGTATCCGACAGTGGGCCAGGGCCATACGTGGCCTCCCACCCCTCCACAAGAACCGAGTGAGCAAACCATCAATTTCACGGAACCAACTCCCCGGGAGATGAAAGGTTATGTTTTGTAGAATATATAAAAAACGGGGGAGAATCATCATTTTAAAAAGCGCACCTCTGCCAAGAGGGTTGAGCGGGAGGGATTGTCAACGTTTGAGGTCTGCCTTAGTTTTGGTGACCAGGGGCGTAAGGTTGAGGGCCCATTCGAGCTCCGGGAGTAAGGTCACCCAAATTCCCAAGTATTTGAATGACTGCCTGCGCAAAGAGATGGTCGACTGCCAATCGAAGCAGGCCCGTGATGGATGAAGGGGGACCAGAGTGGACTTCGCTGGGTTGAGCCGTAAGCCTGAGACCTTCTCAAAGACATGGAGGGTTTCCAAGCAACGTGGGCGCTCGGGTTCGGCTAGGAAAAGGAGGACATCGTCCGCGTATAGGGCAATTTTATCTATGTGGTGAGGATCCCAAGTCCATCCGCGGATGTGGGAATCGGCGCGTATGAGGCAGGCCAAGGGTTCCATCGCCAGCGCGAATAAGAGCGGTGAGAGGGGACAACCCTGACGGGTGCCTCTCCGGATGGGAAATGCCTCTGAGAAGGCACCGTTGGTCAGGACCCGTGCTTTGGGGTCGGAATACAGGACTCGGATGAGACGCCTAAATGGTGGGCTGAATCCCATCAGAGAGAGCACAGCCTCCAAGTAACTCCAGTCAACCGTGTCGAAGGCCTTTTCAAAGTCGATGAAGAGCAGGGCCAGATACGGGGTGAGCTGGTGACGGTGTGCGAGGGCGAGATGGAGGCGACGTATGCAATGCCAGGTACCGCGGGCAGGCATAGAGCCACATTGGTCCGGGTGGACCAAATCGTGCAGGAGGGGGGCGGAGGCGTTGGGCCAAGGCAGTGGCAAAGATTTTCATCTCAATATTGATGAGGGAGATTGGGCGGTAGTCCGCACAGGAGAGAGAGGGTGGCTGGGTCTTAGGAATAACCACGATAGTGGCCACATCGGTCTCCGGGGGGAAAGATCCCGTCTTTACCACGTGTTGGAAGAGGCCAACCAAGTGGGGGACCAGTAAGTCACGGTAGGCCGCGTAATATGCCTGTGGGAAGCCGTCTGGCCCAGGCGTCTTACCGGAGTGCAATAGGGAGATGGCACCATGTATCTCCTCAGGGGTAAAGGTGAGGTCCAGATCCTTCAAAACCGTCTGGTCAAGACTGGGTAACTGAACCCCGGCTCGCTCCAACAGGTCAACCAGGGAGGCCTCGGGAGCTCGGGCCGCATAAAGCTGGGTATAGTAGCCCGCAAAAGCTTGGGTGATGGATTGCGAAGTGTAGTGGTGGGTGCCGGCCGCGTCGCAAACTTCAGGGATTATTCGGTTGGTTTTGGGATAGGAGACCAAATTATGGAGCAACTTTCCATTTTTATCCCCCCATCCGTATACACGGGCCACTGAAGAGCGCCATATCATTTTGGCCGAGTCGAGGGAGACCTGACGGATCTCTTCTCGGAGCAGTGCAAGCTGTCTAGCGGAGTGAGCATCCTCTGTGGCATCGGGAGCCGATTCCATCTGTGCGGCCTGCGCCTCGAGTTGCATCAGGCGAGCAGTCTGTGCTGCCCGTTTCGTGTGAACCAGACCTCTGGCCACGCCCCGCATGGTGGCCTTGCCGGCCTCCCACAGTGTGCCCGGGGAAGGGACCGAGCCCTTGTTGGTTAGGAAGTAGTGTTTCAGTTCCATTCCGAGAGCCTCGCGGATCTCCACATCCTGCAGGAACCAGGCGTTCAATCGCCAGACCGTGCGTACCCCACCAGGGGCATGTCCCAGACGGAGGGAGACAGGGGAGTGGTCTGAGATGCCTCGGGGGAGGATAGTGACACCAGATACCAACTGGCAATCGGTGGCCGGCAGTAGGACCAAGTCAATGCGGGAGTGGGTATGGTGGGTATGGTGGGCCCCGGCGGGGGTTCCAGACCCTCCAGGTGTCGCATAGACCAGTCCGAAAGCCGTTTCGCGGAGGTGAGGCGGGAGTCGGAGGGAGTGCCTGTCGTGTCGAGGGAAGGCTGCATAACCGCGTTGAAGTCACCCCCAATTATCGTCTGACCCTGAGGGAAAGTAGAAATTACCATTGTGAGGTGTTGAAGGGCAGAGGGCAGTGTGGCGGTAGGGATGTATGTAGATAGGAGGTTGAGAACTTGTCCCTCAAGCCTACCGGTCAAGGCCACATAACGTCCCTGCGTGTCAATCGTCGCATGCACCAATGTGAAGGGGAGACCCCCACGAATCAATATGGCCACCCCCCGGGAGCCCTGCGTAAAACCAGAGTGCCATACCTTGTCAAACCCGTAGCGGGCGAGAAAAGTGCAGTGGGTTCCCAAGAGGTGTGTCTCCTGGAGGAGAAGGATGTCAGGCGCCTGGCGTTGGGCACTCCGAAGGACTGCGGCTCGCTTGATACGGTCTAGTAGGCCATTGACATTCCACGACAGGACGTGGAGGGGTCTACCAGGAGTAGGCATCTGAGGGGCGGGTGGTGCAAGGGTGAGCAAATGCGAAGGGCCCTGAGACCCAGGTGAGGCGGTACGTCATAGCTAGAGTAAAAGGGTATGGCCTGTGTACTGCAGTAGGTCTCTTTTCAATGGCAGTGGTGTGCGCGCGCAATAAGCTGTCATGAAAAACGAAAAACAGTGGCTCAAACGAAGCCAAAAAGGAAAGGTTCCAGAAGGCAACGGTCCTCCCAACCCCCCATCCCTCCCAACACCCCCCACCCTATACTTCCAGAAATGAAGCATCTGTCGCCCTGAAAAGGAAAAGTTAACAAGAACAATAACAAAAGGCTAAGCTAAAACGTTTAGCTGGGTAGTTCGTGGCATTGATGGACCCCTCCATTTAGACGGATATCTCTGTGTCACCAGCATAGACGAAAGAAAAGTCAACCAAAGAGTTCTGTCCCAAAAAGAACCAGCCCCCCAGGCCTCCGCCATCAGAGTGCGGCATCATCGCCGGATCCCCGGAGTGCAGGACTGCATGATAGGTCGGAGTCTGACAGGGCGGGGCGCATCAGCTCAGACGCTTCAAGATCAGGGTTTAAGTCAATCAGGGAATTGGCTCGGGTTTGGCGAGCCGGTGCTGAGGGGGCATCAGAGGAAATCAACAAATGGGAGCCTGTGCCCGGTGAGCACGAGGGGCCCCTCCTCCGATCTCACCTTTTGCGAGAGCGATGAGGTCGTCGCTGAGGCTTGGGAGGGGACGACCGCGACCGTGAAGGTGATGACAAGGCGGTGGGGGAAGGGGCCCGGATCCGTAGCGGACGCTCCTCTGTGAGCCAAGTCCAGGCCGCCTGCGGAGTATCAAAGAAAATGGCCTTGCCCTGAAAAACAACACGGAGGCGGGCCGGGAAGAGAAATCCATATTGTAGCCCCAGGTTGCGGAGTTTCTGTTTAACCTCTGAATAGGTGCGCCGCTGGGCCTGTACCTCCCTTGTGTAGTCCGGAAAGACCATTATCGTGTGGTTCTGATACTTCAGGGGGGCGTGGGCCCGTGCCTCCCAGAGGATTGCATCCCTATCATGGAAGTTGAGGATCCGGATGATGAGGGGGCGAGATGGCGCCCCAGGCGGAGGACTGGGCGCAAGGGAGCGATGGGCACGCTCCACCGCGAACCACTCAGAGAGAGCGTCTTTGGGCATCCAAGACTTCACCCAAGTCTCCACGAAGACGTCTGATCGGCCTTGCTCAACACCCTCAGGGAAACCTACAAGGCGTAGATTGTTACGGCGGGACCGATTTTCAGCGTCTTCAGCCCGGCGGTGTAGTTCCGAGGTCTGAGTTTGTAAGCGGGCCACTTGAGTTTTCAGCAGACCCAGTTCATCCTCCGCTACGGAGAGGCGCGACTTGGCCTCCGAAATCCTTGCCGTAGCGTTGCGTAGGTCCTGGCGGATGAGGGCCATGTCCACCCGCACCTCGCCAATTTTTCCCTCCACCGACGCCTGAGAGGTACTGATGGCTTGTAGGATAGTGGAGAGGTCCCCCCCGGCGGGGGGGGCCCGTTGCCCCTTCTGCCAAACTCCGGTCAGCTGTGGTGTATTGATCCATTTTTGTTTGAGTTTGTGGGGCGGGCGTCTTCGGGGCACAGTCACGGCCCATCTCTCCTGTGAGTTCAGCCAGGCGTCTCAATGGATGGGCAGGCTCAGGCCGGCGATTGGGGAGGAAGGGGGGGGAGTCCAACACCCAAGCCATCAATGCTCGGGCGTCGAACTCACCCAGACACCAGGACCCCTTATCAGGAGCCACGCCAGGAGAATGCAGGGATTCACTGTTCCTTCGCCGCCCGGAATGGCGGTCAGACCGGGGGCAGATAGGCGCCCCTTGATTTCAGTGACCCCGCCGGGTCAAGGGGAGATCAAGTAGGAGAGGGGGGTGGGGGAGGAGGGCCTTCGGACGTCAGGAGAGCGGGGGGAGCATCTCCGCAGCTCCGCAGTGGCAGCCGTTAATCCCCACACCGACCAGCAAGCTCAGGGCCCCCCCGAAGGGGGCGTCGCATGGTCCGGTCCCGAAGTGGCCCCCCCAGGGCAGGGCCGGAGTTGATCAAGCAGCGAGGGGGGGTGGGGAAGGGGGCGGCAAGGTCTCAACAGCAGGAGAGGGCCCGGTCAGCAGATAGGCCTGAGGGGGCCATGGGCGCCCAGGCAGCATCGGGAGTCTCTTCCTCGTGTCTCCGCTGCGCAAGTAGGCGGCACCCACCTCTCCACAGGCTGTGGATATGCAGTCAAATGTAGGCCCAGAAAGGAGTCGTCCACCTCCGTCTGGGCCCACCGCTGCCGGGCAGCGCCACTCCCAGAGGCGAAGCCGCGTCCGCAGGCGAGGCAGTGGGCCTCCGGATGCCAGAAAAGTGGGGGGGAGCATCACCACAGCTCCGCAGCAGCAACCGTTAGTGTCCACACCGGTCCGGCCCCGAAGCAGCCCCTCCAGGGCAAGGCCAGAGTCGATCGTATAATGAAGGAGGAGGGGGGGTTGGGCGGCAAGGCCGCAACAGCAGGAGAGGGCCCGGTCCGCAAACAGACCTCCGGGAGCGGGCAGCGCGGCCCGGGAGGCGCAGGAGCGTCCGAAGTGTCAAGGGTTGGCCAGCCCAGATGAAAGGCGCGGGCCGTCCGCCAACGGAGCCCCAGTCAGTCAATCACCGCCACCCGAACTGGTGGCCGACACGGCCCGCAAGCGGCCGCACCCCCAGGCGCACCCCCGGCGCCACAAGGAGAACCGGAGGCAGGAGCAGACTAGGCCTGACAGAGGAGGGGGGGGAGGTGATCCCTCGTCCCACCGATCGCGGGAGGGCGCGCAGACCACCCGGCAGGCAGGCATCGGAGCATCAACGGGGTCATACAGCATCGCCGCCGCCATCTTGCGGGAGAAGCGCCGGAACAGCCGAGGCCGGAGAGCGTAGGGCGGCAGCAAGCATCCCGCTGGGCAGCGTGAAGCAGGGCAAAGGCCTCGGGAGCTGGCGGCAGGGCACAGGATGCGCTGATGGCAATGGATTTTGGCACGGATGACGGAGGGGTCCAGAGCACTCTTAGAGTGCGACCGCCATCTTGATGCGCCAAGCC
This sequence comes from Calotriton arnoldi, assembly GCA_963921515.1. Lineage (NCBI taxonomy): Eukaryota > Metazoa > Chordata > Amphibia > Caudata > Salamandridae > Calotriton > Calotriton arnoldi. The sequence continues at coordinate 279,656 of CAWUFW010014943.1, forward strand.
ACGCCCCTCGACAACCTAATACTTAAACATATTGCTTACCATATCAACTGCATATCCAACACCAACATCCTTCTGAATAACGTCAACATTTTTGGGGAAAACTTTGTGAACATATATGCCCAGTTAAAACACGCAAGTGCAAATCAAGGTCTTCAGCACCCTGGTGCTCTAAAGACATTGTTGACATTAAACCATCTATCCTTAGACAGGAAAAATAATGGAAGAAAAATAAAGCTCCTGGTGATCTCATGATACTGAGCCCATCATCCATGGCAAAGTACTATACCAACACCCTCATTGAAGCCACCAGCAGAAGGAGAATGCTTTTCAAGACAATCGAGCACTGCATCAACAACTTGCCCTGGGGACCACTTAATACTCAGTCCACAGAAAAGTGCAATGCTATCAACCTCTTTCTAAGTGAGAAATTACGGATGCAGCCAACAGTACATCAACAACACCAAACCTCCTTTATCTTGTACGCCTACCCCCTTCATGTCGAATCTTGCAAAGCTCATTCTTCAAAGCTCTAGCCCTTGCAGATGTCACAGTCATACTTAACTTCCTCAAAGCCACTTCTTAAGAAGATGATGTCTTACTCTTGTCCTTCATCAAAGCACTCTCTGGAGACACACTCTCATCCTTTCTCACAATTTTCAATGCCCCTCTCACTCTAGTCATCTTCCCAGAAGCTGTCAAGACAGGCCAAGACCTCTCCACTATCCTAAAGAAATGTACACTAGACCCCGATACCCTCGCCATCTACCAGGCTATCACTCATGTAGCATTCATCTGCAAGATCTTGAAAAAGCTGTCTGCATCAACACCAAGATCACAATAATGCTCACAATCCCCTCTACAACTACCAATATGGCTTCAGATCATGCTGCAGCGCAGAGACTACTACATTACACATCGTAGACAATGCCCTCCTGACCACAGATAAATATCACCCCTGCCTCCTGTTACTAATGGACTTCTCTGCAGCTTTCGATACAGTCGACCATCTCACTGCCATATGTACACTGGAGTTTAGAAAAAAATTCACCGGCAATGCCCACTGATTCTCATCCTACCTTTCCAACTCACACCAGTTTGTTCACATGGGCACCTCAGGTGCAAAAAGATCCCTATCACCTTCAACCTCTGCATGGAACCATTTGGTTCCCTACTCGCAGATAGCAACATCAAGATTCAGCAATATATTGATGATACAGAATTCTGCTTGAAATTCTCCTCTGCTTCAGACATCCAATAGGTCAAATTCAGCTTGGACATAATTCAGACCTGAATGTCAAGAGCCTACCTGAAGCTCAACCCAACCGAGAAAGAATATGTGTTATTTGCCAAGAACAACAAAGAAGATACAGTACAAACATAGTTCAATAACATGAATCTTGACATCTTTAAACCCTAACTTTTACTGAATGCCAAGTCGCTTGGATTCACCTTGGACACCAACTTCACCCTGAAGGAACACATTGCCAAAAAATACAAAGACAGCCTGGTACTAGCTCTCTCTTCTAAAGAGAGTGGAACAGTTACTTCCAGAAAGTGGCTTTGGAACTGATGTTCAAGCACTTGTTCTTTCGCATTTGGATGGTGGTAATGCCCTGGTTTATGATCTCCCAGCGCCCACATTGACACCCCTTAAGGGCATCCTACACACCACAGTACGTCTCATCCAGGGCCTGAAGAAATATGATCACACCACTCCAATCCTGATGGAACTCCATTGGCTCCCCTTGCCGTCCCACACCATCTTCAAAACCAACTGTATCATTTACAAAGCCATCACAACCAACACCCCCACTTTACTTGCAGACAAGTTCACCATCTCTGGTGGTACTCAACACACCCACTGCCAGGACACATTTAGAATAAGAAGAGTAAGAAAAGAAAAACAAAGCAGCGGGTCTAAAACATTTTAAAAAGTAAACAAGGCAACAGGTCTTTTCCATCTATGCAACCAGGATCTGGAACAACATCCCTGTATCCATCAGGAAAGCCCCAATGCTGTTCTAATTTATGAAAGAGTTGAAGATGCATTTCTTTCTTTAAACGACTCTACATCACAATGCATTAATAGTCCACAAACTATCTACATCTCCTATCACTCGTTGACCTTATGCTTGTGTCTGACCATTTACATTGCTTTGCTGCCTTTTGGTAGTTCACGTTATAGAAATACCACATAAATACCTGCATACATACATTCACAGACAGATACATGGGCACACACACCACGATATCATATAGTACGTGTATCGTATCCTTTTAAAGTATACCTCTTCATGGTTTAAAATGGCCACTGCAAGTTATACTTAACATCCAAATATTTGTACAGATTTTTTTAATTTAAATAAATGTTTTTACTTTTCCCTATACTTAATAAGGGGTTGACTCCACAGTTGGTGTGGATATCTCCATATGGTAAAATATAGGGACAGTTAAAAAGTTTATTACATTTTATAATAAATGAGTAAAAATACTTTTATGTTAAATATTATTGTAAATTATGTTATATATATTTTCATATCTAAAACAAAAGAAAAAAACATAAATCTTTAAATATATTAAATTTAATTAAATGTATTTTTCTGAAGTTTAAATTAAAAAATACTTTCCCATCATAAAGTAAAAAAATAAAGTTATTTTATGATTCATCCATAACTATTAACAGTGTTGCATGGAAATAATTCACAGTTGGTTAATTGTACTTTAATGAAAATGAAAGTTACAATAATGTATACATTTAAATAAGGTTCTTAAAATATTTTATAATTAAATACTAAACATATTTTTTCTATAGTTTTTAAAAAATAAATTGTATTTATTTATATTGTAACCCATTTTAAATAATTTAATTTATTTAACATTATTTGTATAGTCCCTGTCTCCGTTATTTTCTAAGGGAGGGTGTAACAGTATCAGTGGTTGGCCATGTGTGGAGCCAGATTTACTACTGTTTGTTTTTGACAGTAGTAACTTACACTCATAAATTTGTCTCCACCTCCTTTTTCACTTTCTACCCTTTTAAGTAACTTTAGACTCAAATTTTGTGATTAGCTAAAAGAAGTAAAATTACCTAAACATGTAAGAGTAAATTACACATGTATATTACTCACAAGTGTAAGTTACCTCAGTTAATAGCCCTGTTTGTGTTGTGTTACTACCTTTTTCCCTTATGAATGTCATGCTGTTATAGTGTGAGCCTTGCTTAATTCACCTGCACATGGTACTTTTTTCTGTTGGAAAGGAATGCCCAAGGGGAGTGGAATTGCAGAATATAATGGCTCTCCGCCATAGTTGTCAGGAAAAAGCACTTAACAGTCTGTCTGGTCCCCCTGCCTAGGTGATTTCTGCCTTTCGGTCCATTGGACCAGTGAACCACTAGATCAAGACATTTCTTCTGGATGCAAATTAAGGTGTGGTGTCATGGCCTCCATGATAAACGGGGTCTCTTGCTATTCTTCTTACACATTAACTAGTCTCTTGAAAATCCACCAGTGCCCCCTGGCATTAAGGGTAGTGGTGGAATGGGACGGAACTGTATTTTCATGGTGAATACCTGCATACAAATCTGGCTGCACCACTTGTAGGGTGCTGTTTAAAGATCTTGATAAAAGATTTGTCTGTGTCTCTTGCTAACCATTATGTTGTTATTTTAATAATAGGTGTTCATCAGAGTCCTACTTTGTTTACTTCTCAACTTTTCCCTGCACTGCATAATGGGTTAAATTAAAGTGCAGAAATCGGTTACCCTAGATAAACTGGTTTGCCATAGTCATTCGGGGTCCCCCTCTCCTGTAGGGTGTAAATAACTCAAACCATTTTTTGAATGGCAGGGAGTAGTTGCTCATCGTTCCGTACAGTTCCTGCCCAATTCACCTTCTTCCCATTCCTAACTGTACAATAGGCAACCCTACCTTGAGAAACCTCAGTTTAATTTTTGCTTAGTGGCCTATGATCTCTGTATTCCTCCTAGGCGATCACCAGCCTTTTTACCCTAATTACTTATCAGTCGTTTTCATTTTCTCAGAGACGAAATAACCCTTCGTTGTGGGTTTAAATAGATCTGTTATGGTATTTCCTTACTGCCTTAAAGTTCCTTCCAGGACATCTCAAACCCACACGCTTCCACAGTGTGGCAGCTGCCTTTCGGAGTCCTGCAAGGATTCTCATTGAACCTTTGCTTTTCAATTTATGTATCCGCCCTTTGGCAGATATTGTGGATGCTTTTTTGGTCTTACTTTATTCTTGTATGCAGACGACACGCAGATTGTCACATCTCTTTCCGCAGATGATAACAACAGACTGTGTGATCTTAGATCACGCATTGTTACTGTGGTACATTGGAAAGGGGGAAACAGTTTAAAGCTTAATGTCAGTAAGACAGAGGTTCTTGTGGTGGGAAACAACCTCATTTTAAGTGTACCAGAAATCTTGGGCCTCTTCCTACTCCAAAACAGATTTTAAAGATCTTTGAATATAGCTGGACAGAAAGCTTTTGATGGATTACCAAATAAATAGGGTGTCTGCTAGCTCTTTTGGATGCCTGAGAAAAAATCCTTTGGTTCCTCCCTATTTCTATCCAAAGGACAATTGTTCATGCACTGGTCTTCTCCCGCCTAGATTCTGGCAATGTATTTTGGGATCAGTGGGGCTGCTAAGTCATTAGTGAAGATGCTAGAGATTATTCAGAATTCAACTGTACCTCATGTGTCGTCCCTATACATGTCTCTGTTTCCACTCAGCTTTGCAACCTCCACTGCCTTACTGTTGACAAGAGTATTAAGTTCAAAGCACTGTGATATATGCATAAAGACATAACTCAGATAGCACCCCAGTTTAGTATCTCCCTAATTGCTCTTTTCACTCAGATAACCAGAATTTAGCAGTGATCCCACAATTTAATTTGGCGAGAGACGGAGGTCTTTCTTTTACATATCTTGGGCCTATACTCTGGAACTCTTTGCCTTACTCTCTAAGGCTTTGCACTTCTACTGACAGGTTTCACAAGTAGTTGAAGACCTGGCTATTTCAATTCTGTTATTATGCCTAGCTCTCTTATGTTAGTGCTGGGAAGCTCTTTTGGGGGGCTAGGCACTTTATAACTCAGACTAACATAATATGACTCAAGTGCAGGAAGTTGAGTTTACACAATCAAGCTAAGCACAGATGTGGGCTTTTGGCCAGCTATGAGAAATGATCAGGGTGACAGATTTCAAGGTCAGTTACGAGTTGCTCAACTTTCCTTGGGTGTAATTTTTGTTTGACCATATTACACCTGTGCTAATATGTCTGCATTAACTATCTATTAAAGCAAGCTACTCCTATGCATGGAGATTATCCACAATCTTCTACACCCCTCCTCCCATCACTGGGCATCAAACATGAAAGTTGTTGAGTAACATGATTACTAAAACCTCTAGTTTTCAGGAAGGAATGCTCAATGGTGCAATCCTTTTATGGCAAGGCTACCAGATTCCGGCATTCTCTTCCCCTTGGTTTATGAACTACCTCCTCCATGGTTACTGTGAAGACCCAGAAGAAACTTCTTTCTAGAGAGACTTCTTCTCTAGATAAATTTGAAACATTCTGTTAACTTCCTCCTTCTCTGTCTTTCTCTGTTTCTCTTTTTCTTTCTCCACACTCCCCTCAGCTCCTATTTCTCAGTCTTTTTCCCCTCCATCCCTACCCCACTTCTTCTCATGCCTACAATTCTCCTGCCTCCCTATATTTACTACTCTTTCTTTTCCACTTAGTTTTGAGGTTTTCTTCTTTCAATCAACCTCACAAGGTCACAACCTTTTCTCCTCATCTCTTGTTGTCTACATGGAGCCATATTATATATAGGGCACACTTTCCCTGTTTGCGCCACAACGCACCTCTAGGCAGCTGCAAATTTGTGCTGCCCTGGGGGCAGCGCATTCAAGTGAAATAGTTTCACCTTGCATGCGGCATGCCACCTGCACTTTGAAGAGGGGAGAGAGCTCTCCCTTTGTAGACGGGTGCAGTGAGTGTCTGCATCCGTCTGCAGGGGAATGTCTGGGGGTCCATGAGACCCCTTTGTCTCCTTTCCAGAGGGCTGCCTTTAGGAGGTGCACTGAAAGTGTGCCACCTTTTTGTGGTGCACTTTCAATTCACCTCCTAAGGGCATGTTTGCCTCTGAACCCACTTTGGTAATACGGCGCGGGCACAGAGGTAAAGGGATTCCCTCATTTGCATGAGGCCCCACCTCCATATAAATGAGAGAATGCCCTCTCATGATAGCGCTGTTGCTACATGTGCCCCAGTGCTATCAGTATTACAGAAGGGGACGCACCAGCTTCTGCGGCCCTTTCTGTAACACCACTGTGCCACGGGGTGCACAAAGCGGGCGCACACGCCTGTTGTGCCCCTGGGGTACAATGTATAATACAGCCCCTGGTGGCATATACTCCATTTTTGCTCCCATGTTGATTTTTATTTTATTCTTTTTGGTTACAGTTTACTGCGTTTCCCTGCATATTTATCTCCACCCTATTGTAACGACTCCTTCATTGATACCTTGATTATCATTGTCTGATGTTTTGCAATTTAATTTGTTTGCATTTATGCATATATGCTATCCTGGTTCCCTTTATTTTGTAACTTTCCATCTTCATATATTGCTTCATTGTTTTCCCTAATGTCGTTTCACTTCTCTTTTTATAGTTTGCATTTAAAGTCGTCTAGCACCCTCGGGCCAGGTTTGCGTTACATACCAAGGCATAAATAAGTAATTATATGAGCATAGACTTATTTAGGCTTGCAGAAAAGTTTAAAGATGTTCCAACAAGTGGGACCACTTTGATTTCTGTGTGCTGAAGTTCTGAGTGCAGAGTTCATGAATAATAATTTTAATTTTTAGATTCCAGTTTTAGGCAGATATCATTTTCAGTTGAGTAAATAAAAAGTGCCCTACTTTTATATTGAACTCTGAGATTATGATAAGAAATGGCATGCTGACACAGACTTTGGATTGTCACTATAAGAGGTCTAAAAAAGGAAGCATGAATGGGCAAATGAGGGTATTTTCCTAATTGTATGTAGTATGTGTTTTAAACTTTATTCACAGTTGGTGTCCCGCGTCGATGAAATGAAATAAAAATTTATAATAAACGCGCTCTACTACCCTGAGGTGTCTAGGCGCGCTAGCTTGCAAACTGGGCAGTACCAGGTATGAGGCTGGCCAAGGGATATAGGCTCCTAGAGATTAAAAAGCCATGTTTTTAGTTTTTTCCTAAATCAGAAAAGGTCTGATTCCTTTTTCAGGAATAAAGGGAGGCTGTTCCAGAGACGGGAGGTGCTGCCAGTAAAACTTCTCTCGCCCCATTTTACTTTTTTTACTCTGGGAACAATGATATTACAAGCTGTTTCTGAGCGAAGGGATCGTGGCGGAAAGTACCATTGAAACCAAAGCTTAAAAACTTGTGGGCCTTCTCCATGGAGAGCCCTGACAGCAATGCATAGGGCCTTAAACTGTATACGCTTCTCAATAGGTAACCAATGGAGAAGAGGAAGGGCAGCTGAGACTGATTCTCTTTTGGGTATGCCTAATAACAGGCGAGCAACTGAGTTCTGTAGGATCTGCAGCTTATTTAGACTTTTTTTTCTTACACTTACAAAAAGAGCATTTGCGTAGTCAATCTTTCAAAGTATCAAAGCAGAGACTACTGTTTTTTGCAGGTCCTTTGGAATGAAAGGAAAGATCTTCCGTAAGAGTTTCATCGTAAAAAAGGAGGCAGGCGTGATAGTATTCACATGCCCTTCGAAGGTTAACTGGTTATCAAAGATAACTCCAAGATTTTTTACCTTTGTGACTGGCGGTGGAAGTTGTCCAAGTTCAGGTGGCCACCAGTCTTGGGACCAGTAGGAAGTGTCCTTCCCAAAGAGCATCACTTCAGTCTTGCCTGAATTCAGCTTTAAGCAATTTAGCGCCATCCATTTTCCAATCTCTTGCATACAGTTGTAAAAGCGCTTTGCTGTGAGATATTAGATGATACGGAGATCACTAGTTGTGTGTCGTCTGCATAGGTAACTGCTGTGAACCCAAATGATCTAATTAGCTTGGCCAAAGGAGCCACGTAGATGTTATAAAGGTCGGACTTAGACACGAACCCTGGGGGACGCCGCAAGGGAGAGAAAAGGATGGGGATTTAAAATTATCAGCTGCAACAAGCTGGATTCTGTCTGACAGAAATGATTTGACTAAAGCAAGGGCTTTATCTTTTACCCCAATATCCTCCAGTCTCTTCAGCAGGATTTGGTGGTTTACGGTATCAAATGCCGCTGAGAGATCTAGTAGGACCAGCACTGCACTGCCCCCTACATCCAGTGTCCATCTAATCTGTTCTGAGGCACTTATCAAAGCCAATTCAGTGCTATGATGCTTCCTAAATCCGAATTGGCAAGGATCTAAATGACTCTGGTCCTCGATGTGAGCTGTGATTTAAGAGCTTTCTCAATTATTTTTGCCAGAAGGGGCAATCTGGAAATAGGACGATAATTCCCAGGATCTAAAGGATTTAGGTTGGCTTTTTTGATTAAAGGGAGAATATGCGCTATCTTCCAGACGCTAGGGAATTTTCCTGACCTAACCATTAGGGAAGAGGATGTAGCCTTACGGCTAGAGCTGTCGACCTCGGAGCTGGGGAACCGGGTTCGAGTCTCGGCAACGACGCTCACTTCCTGTGATTCTGGGCAAATCACTTAATCTGCCCATGCCTAACAAAAATGAATGTGTCCTTCTTTAAGAAACTGGTGCTCATGTAAAGCGCTCGGATACCCGATATCTCGGGTCTAGTTCGTGCTATATAAAACTCTATAAAGAAAGAAGAAAGAAAAATATCTGTTAGGTGGTCTGAAATAGTGTCAGCCACTAAATGAATGGTTTTTGGTGGGCATGGATCCTGTGGAGAGCCTGATTTAGTTTGCAGGAGGATGGTTTTAATTTGGTCCTGGGAGAGTTCAGCAAAAGAGGTTAAATGGGACTTGCATTCGTTATTAATGGTTTGGGAGTCAACTTGACATTCAGTGGTCTTAATTTGGGAGTCGTTATGGTCATCCAAAGGATTAGAGGAAAAAAGATTAAAAACCGATTTAACCTTATCTTGAAAGAAGGAGGCCAGTGAATTACAAAAAGTTTGATCCATTCCCTGAAACCCCTTTTCGGGAGGTTTAGATAGCTGTTTGACAGTTATAAAAAGTTCTTTTGTAGAGTTTTTGGCTACTTCTATCTTCTGAGTGAAGTATTTGGATTTTTCTTTAAAAATCAAATTTTTATATGAGGCTAAAATAAGCTTATAACTATTTTTTTCTGAGTCCTCATAATGACGCCTCCATTTCCTTTCCTGCCTGCGACATGCTTGTTTAAGCAGTCTTAGGCTTTCTGTGAACCAAGGCTTGGAGGGGATGTCCTGGTTTCTCCTACGGGTTTGATCAGTGCAATTTTATCTGCGGCGTTCTCCAGCCAACCCTGATATAGGTTAGCTGCTTTGTCGGGATCTGTGTTTATGCAAGGCCGTGTTTCTGATAAGATAGCGTCTAGTTCTATCTCCTTTATCAGATGCCAGTTACATGAGAGCCTTGCTGGATCCATTTTATTCTGAGGTGTCTTCAAATAGGCTACATTAATATTAAACATAACTGCTCTATGATCAGACCATAGCAAGGGTAGGACTGTTGGTGTGGATAAGTGCGGGCAGTCAGAAAAGATCCCATCAAGAAGGTGACCTGCCTGATGCATTGGTTCATTTACCCGTTGTTCTAACCCGAAACTAAGCAGCATGTCAGTGAGACATGCCGCGTCCGTGTTCCCAGAGTTTTCTAGGTGCATATTAAAATCACCTAGAATTATAAAATCTGGTGAATCGATTTTTAAATCTAAGAACTGAGAAAAAGTAGAGAAGAAACCAGAACAGGTCCCAGGGGGCCGGTACAAAAGTATTCCATTAAAGGAATAATGTTTTGACAGCTGTAATTTAAAGGTAGCGCCTCTACCTCTTTTAGGCACTCGATAAAACGGTGTCATGTGCCATATTTCATGTATGCCTTCAATGGGGCCATCTCGTGTAAAGAAAAAAAGCTTGTCCTCTCACCAGTTTTACATCATTAACACTCACCAGCTATGAAGTTTCAAGAATATCAGTTTTTAAGATGTCTGATTGGGTTTTAAACCTATTGTGACATCACTCACCAGAAGGCCCCTTGTAGAGGATATGAGTTGGATGTTAAGTCAGCAGATTTATCACCTGGTGGGGAAGAATAGAATCCATCAAAATGATGATCACGCCCCTTATCATTTTTCTAATTAGTATGTCCCCTTTATAACTCTCTGATACCTTCTTAGGGAACATAGATGCGTTACTTACTGAGTTCCTATGGAGATCCAAAAATCCAAAATTGCTCTAAAGAAACTAATGCTTCCAAAAAATCTTGGGGGCTTAAACCTACCAGACTACATGAGATACCAACACACTTTCCTAGCTAAACAGAGAACCCAATGGTTTCTATCTACTACTAACACTTCCCCCTCCTGGCTCAACATCGAAAAAGAACTGGCTAAACAATTATCCCTCGCATCTCTTACAACTATCAAGAAAATCAAAACAGAGCATTCCGCTAACATACTTTCATGCACAGTACAGGCATTACGCAAAATCGATTACAAACTACCCAACAAAATGCGATACTCACACTTAGTATCCTTATGGCACAGCGAAAACCTGAAAGTGGAAGGCAGAACGTTATTTTTAGAGAAATGGGCGCAAAAGGGCATACTATCAGTAAGAGATATTGGTACCCCCTCAGAACCCATACCCTTCTCCCATTTCAAAACGGTATTCGACCGCAATTATATGGATTTCTTTCACTTCATAAAAATTAAATCACTTTTAGCCAGACGTAACCCACCAGCCTCTCCCGACCTACCCATAACACTAAGTACATACAGCAAAGGGGGACACGTGGCATCCAAATTATACGCTCTCCTCTCCCCCACTAATTCTGCGCTTACCTAACCCATCCAAGATAAATGGGAAACCCTAATTTCTGATCCTGGCGACTCCCAGGAGACAACACCAGACTGGTCGTCCATATGGGAAAACCTCACTACCAAAAAATTAACCCACTCACTGGCACAGTGCTGCTACTGGATTGCCGATATGGCCCTCAGACCCCATCCAAACTTTGTAAACTAGGCTTTCGCCCTTTTGATCCCTGCTGGAGTTGCGAGAAGGAAACAGGAGACGTAAGACACATGCTTTGGGAATGCTCCCTCACTAAAAAAGTTTGGCTGGATATTAGTGACTCCATATCACAAATTCTTCACATAAACTGGACTCCCGACCTCACGGTCATTACATTAGGTATCCTCCCACCGGAGGCAAAGCAAGCACTGATCAAAGACAAACAAATCTTATGGGACATACTAGTCACAACCGGTCTCAAAGTCATCCTCACTGAGCAGAAGGACTCGTCCAAACTGTCCTCCCACACCTGGTGGGAATGGGTTAAATTTACCAGAGGTGCAATTAATACACTGAATACGTACCTTAAATCCTTACCACAGAATAAGAGGAAAGTCTGGACCAAACTGGATAACTGTATATCAAATTATCCCCAACACCAATGCTGGTAGTCATTCCCAGCCACTCCCCTGCCTCCCACCTCCTCCTATCCCCACCCCACCTATAGTCCATCCCCACTACACCCAGCTTCACAGCCGACATTCCTGCTACCTCCCGACTATGTCTATCGCTCTCCTTTCACTATCTCTTTCTCTTCTCTCTACCTGTCTCTCTAATTTCTTTCACTCCACACCCACCGACACACAAAAAAGTTACTGTACAGTCCTCATATAGAAAGCCATCCAACCCATTCACCACACCAACATTAACCAACCGAACCTCACACTACAATACTCACACCTTCTGCCCACTGATATGTAACACTGATTGATTATGAGATATACTGTTGTCTTTCACACAGCTTATCAGTATCACCCCTTGGATGGAATGCTTTATTTGTACTTTCTCACCTGTATTTCCTGTATGCATAAAATCCTATTAAAAACTTTTCTGAAATAAAAAAAAAGACTAATCTGTTCCTGTGTTTCCTCTTCGTTGCTTTTACAGAGGGTTTGAATGGCTCCTGGAAAGATGGGGGGTGTGTGCCTTCCAGTACAAGCAGCAGTGGATACTGGAGCTGGAGCGCCCCCAGTGATCAGTCAAACCCATCCACCCCATCGCCTCCATTGTCTGCCGACGGCTTCAGGCTCTTCCGTCCACCGGCCCAGGCTGACGATGGCATTGATGAGGCAGAAGCGAGCAGTCTTATGTTCGATGAGCCAATACCTAGGAAAAGAAAGGTTTGTCTGCCGTTTGTGTGTTTGCTGTTGATACCATCTGTAGGTAGGAAACATTGAGTTGTATTGGAATATTATTTTGTGTTTAACTGCCATTGGACAGCAGAGCACATACAAACATAAATAAATGGTGCAAGAAGCACAACTGGAAGAAAGCAATTAACCACAGATGCAGTCTCTTCCACATATGTCCATATCTGACCAGTAGGCTTTGATTGCCCTTATCGCATGTCGGTTGTCCGTCTCGCCTCTCTCTAACAATTTTCTTTACCTACTTGGTCACTTTCATTAAACCAGGGCACTGGAATTATGTGGCGGAAGAGGACTAAATTATGTGGCAGAGTTGACTAAATTACGCTGCATGAAAAGGCAAATTATGTTGTGTAGTGTGCCGCACAATTTGTGACAGAATTACTTGATTGTTTTTTTTCTTTTTACAAATGCTAACTGTGCTTGGACATTATTTATACATCACTAGTATGAATTTAAGCTCTAAATAAAGCAACTGAAAGATAGGCAGTTAACCTTTGGAAAGGGTCTTCCATTGAGCTGCCACACATGTGGCAGCGTTTTTAGTAACTTGATCTGTCTGAGGTACAAACACATTTTGTTTATTAAATCTATTACGTATGCATCAGATAATAGATTATGTGGTAAATGCAGCAAATCCAAAACTATGCAAGAAAGTTGCAGCCTAATAATCGCATAATTTCCGTGCCTGTGCACTAGACCCACTAGATGTCCTTACCCACACAGACTTACTCTCCTCATTATCACGCCCACTTAGCACCTGCCCTCTCCTTCATCTTGTGTGAATGGGCCATGCCACAAACTGCTTATGCTTATTTTCAAGACAGTTTCCTTTATACTTTTTCACCCTCTTTTTCTCATTCTCAAATTGGTATCAACCCGCCAAGTGGCACTACCAAAATCTACTTCAGAAGTTTTTAATTCAGACCTTTGTGTGCTGGTGACATGCATTCATGTGTGAGCCACGGGCAGTGACTCCACCTTTCTTGCATATGCCTGGCCTCCCAGGAAAGGTATTAATTAAAGACTTGGTCTTTCATGCACAGTGACTTTCTAATGCAGATTTTGCCCCGGTACTCCATTATCTTTTTATTTCACTACTATTGTGTTTGTCTGTATCCCCTTTCACTTTAGCTCTGGCTTCTTTTGCTGCAGGCTGTGAATGTTGTGTCACCGAACATTTGTAGCAGCTAGCCAGCATAATCGTTGGCTCTCATGTTTATATAAAACTCATTTGGTGCACATCTGCTCTCTGTGTGCAACCCTTGGTACAGTGCCCTTTCAAACCCCCACCGGCTTCCATGCAGAGAAAGGGTGCACCGACCTGCTGGAGACATTCAAATTTCATTGTTAGGAAGAAAAGTAACATGGTGAGTTCAGGGTGTTCACAGCTGGCCAAGGTCCTAAGCACCCTTTGTACTAGTGAGATAGCAAAGCTCACTACCCTTGGTACACCCATGTAGGGGTCACTCTCACAGTCACAACGATGGTGGTGCGGGTAACCCATCAAAGAGTAAAGTACCTTTTTGTATAACCATGCCTCCCCTGAAATTGAGCAACATGTTTCAGTAAGATTCAATCGTCATTGTCCAGGTAAAGGATTGCAAGCACAGAGAATCTGAGGACCACTATAGTGAAAACCCTCTTCTGCTCCAAATACTGCATAGAATCCATGGTACTTTCAAGTTCAGCCCAGCTACTAGCCCTAGTATGTGCGTGCAAAAGCCACCAGTGAACATTAGAACTGGGCCCACCTCTCCTTTGTACTGTGCTGCTGGATGGCTGAGGTGTCAAGAGCTTGTGCAAGTCTCGCTCCCTTCCACCTGGGATTGGACCATAACTCCTCCCAAAGGTGTTCCCTCTCACAGTCCAAGTTTGACCAGGTAGATCCATCTCATAACTTCTGTTATTTCTCTGCGCTACTGCCTAGCTTACATGCTGTGCAGGTGGTAGTTGAGAGACAGGGTACTAGTCGGTGAGCAGGGAACCTTGCTGCAAGAAAAACATCTGGGCACCTGCTTCCCCCAGTGTTCAGACACAGTGATGTAAGAGATACAGGCTCCAGCCAAGCTAGCCACTGAGGAGACAGAACCACAGCAGCTTTGTTGGGAGGTTTTCCTCACACAGTTGGCTCATGCCCCCCAGAAGCTGTTGACCTCACCACTCTCCCTGCTGATCCAGTTTCTGGAAAAACAGTTGTTGGCACCAGTTCCCACAGTGCACTGACAGCAATCTCTCTCCGTACCAGTTGTTTCCCTCCTCTGCACCTAGTAGTCTCAAGATTCTCCCCTGGGGGCCTTAATGATGAATCGTGCAATTATTGACAGAGAAGTCAGACTCATCTGTTCTATGGGACCAGTAGAAGCATGACCAGGAGTTGCCAGACCCCTTCCAGACCCCCTCTGCTCTCCACAAATTTGTATGATTTGCCTCAATGAGTGCAAAGCTGTAGGCCATGGAGATCATTCCATCCCTGAGGCTCATTGCAGCTCCTAATCATCCCACCTATCTCTGTACAGCTCCAGACTACCAGACCCATGCAGTAAGCATCTCCGGGCTACATCCATCTGCTGGTCCCAGATCTGCGTCTGATTGCTTGGTCATCGGGAAGGCAACGCTCCCAGGCCAAGAGGACACTAGCCTGCAAATGGTTACCTTTCAAGACTCAGTATTCTGACCCCAAGATGGATTCCAGATACGATAAAGGCCTGCATCCAAACATGTGCTACTATTCAGTTGTTGCCAATGCTTTGGAAAGCCTATGCTTTGAAGCCACAGTATGCCCGCCAGAGAATTAAAGCGCATATGCTCTGATGCCTGCAACAACGTCTCCATTGAAACCTCAGGTTTTCATGGAGTCCAGGAGATCTCGAGGAAGTCAATGTCAGAGTTGGAAATTTCAGCACCCATAGACAACAAGTACCAGGCTTTCAAAGACTATCTTAGTCTCCTGGAAACCCCAGGTTTGTCTGTTGTGGTGAAGGCCACTTCCCTAATAGGTAGGGCATCATAATTCCATATGGGCTGGTTAGCCAGACATGTGGCCAGAAAATATACTGTTTGTCTTGCTCATTCTCAGACAGGCCAAAGGCAATGCCGTCAAGACAGTTGCAACTGTTGCATAGGTTTGACAGGTGCACCTCTTTCTTCCCAGCCTATGACAAGGAAGGGTATATGTTCATATTTAACACTGGAAACAAGCCTACAAAAGAAATACTGCTGATGTCTTGGAATCTCGTTGATATTAGCACATGGACCCTGGTGAGTCCATGCACCATCAATTGTGGCTTTTATCTTCTAATCTTACATCCAAAGACTCTGGAAAATATCATGAACCTTCCAATCCCTTCAATGGAAAGAATATTTTTAATCCCTTGATTGACAAGGTTCTCCAGCACTATAAGACTGTCACGGTGGGATGAGCATCCCTGAGTACCATCCAAGAACTACTGGCAACGTCTCCTACCCTTTTCCAGCCATTGAGTGCCTGCAGTCTATCAAGACTAGTTTGTTCTTCTGCTTAAACCCACTGGCAGGCCCTCCTCTTCCTCGTATAGCAACCAACAATAAAGAGGAAACATGTCAAAAGAAGAAACAAGCTCTCACCAGCAGGCACGAAGAAGTCCACAGTCCTCAGGGTCATCTCAAGAAGTCCACCTCACTTCCTTGAGGAGAATGCTTAGTCTTTATTACTGTCAATGGATACAGATAACTACCATCTCATGGTGCCTCCTTTTTGGTGAGCTCCTACAGCTCATAGAAATGCACTTGTCCAGGCTACCTCTGCCCCTGAAGCCATCACAAGAGCTTGTCCAAGAAGTCGAGATCGATTTGGTCCTGCTTTTACGAGCAATAGAGCTGGTCCGGCCCCCAGTATGACTGGGACACCACTCTCACTATCATTCTGTAACAAAAACAGTACTCTATCTACTTAGGATCTTTACAATCAGAAATAGTTATTTTCTCTGCTATGGTTCAAGTTTCAGACTTTGGTGCAGGTACTGGCATCTGTTCAAAACAATGACTGGATGTGTTTGGTGGGTCTGCAGAATGCTTAGTTTCATGTTTTGCAGAAACAAAAACACTTTATGGCAGGAGACCAATTCTGCCAGTTTGGAGCACTGCTGTTCAGTCCAATATCTGTTGCAGCATTTCCCTTCCCCAAGATTATGATCCCAGTGGTGGCCTCCCTGTAGGTATCCCTGCCAGATGATTGTCTCACACCTGTACCTTGACGGAAGGAAACAGAATCCTACTGAGCTCTGATCCTAAGGGCCCTATTCAATTTTGGGATCTCAGTAAACGAAATGAGATCATTCTTGCTCCCATCCAGCATCAAACATTATTCACTTATTTGGGGACATCCTGGGCACCATTCTAGCGATGACCTTCCTGCCTCTACAGAGAGTATGAAACATTAACTTGAAACTGGATCACTGCATTAGCTCTGGGCATGTGTCAGCATGGTAATTCCAAATGATTCAGTGACTGCAGGCACATTATAAGCTCCACGGTGTGTTCTGTAATTCCATCTGGCTGGGCACTGGTACAAAGAACTGGCTGACTAGTACAGGCCTATCCCAGAACTGCTAATCATGGTACCTACCTTGAGATTATATGTCCATACTTCTGACCTTTGTATGAGATGCCCCTTCAGCCTTTCCTGTCCACAGCTTGCAGTCACCACAAGCTCATCAGATTGTGGGTGTAGGGCTCACCATGGAGAACTGTACATCAGTGCCTTGTGGCACAAATCATATCGGTCCCTCCACTTCAATGTGCTAGTGCTAAAGACAGTCTTTCTACGATTGTTTTTTGTTCTTCCGTTTGCAAGATGCAGAATGGTGAGGATCCCTATGGACAGTACCACTGGCTTATTCTACCTGAGGAAGCAAGGGGCCACTGACTTCTCTTACCTCTAGACCTGCAGGAATGGGTTTTACAGAACATCATGCTCCTGATACTCCCTGGCACACTGGGTATTGTCGACATCAAGTCCCTTTGTTGAGAGCTAGTGTTAACCAATTATAGACTCTTCAACGGACTCCACTTTCCTCAAGACCAGATGAAAACCAGTTCTTTCTCTGGATTCACAGGGAGTCCAAATCTTTATGGTAGAGTTTGATGTTGGATTGGAAAATGGCCTTCATATGTGCATGCCCCAGACTCTCCATATGCCGGTAATCCTGCAGAAGATCAGAGAAGTCAAAGGCATTCAGTCATAGTAGTGGATTTCTCTCAGCCTTACCAAGTGTAGTTCTAGATCTTGTTCCATCTATGTCCGAAAGATCACATCCCACTCTCCTAGGGTAGAAAGCTCCATTCCAAGGCAAGAGAGAGTGCAGCAGGCTTCTAGTCTATTACTATACAGCAATGCATAGTGTCAGGTTTGACACTACACACTGGACTAAGGTTCAAACGCACCTCTCAAACATGTCTTTTGATAGAGAATTTCACTTCATGCACCTAGCTGATGAGGTGCTAGACAAAATCAAGAATGATACAGACACAATATCATCCATGACAATTTTATACCAACATAGACCATACTTCAGAAGGACACACCAAATGTGTTCTGCCATGAGGCAAAGGACACCTTATCATGGTCATATGACTATTCCACAATAATGGCAATAGTTTCAACAATATATAGAGGTACATTTTCTTGCATTAACAGATTAGAGAGCCTTAAGGCAGAGGTTCCTAGTCCTACGGTACTGACCAGATGATACCTGTTGGGGAAATATGATATTGTTTCCTCAGTAGTGGGAGGAGAATGCATTATACTACTAGGTACCCACATCTATCAAAAACTGAGATTGCATTGAAATACTTCATCATCCACCAAGTCAAGGCAGAATCAACAAAGCATATTTACTGCATCTCCTGGAAAAAGCTGCATTTTGTCTGAGCATAGGTATTATAGAATAGGTCTCATCATCACAGTGGAGGAGCAGAGGATACTCCTTGTATTTCCTCATCCCAAATAAGGATGGAACACTATAACCCATCTTGTATTCACAAACTCTGAATTGCTACACTTTAGGATGACATTCCTCCAAGACGTTATTCAGTATGCAGTTTTTGTTGTTTTCACTCCTGTGATACACCAAATATCGATTCGTTTGCTTCAACAAGAAAACATAATCTCAAGATTTTTCCTCCAGGTACCAAAATCCACAGTCTCAGCAGGCTGCTTTGTGGATCAAACGGGGGTGAGTGTTTGATTTGTTCTAACGCTCCGTCCATCATCCCCCTTTGGTATCGCTTTGTTCGCCCTAAGTTGGCAGGGTATGCCCAGACGTGGGTCCCTTGCTCACTTTGCCACTGGATTCAAGATAGCCTGGCTGATGAGGGTTATGAACCCGAAACCGGTCCCAGGATGCTTGTTTCCGGTCCAGGGAAGACATAGCTTGGCAGTTCGGGCTGGACTGTTCCCATGAGGCACAGGGTCAGACTGATTTGCATATGGCCATGTCTGAACTGGGGTGGTGGAGTGAGCTAAAGAATGATGATGGATTAAACCCAGATCAGTTGACTGGGGGTGAGTGTTTGATTTGCTCTAACGCTCAGTCCATCATCCCCCTTGGTATCGCTTTGTTCGCCCTAAGTTGGCAGGGTATGCCCAGACGTGGATCCCTTGCTCACTTTGCCACTGGATTCAAGATAGCCTGGCTGATGAGGGTTATGAACCCGAAACCGGTCCCAAGATGCTTGTTTCCGGTCCAGGGAAGACATGGCTTGGCAGTTCGGGCTGGACTGTTCCCATGAGGCACAGGGTCAGACTGATTTTCATATGGCCATGTCTGAACTGGGATGGTGGAGTGAGCTAAAGAATGATGATGGATTAAACCCAGATCATTTGACTGGGGGTGAGTGTTTGATTTGCTCTAACGCTCCGTCCATCATCCCCCTTTGGTATCGCTTTGTTCGCCCTAAGTTGGCAGGGTATGCCCAGACGTGGGTCCCTTGCTCACTTTGCCACTGGATTCAAGATAGCCTGGCTGATGAGGGTTATGAACCTGAAACCGGTCCCAGGATGCTTGTTTCCGGTCCAGGGAAGACATGGCTTGGCAGTTCGGGCTGGACTGTTCCCATGAGGCACAGGGTCAGACTGATTTGCATATGGCCATGTCTGAACTGGGGTGGTGGAGTGAGCTAAAGAATGATGATGGATTAAACCCAGATCAGTTGACTGGAGGTGAGTGTTTGATTTGCTCTAACGCTCCGTCCATCATCCCCCTTTGGTATCGCTTTGTTCGCCCTAAGTTGGCAGGGTATGCCCAGACGTGGGTCCCTTGCTCACTTTGCCACTGGATTCAAGATAGCCTGGCTGATGAGGGTTATGAACCCGAAACCGGTCCCAGGATGCTTGTTTCCGGTCCAGGGAAGACATGGCTTGGCAGTTCGGGCTTGACTGTTCCCATGAGGCACAGGGTCAGACTGATTTGCATATGGCCATGTCTGAACTGGGGAGGTGGAGTGAGCTAAAGAATGATGATGGATTAAACCCAGATCAGTTGACTGGGGGTGAGTGTTTAATTTGCTCTAACGCTCCGTCCATCATCCCCTTTGGTATCGCTTTGTTCGCCCTAAGTTGGCAGGGTATGCCCAGACATGGGTCCCTTGCTCACTTTGCCACTGGATTCAAGATAGCCTGGCTGATGAGGGTTATGAACCCGAAACCGGTCCCAGGATGCTTGTTTCCGGTCCAGGGAAGACATGGCTTGGCAGTTCGGGCTGGACTGTTCCCATGAGGCACAGGGTCAGACTGATTTGCATATGGCCATGTCTGAACTGGGGTGGTGGAGTGAGCTAAAGAATGATGATGGATTAAACCCAGATCAGTTGACTGGGGGTGAGTGTTTGATTTGCTCTAACGCTCCGTCCATAATCCCCCTTTGGTATCGCTTTGTTCGCCCTAAGTTGGCAAGGTATGCCCAGACGTGGGTCCCTTGCTCACTTTGCCACTGGATTCAAGATAGCCTGGCTGATGAGGGTTATGAACCCGAAACCGGTCCCAGGATGCTTGTTTCCGGTCCAGGGAAGACATGGCTTGGCAGTTCGGGCTGGACTGTTCCCATGAGGCACAGGGTCAGATTGATTTGCATATGGCCATGTCTGAACTGGGGTGGTGGAGTGAGCTAAAGAATGATGATGGATTAAACCCAGATCAGTTGACTGGGGGTGAGTGTTTGATTTGCTCTAACGCTCCGTCCATCATCCCCCTTTGGTATCGCTTTGTTCGCCCTAAGTTGGCAGGGTATGCCCAGACGTGGGTCCCTTGCTCACTTTGCCACTGGATTCAAGATAGCCTGGCTGATGAGGGTTATGAACCCAAATCCGGTCCCAGGATGCTTGTTTCCGGTCCAGGGAAGACATGGCTTGGCAGTTCGGGCTGGACTGTTCCCATGAGGCACAGGGTCAGACTGATTTGCATATGGCCATGTCTGAACTGGGGTGGTGGAGTAAGCTAAAGAATGATGATGGATTAAACCCAGATCAGTTGACTGGGGGTGAGTGTTTGATTTGCTCTAACGCTCCGTCCATCATCCCCCTTTGGTATCGCTTTGTTCGCCCTAAGTTGGCAGGGTATGCCCAGACGTGGGTCCCATGCTCACTTTGCCACTGGATTCAAGATAGCCTGGCTGATGAGGGTTATGAACCCGAAACCGGTCCCAGGATGCTTGTTTCCGGTCCAGGGAAGACATGGCTTGGCAGTTCGGGCTGGACTGTTCCCATGAGGCACAGGGTCAGACTGATTTGCATATGGCCATGTCTGAACTGGGGAGGTGGAGTGAGCTAAAGAATGATGATGGATTAAACCCAGATCAGTTGACTGGGGGTGAGTGTTTAATTTGCTCTAACGCTCCGTCCATCATCCCCCTTTGGTATCGCTTTGTTCGCCCTAAGTTGGCAGGGTATGCCCAGACGTGGGTCCCTTGCTCACTTTGCCACTGGATTCAAGATAGCCTGGCTGATGAGGGTTATGAACCCGAAACCGGTCCCAGGATGCTTGTTTCCGGTCCAGGGAAGACATGGCTTGGCAGTTCGGGCTGGACTGTTCCCATGAGGCACAGGGTCAGACTGATTTGCATATGGCCATGTCTGAACTGGGGTGGTGGAGTGAACTAAAGAATGATGATGGATTAAACCCAGATCAGTTGACTGGGGGTGAGTGTTTGATTTGCTCTAACGCTCCGTCCATCATCCCCCTTTGGTATCGCTTTGTTCGCCCTAAGTTGGCAAGGTATGCCCAGACGTGGGTCCCTTGCTCACTTTGCCACTGGATTCAAGATAGCCTGGCTGATGAGGGTTATGAACCCGAAACCGGTCCCAGGATGCTTGTTTCCGGTCCAGGGAAGACATGGCTTGGCAGTTCGGGCTGGACTGTTCCCATGAGGCACAGGGTCAGACTGATTTGCATATGGCCATGTCTGAACTGGGGTGGTGGAGTGAGCTAAAGAATGATGATGGATTAAACCCAGATCAGTTGACTGGGGGTGAGTGTTTGATTTGCTCTAACGCTCCGTCCATCATCCCCCTTTGGTATCGCTTTGTTCGCCCTAAGTTGGCAAGGTATGCCCAGACGTGGGTCCCTTGCTCACTTTGCCACTGGATTCAAGATAGCCTGGCTGATGAGGGTTATGAACCCGAAACCGGTCCCAGGATGCTTGTTTCCGGTCCAGGGAAGACATGGCTTGGCAGTTCGGGCTAGACTGTTCCCATGAGGCACAGGGTCAGATTGATTTGCATTTGGCCATGTCTGAACTGGGGTGGTGGAGTGAGCTAAAGAATGATGATGGATTAAACCCAGATCAGTTGACTGGGGGTGAGTGTTTGATTTGCTCTAACGCTCCGTCCATCATCCCCCTTTGGTATCGCTTTGTTCGCCCTAAGTTGGCAGGGTATGCCCAGACATGGGTCCCTTGCTCACTTTGCCACTGGATTCAAGATAGCCTGGCTGATGAGGGTTATGAACCCGAAACCGGTCCCAGGATGCTTGTTTCCGGTCCAGGGAAGACATGGCTTGGCAGTTCGGGCTGGACTGTTCCCATGAGGCACAGGGTCAGACTGATTTGCATATGGCCATGTCTGAACTGGGGTGGTGGAGTGAGCTAAAGAATGATGATGGATTAAACCCAGATCAGTTGACTGGGGGTGAGTGTTTGATTTGCTCTAACGCTCCGTCCATAATCCCCCTTTGGTATCGCTTTGTTCGCCCTAAGTTGGCAAGGTATGCCCAGACGTGGGTCCCTTGCTCACTTTGCCACTGGATTCAAGATAGCCTGGCTGATGAGGGTTATGAACCCGAAACCGGTCCCAGGATGCTTGTTTCCGGTCCAGGGAAGACATGGCTTGGCAGTTCGGGCTGGACTGTTCCCATGAGGCACAGGGTCAGATTGATTTGCATATGGCCATGTCTGAACTGGGGTGGTGGAGTGAGCTAAAGAATGATGATGGATTAAACCCAGATCAGTTGACTGGGGGTGAGTGTTTGATTTGCTCTAACGCTCCGTCCATCATCCCCTTTGGTATCGCTTTGTTCGCCCTAAGTTGGCAGGGTATGCCCAGACGTGGGTCCCTTGCTCACTTTGCCACTGGATTCAAGATAGCCTGGCTGATGAGGGTTATGAACCCAAAACCGGTCCCAGGATGCTTGTTTCCGGTCCAGGGAAGACATGGCTTGGCAGTTCGGGCTGGACTGTTCCCATGAGGCACAGGGTCAGACTGATTTGCATATGGCCATGTCTGAACTGGGGTGGTGGAGTGAGCTAAAGAATGATGATGGATTAAACCCAGATCAGTTGACTGGGGGTGAGTGTTTGATTTGCTCTCACGCTCCGTCCATCATCCCCCTTTGGTATCGCTTTGTTCGCCCTAAGTTGGCAGGGTATGCCCAGACGTGGGTCCCATGCTCACTTTGCCACTGGATTCAAGATAGCCTGGCTGATGAGGGTTATGAACCCGAAACCGGTCCCAGGATGCTTGTTTCCGGTCCAGGGAAGACATGGCTTGGCAGTTCGGGCTGGACTGTTCCCATGAGGCACAGGGTCAGACTGATTTGCATATGGCCATGTCTGAACTGGGGAGGTGGAGTGAGCTAAAGAATGATGATGGATTAAACCCAGATCAGTTGACTGGGGGTGAGTGTTTAATTTGCTCTAACGCTCCGTCCATCATCCCCCTTTGGTATCGCTTTGTTCGCCCTAAGTTGGCAGGGTATGCCCAGACGTGGGTCCCTTGCTCACTTTGCCACTGGATTCAAGATAGCCTGGCTGATGAGGGTTATGAACCCGAAACCGGTCCCAGGATGCTTGTTTCCGGTCCAGGGAAGACAAGGCTTGGCAGTTCGGGCTGGACTGTTCCCATGAGGCACAGGGTCAGACTGATTTGCATATGGCCATGTCTGAACTGGGGTGGTGGAGTGAACTAAAGAATGATGATGGATTAAACCCAGATCAGTTGACTGGGGGTGAGTGTTTGATTTGCTCTAACGCTCCGTCCATCATCCCCTTTGGTATCGCTTTGTTCGCCCTAAGTTGGCAAGGTATGCCCAGACGTGGGTCCCTTGCTCACTTTGCCACTGGATTCAAGATAGCCTGGCTGATGAGGGTTATGAACCCGAAACCGGTCCCAGGATGCTTGTTTCCGGTCCAGGGAAGACATGGCTTGGCAGTTCGGGCTGGACTGTTCCCATGAGGCACAGGGTCAGACTGATTTGCATATGGCCATGTCTGAACTGGGGTGGTGGAGTGAGCTAAAGAATGATGATGGATTAAACCCAGATCAGTTGACTGGGGGTGAGTGTTTGATTTGCTCTAACGCTCCGTCCATCATCCCCCTTGGTATCGCTTTGTTCGCCCTAAGTTGGCAAGGTATGCCCAGACGTGGGTCCCTTGCTCACTTTGCCACTGGATTCAAGATAGCCTGGCTGATGAGGGTTATGAACCCGAAACCGGTCCCAGGATGCTTGTTTCCGGTCCAGGGAAGACATGGCTTGGCAGTTCGGGCTGGACTGTTCCCATGAGGCACAGGGTCAGATTGATTTGCATATGGCCATGTCTGAACTGGGGTGGTGGAGTGAGCTAAAGAATGATGATGGATTAAACCCAGATCAGTTGACTGGGGGTGAGTGTTTGATTTGCTCTAACGCTCCGTCCATCATCCCCCTTTGGTATCGCTTTGTTCGCCCTAAGTTGGCAGGGTATGCCCAGACGTGGGTCCCATGCTCACTTTGCCACTGGATTCAAGATAGCCTGGCTGATGAGGGTTATGAACCCGAAACCGGTCCCAGGATGCTTGTTTCCGGTCCAGGGAAGACATGGCTTGGCAGTTCGGGCTGGACTGTTCCCATGAGGCACAGGGTCAGACTGATTTGCATATGGCCATGTCTGAACTGGGGTGGTGGAGTGAGCTAAAGAATGATGATGGATTAAACCCAGATCAGTTGACTGGGGGTGAGTGTTTGATTTGCTCTAACGCTCCGTCCATCATCCCCCTTTGGTATCGCTTTGTTCGCCCTAAGTTGGCAGGGTATGCCCAGACGGTGGTCCCTTGCTCACTTTGCCACTGGATTCAAGATAGCCTGGCTGATGAGGGTTATGAACCCGAAACCGGTCCCAGGATGCTTGTTTCCGGTCCAAGAAAGACTTGGCTTGGCAGTTCGGGCTGGACTGTTCCCATGAGGCACAGGGTCAGACTGATTTGCATATGGCCATGTCTGAACTGGGGTGGTGGAGTGAGCTAAAGAATGATGATGGATTAAACTCAGATCAGTTGACTGGGGGTGAGTGTTTGATTTGCTCTAACGCTCCGTCCATCATCCCCCTTTGGTATCGCGTTGTGGATCAACTGGTCAAGCATATTTGCCTGTTCTTTTTTCATCTCTACCTCTTCTTCCATACGTGGCCAGGAAAAAGTATCAGGCTTTACCGAAATTGATACTCTCTGCTCCAAAATGGCCCGTTAAGCTTAGGTCTCCCATCTCATGGCTATGGCCAGTCAGCCGTATAGCAAACTACCTGCTCATTTTCTATTTTTTCAGCCTTCAGGCGGGCAAAGACTTTCAGGCTAATCTACCCTTACTCTATTTAGCAATTTCACATAGGGATCATAAAAATAGGGACTTGCACTTGCCACAGGGCCCTACGAACAATCATAAAGAAGTACCTTGACTAACTTGACTGGGGAGAGGAGTTGGCCTAACGGCTAGGGCGTCCGACCTCGAACCTGGGGAACTGGGTTCGAGTCTCGGCAATGACGCTGAACATTCTGTGATTCTGGGCAAATCACTTAATCTCCCCGTGCCTAACAAAAATGAATGTGTGTCCTAACTTAACTGGTGCAATGTAAAGCGCTCTGATACCCGATTCGGGTCAAATTCGCGCTATATAAAACTCTGCAAAAATAAAAAACTACAAGTTCATGCTTTCATGGAAGAGAGGTCTCTCCATAGAATAAAAATCACAAGAGTCCTTATGTTCTACATTGACACTTGACATAAACAGCTGTTTGTATCTTTGGCATAACGACACCAAAGAAAGACAATCTTTAATTGAGGAATCGCTAGATGGATGTAATATTCCAGACACCACACACCGTGGCAGGACAGTGTGTAAATCTGCTAACAAAACAGGCTGGAAAATGCAGTTTTTGCCCAGGTTTATCCTTCAAGTCGTGATTGGTATTCCCAGGTCAAGTGAGATAGGAAACCTCCCTTCCTTTCAAAGTAGCCTGACCACATTTTTATCCCTGGTTTCCTGGTTTTCCTTTACCAGAAAAAAAGAACGGGACAAATGAATATGTTCATTAGAAACATACCATTGCATTTATTATTGTAGTAAACATGTAATTATGCTCATGAGTATAACCTAATAATGCTGTGTTTCTTTTTAGTAAATGAAAATAAATTAAGGATTGTGTCCAGAGTGAAGGCTGTATCGTGGTAGACTCATATTCAATCATTGGACTTTGTGTGAATTATAAGAGGCCAGCGTTACTTTTGAAATAGTTAGTCGTGTGTGTTATGTTGAGACTGGTGGCATATCTTTCTCATATATGCAATGACCTTTAAACTCCTTCTCTACTTAGAGTTCAAGGGAGAGAAAAAACAAACTAATCTGTCAATCTTCCTCTGGCTGTTTGCGAACTTTGGTGTTACAATTGTTGACCATTAAATGCTGTGAACGAGTGCGCCGTTTGCTGTGAACGGCTGTGCCATTTGGCTGTTTAAACAAGGTTATAGTTGCATATAAAAAGTAACAAGCCTTGCTCATACACGAATGCACTTTCAGCTGTCATGAACCTGTTCTGTGTAGCTAAAAGCTGAGTGCATTCCTTGCTGAAGGCGTTCATGCTTCAGCGACACAATCTTCAACAATGTATCGTCAACAAAGGCCCATCAATAATGCAGCAGCCTGTTCTCTCCTGCTTACTCCCCCCAGCATGCAGTGCCACTGAGAGGCACTGGTGTTCGGTTTGTTGAAGCTTCCCATCTGTCAATGCCCCCGCCTCTGCTGCGCATGCAAAACTCTATTGCAAGTATTGCATGCCTGTATTTTCATTCTCCCGCTGTGCTGGGTCTCAAGAACTCACTTCCCTTGAATATTTGAGTAGTAAAGTTATAATAGCAATTTATGCAGCCCTCCAATATTTGGGCTTGTGTTTATGCCACTCCTCTGATTGTTGGGGCAAGCATAGAAATACGACTATTTCCGGACGGCAGGCGCAGACAGGGGCGTCTTGGATAAAACACTGGAGTAATAGCTTAACAGACTGAATGTGGGGCTGAATTTAGGGTACAGCAGCACAAGGTAAACACCTTAGGGGCTCTAGTACTCAACCGTTCCGGCAGTGGTGGTGAGAGGCGGGATTACTGTGCGCTCCAGTACGTTTCTTGTGTTGGGATGGAGAAGGGATACAAAATATCTCTTGGCCCAGGATAGCAAACATGTTTGAATTGTTTCTGAGCTAAGGCGACTATATGGCAAACAACCCATCACTGTGTTTGTGCCAGCTTCCCCACACTACTCCTTGAGGGTCCCACTTTAAATGTACTTTAGATTCCGTACATAGACGATCCTTATTGTTGATGCTGGTCACATGTGTTCTAATTATGGACTGTGAAAGTGTTCAGTGAACTGCAGGTCCAGTGTGGGGGGTTGGTGTGGGAGGAGGGTTTGGACAGCCACTGTCCATGCAGGTAACAGCGGTGGGGCCAGGTGGGGGGGGGGGGGAGGGGGAGGAGGGGAGGGGCGTTTGAGGGACGCAGCCTAGGGAAAATTAATTATTTATTTATTTATTTTTTCCCTCTGCATCATCCCTCGATATCCCCACCAACCCGGCTCCACCGCCCCACCGCTGTAACCTGCACGGACCGCGGCTGGGCTTGGAATCATTAGAACCAGGACCGATCAGATAGCACACCGGGAACGTATCAACAAATACAGAGGTGGAATCGCCATTGTCTACAAAGAAACCATCCACTGCACCACTACCAAAGACAACACCACCCCGATTACGGAACACCTCAACTTCCAACTCAAAACAGGTGGCAAAACCACCATCAGAGGCATCCTCGCCTACAGACCTCCAGGACCATGCCACGGCTTCTACGACGTTATCCCCTAATTCATTGCACCGCTTGTCATCGACACCGAACACTACATCTTCCTTGAAGTCCTCAATTTTCACCTTAACAGCCCTAACGACGCCAACTCAGCCAAACTCCTCGAAAGCATGATCAACATCGGCCTCACCTAACTAGTCACCAACCCCACACACAAGGCAGTTCACACGCTCAAGCCTATTTTCACAGCCAGCAACAGAGTCAAGTACAGCCAGGTCACCAAGTTCACCTAGACGGACCACTCAATCGTCCACTTCACCATTACAGCAGCCCTCAGTACTGCCAACAAGCCGACCAGCACCTCACACCGCAGCTGGAACAAAGTCTCTGAAAGCCAATGGACCACCGCCCTCAGCACTTCCCACTCTGACACCACAACCAACCTCAAACAGGCTGTCAAGAACTTCACCACCTGGATCAGAACTGAGAACCACGAAACGTAACTGCAACTAGAAAGGAAATGGTGCACCAGCAAGGAGCCCTCAGACTGCACCACCTTTAAAACTTCTCTCAACCACTACCAACAACTCCTGAAAGAGACGAAAAAGAATGCCCTAGCCGACCACATGGATTCGAGTTCCAACCGCAGCAAAGAACTCTTCAGCATCAGCATGGAGTTCTCCAACCCCTCAGCAACTGGAAACATTATCACCCCTTTCCAAGAACCCTGCGACACCCTGGCGTACTTCTTCCACAACAAGATCTCCACCATCTACAAACACTTCAAACCCCAACCTGATGTCTTCGACATCCTCAACCTCCTCGCTCCCAAAGACACTAACTCCAACCACCAGATCACTGCTTGGGACCAGCTCACCACACAGAGCACTACAGCCATTATGCACTCTGTCCACTCAAGAGCACCCACGGACCCCTGTCCCCACCACCTGCTCAGCCTCGGATACAGGACCATCAGCAATGAGCTCACCGCCATCTTCAACACATTCATCACCTCGGCCACCTTCTCTAAAGAATGGAGACATCCCAAAGTCAAACCCCTCCTCAAGAAACCATCTGCCAACCCTAACGAGCTCAAGAACTACCGGCCCATCTCTCTGCTCCCCTTTCCTGCCAAAGGTCTCGAAAAGGCCTATAACCGCCAACTCGCGGAATTCCTGGAGAATGCCAATATACTGGACTCATCCCTATCTGGATTCCATATGAACCACAGCACTGAAACCACCCTGATCACAGCCACCGACAATATCAGAACCCTCCTAGACCGGGGAGAAGTGGCCGCCCTGATCCTCCTTGACTTCTCAGCAGCCTTCAACACTGTGTCTCGTCCCACCACACTCTGATCAAGAGGCTTCATCAGATTGGAATCCAAGAGGATGCGCTCAAATGGTTGGCATCCTTCCTCACTGGAAGAACCCAGAGAATCCGCCTACCACCTTTCAGCTTGGAACCCAAGAGCATCATCTGCAGCATCCCTCAAGGTTCATACCTCAGCCCTACTCTTTACAATGCCTACATGACCCCCTTGGATAACATCATCAGAACCCATGGGCTGGACATCATATCTTACGCAGACGACACCCAGCTCTACTCTCTCTATCGGAAGACCCATTCACCACGAGGACTAACGTCCACCTGTGCATGACCAGCGTCACCGACTGGATGCAGAACTGCATCAAACTCAACACGGACAAAACAGAAGTACTGATCTTCGGAAACAACACCTCCCCATGGAACGACTCCTGGCGGCCTGCTGAACTAGGACCCTCACCCACTCTGAAAGACCAGCATCATCCTGGACAGCGGACTCACCATGAGAAACCAGATCAATGCAGTCTCCTCCATCTGCTTCCACACTCTTCGCATGCTCCGAAAGATCTTCGAATGGCTTCCAGTCAGCACTAGACGTACCATCACTTAATCCCTCGTCAGTAGTCACCTTGATCACAGCAACATACTCTATGTAGGAATTATCACATACCTCCTGGAGGGACTGCAGACCATAGAGAACTCAGCGGCCAGACTCATCCTCGACCTCCCCAAACAGACAAACATCACCTCATTCCTCAAGAAACTCCACTGGCTCCCCGTCCACAAGAGATGTCAATTCAAGATGCTGGCACACGCCTACAAAGCCCTGCACAATCAAGGACCAGCATACATCAACCAATGCCTGAGCTTCCACCAACCCTCCAAACACCTGTGTTCCACCTCCCTTGCACACACACCCGCATCCGCCAAAGAAACAGTGGACGATGCTCCTACATCACCGCAAAAACCTGGAACATCCTCCACCTCCAGACCTCACTCTCTCTTCAGGAATTCAGAAAGGGACTCGAGTCCTGGCTATTAAACTGATTCTACCCGAGCAGTAAGGCTCTCAGTGCCTGGATACCCTCGCTGGTGATAAGCAGCACTCTCAAAATCCTGAGTGATTGATGACCCAAGCTTCACATTTTTCAGGGCCCCGTGCACCAGCAGCTGAATTTAGTGATCTAAGCCTGCTATCAGTGCCTGATTTGTAAAAAAGTAAGTGCCAGGAGGCCACAGCTGCTTGCACAGTACCCGTCACCCCTGCCAGCACTGCCAATGACAGTACAAGCATAACTACTAACCACCGCACTCCTACAAGTGTGACAGTTCAGACTATTCCAGGCCGCCAAAAGGTATGAGAGTGGCGAGGGTAGCAGGTATTATTAATTTTTAATGTGTATTGAATGATTAAACAACTGTTGTTGTGCTCATCTCAAAATTAGACAAGCAGCGCCACCATGTGGCAGACTGTCATTAAAGTCAGTGTTGAGAATTATGTGCCAGTGCAGAACACTCGAAACCACTGGCTCAAATTAAGCACTTCCTGCCATTCATAATAAGGGAGCTTACATGGACATATTACTAGATGGCACCAGATGTTATGTTTTCTCTTTCCCTAAAGCACATGTTTATACTTTTAATCTGGTCCTTAAGCCACCTGGCAAAAGCATTCGGCCCAACATCAATTCTCTCTTTTTATTATTTTGAACATATAACCTTCAAGTTAATTACAAATATTGATACTTCCATGAACTATGCACAGTTTCTATCGGTATGTACCTGGTCTCCCTCCTGCACTCCTCTGTCCTGCCCCACGGAGTATTTAAGGCTATTAGCCCCATAATACAGTCTACCTTACATCTTGGCATTCAGTGTCTGCGATCTTGCAAGTACTTCTCACTCCAAGGCAATAATTCAGTAGGTTGTGCTAGTTGTTAAACTCTAAAAGTAAACAATAATGGGGTAGCCCTGTGTCCCTCAGAACCTGGGTAAGTCTATGCACAACAACAATAGTTCTGTCGGGAATACACTATTCCTTTGCGAACAACAACTCTGTCAAACAAACATTTACTTTATATGCAATAAATTAAGTCATACCTTAAATGCAAACATGGAAGCAATGGAACACAAGACAAAAAAAGGCGAAGTTGAAGGTACTTGCAATAGGTAATATTTATATAAATTTCAGTATTCATATACATTTGCAAATTGTCAACAGGGCTGAGTGCAGTGTAACAGGGAGTGTATTCAAAGTGACATTTGGGTGCTCAGTGATAGATGTGCAGTGCATATATATATAGTGATAGTATGTACAATTTATACAGAGGAAGGAGAATGAATGAAGGTGGTCAGAGCTGCAGGGACGCAATGGCTCTGGCAGATAGAGCAGTTATTCATTGATTTACAGCCAGAGTCTTGGTGGGTCTGGACCATGTGGAATCATCGATGTTTCGACCCTTACAACGCACAGTTAAGTTGTCAGACGGGTCTTCATCAGGACATGAGGGGGGGACAGCCCAATCTAGGTAGCCAAGGCGTCCTTCAAAATTGAGGGCAGCCAGAGTATCTATGATTGATGGGAGCACTCTCACCAGGCGATGTGGAATCGACTTGGGAGGTCTGCATTAATCAGGGAAGTTCAGGGCAAACCCAGTGTGGTGACCGGACTATTGCCATCCGGTCGCACACTGCCAGGACTCCCGCCTGGCTTTACCCGACAAGGAATTGATTCCCTCTTTGAAACGGCAGACTGGGCAAGTGCCGGATTTACCTAACTGAGATCTTCAGAGACCACCACACTACCTATATTGGGCTGTCCCCCCCCTCATGAAGGACGACTTGCTGCAAGGATGACTTCCCCCTACCTTAGGCAGCAAATCATAGGAACTCAGCTGTGCCGCTCAATCTCCATGCATGGAGCAGTAGGTTGCGGACTTTCAGGTGTAGGGCCCTCCCCTGTTGCTGAGATAGGTGGACATCTCAAAGAGGTAGCCAGATCTGAGAGCAAATGTTTAGGCTCCAAAGTTCTGGGCACCTCACCCTCTTGGTCAGTTTGGAGCTAATTAGATGACTTGGACCTGGTCAGTCGTGATGTTCCTCTGAACTCCAGACAGGAGAGGTACTGGTGGGAATGCATAACTAGAGACATGTACCACATCACAGGAAGAATTGATCTCCCAGTGACCCTCTTGGAGAGAACTCTAGTATGCAAATGTTTTCACAATGTGCCTTCTCTGTGATAGTGAACAGATCTAGCCAGGGCATTTCCCACTGTTCGAAGATGCCCAGGGCCACCTCCAGATGGAGACGCCATTCATAGTCCACCAACTGAAGTATGCTCAACTTGTCCGAACCTGGCAGGTAATTGACCACCAGAAAGATCTGCTGCTGGCCCAGTCATCTACAAAGGCTCAAGGACTCCTGAGATATGCTACAGGACTCCTATCCACGCTGATTCTTGCAGTACTACATAGCAGTCCTGTTGTCAATGAGAATCTGTAAAAGAATTCCCTTGATGTAAGGCTTTCAGAGCCAGCCAGAGTGCATAAAGGTCAAAAAGATTGATATGGAGCTGGTGCTCCGCTGGAAACCAGGGGCCCCTCCCAGATGACCCCCATAACAGCAGTGACATGTCTGTCACAACCTTAATTTCTTTGGTGGGGAAAGGAGAATGACCTGCCCCAAGTCAGGTTGCTGTTCATCAGCCACCACAGAATATCCCTAGCCACCGCCTGAAAGACCTGGATGGAAGTGGAGAGACAGCCCCATTGTTGGACCCACCTTAACCTGAGGTTTGGCTGCAATACTTGCATATGCCACCTGGGGTGTGGAGCAAAGAGGATGCCTAAGGCTGGGTGCCCAAGAAGCCTCAGAGCCATCCTCACTGAGTCACAGAACTAGGTCTGAAGCATTGGGATCATATCTGAATGTTCTGTATTCGCTGCTGTGGTGGAAAGACTGTGAAAATTACCATATCTAGGATAGCACCTATGAAAAGAAGTCTGACTGCAGCAAGCCCACCTTGAGCAGCCACTCATCGAGCTACATGAATACATGTATCCCCAACCTTCAGAGATGAGTTGCGACCACCACCATAACTTTCGTGAATACCCAAAGGCTGAATTAAGGCCAAGGGCCAAAACAGCCAATTGGAATTTTTCTGACCCCTCCATAGGTAGCATCTGTGGGACTGCAGGACACTATATGAAAATAGGCTTCCTACAAGTCCTAGGACATCATCCAATCTCTAGGATACAGAGCAGAGAGGATTTGTACCAGAGTGAGCATTTTGAAATTGTCCTGTCTCACAAAGGCTTTCAGTTACCAGAGTTCCAGAATGGGCCTTCTTCGGCACAAAGAAGTTGCACGAGTGGCACTCCTCCAGCACCCGTTCTGTGGCACCCTTGACCAGCAGGAGGCTGACTTCCTGCATTGAGATTGTGACGTGGTCTGCCAAAATTTGTATTGGTATGGCGCAGATAAGAGGCAAAGTAGAAATGAAAGGTAGGGCTTAGCCGATTTGAAAAATCAGCAAAACCCATCAATTTGATGTGATGGATTTCCAGGCTGGGAGGAAATGTCAGATCCTTCCCTCTTCTGGCAGAATATGGATCTGTGATCAAAGCAACTTGGGTGCCACAGCAGTGGGGTAGGAGGAAGTATATGAATGCCGCCCCTGCTAGAGGGAAGGGGTTTGACTGCCTCCACATCCTCTGCCTTGAAAATGCTGTGCATGTTGCTGTGTTGGCTGAGACGGTTGATGTTGCTGGTGAGCCAGGCTTCTGGAGTAATCTACACATTTTCTGTACTGTTGGTGGAATTGGTGGACTGGCGACAATAGCCTTAAGGATTGAGCTGTGGCACAACTATCTTGATGAACTGAGTCAGACGTTTTATCAAAAAGTCTAGATGACCATGAAGGATGCCCAGATGTCCCTGAAACATCCAGTTTCCCACATACTAGCATGGGTCTAAGCACTATGCTGGTTTTGATAGTGCGCCCCATACAGGGGTGGTGTCCAGGCCAACAGGCAGTACATATTTTGATGTATCTTGTTCATCCTGAATCTTATGAGGAAGGTGCCTTGGGATGTTCTGATACGGCCGGCAATTTCTCACTGGCCATATCCCTTAAAGTTTGGGTGTACCTGCCAATAGGACACACCATATTCAAGTAGCCTAGTGCCTGATTAGCTGATTATAGCATACTTTTGCCATATGTGTCAGTACGCTTTGATTCCCTGTCTGGGGATTGAAGTGGGGAGTCATTTGGATTCACCTCACTAGTTGAAGCCTCCAACAAAAGGCTTTCAGGCTTAAGCAATTGTAAATACAGCGCCTCTGCCACTAGGCGCACTACTACTGCAAATGAGGTGCTTTCCTCTATTGGTGGACTAGGCAGGGAGTCCAACTTGATCTCAGGGAAGGCGCCTAAACCACTGACCTTCTTTAGGTCTACATAAAAAGCTTCATACGTGTAATGAGAGGAGAATAGATTGTGCACCTCCTTGCCATCATCAGTGTCATGGAGAACAGTTTGTAGGATTTGTACCGTGTCAGAATCGGCACTAAATAATGCCGCTAGCAAGTGGGTCCTGAGCGGGCAGCTGGTGCCCGGGAAGGTCCGCCTGAGAAGGTCCGACTGAAGGCTCCTGCAGTTCCATGGGGCCTGAGGGCACACCTGAGGGAGCTGATAGCACCTGAAAGATATCCAGCGGGTACTCCTTGAGGGCTGCAATTTGCTGCAGGGTTGATGATCACCCTGGAAATTCATGGCATGCCAGAATCAACTGTGACATGAGTTGTGAATCAGAAGATGATTGAGGCGAGGAGACCTTAGAGCGTCACCCTTGCAACTTCTTTCCAGATTTCAAGTAGTAGTATGGAGTCGCATCCCACATGGCTTTCTTGCATTCGGAGCATGTTTTAAATTCCATGTAGCTGAAGACTTCGAGCAAGAATGGGACTTCATGCAGGACTGGCCCATGACCTGTAGCAGCCTTGTGACTTGCAGTGGGAGCAAGACTGCCATTTCGCGTGTGGCTTCTCCCTATGCAAACTGATGTAGAGTTTCGCATCCTACTCTGAGTGCCCTCCGGTGCATTAGGGCATATTTTTCACACGGCCAGAGCCCAGGCTCAAAAGGCACATTGTGTGTGGGTCTGTAACTGACATTTCCTTCCTCCTATCATCTTTTGTGAGACATTGTCCCTATCACACTGTCTGGAAATGTCAGCAGGGAACCGGCAAAGTCGGGAGCAGAGCTCTGGATCCACATTGAAGGGCTTAATTAGAAGACAACTAACATCAGCATGCAGGGAAGCACCTATCTTTGGCGCTCCCCTCTGTCACTTTGAGAAATATGAGATTGCTGTGGAGCCACACAGAGCCACTTGTCTGCACACAGGAATGGTTTCTGGAAAAAATTTCCAGATCCTGTCTGGCAACAAGATACTCTAAAGGTGAGGAATTTGTGATTAGAAGTATCCATCAGAAACTACATGTACATCTGTTACATAAAATAGTGCATTGTTATCTTACACACCCCTTAAATAAGCTGATAATGCACAACTCCTTATTAGCTCAGAAGAGATTTAAACTGTAACCTCAGCTTTTTTTCTGTGGGCCTGCATAATAAGGATTAGTTGTTCTCTAACTTTCTAAAGATAAATCCTATGTAGATGGAGATTCTTTTCACAAAATGTCCTTTCGATTGTTTTACACAATTTTGGATGAAATTGATGAATTACACCTTTCAGCACGTGAAATTGGTGAGAAATGTATATTCCCAGGTAAATGGCATCATATAAAGCTGCAGGGGCCAATTTAAGATACTCTTCCATTCCTCTCTACCGTTTATAGCATCATAGCTGTAAATGCCTTTGTTCAATCTAGATTAGACTAGAGTAGGCTATGAGAATGATGATTGTCAAACTACCCATGGCACCAATATCTAGATTGCAAGGCATTGACTAATCTAAGCTCGATTCAATTTTAGACTCATATCCTTTATTAAACATCAGACATGATTGTGTCTCGTGGACGCTTCACCGTAACACTAATCAACTTCTTCATGTTCCTAAAACCCACTTGCTTCATTTTACTAGAAGATCTTTTAGGATCCTGGCTGAATGACATTCAAATTCTCTCCCTGGAGCATTTAGGAGCATGGAAGATCGACTCTTGCTTTGTAATGTCCTGAAAATGTGGCTCTTCACCATCTAACTTCAGGGGAAACACAGATCAGACTTCAACTTATGCTCTGTAATACCATGAAATAGCATAGAACCTGATTTAGTGTTGTGACGGAGTACCCTTCCGCAAAGCTCTAAATCAGGCCCAGAGTCTGTGAGGCATTCTGATAGATGCTCAGCAGAAAACAGATAACTGTAGAGGAAGATCTGCATTTAAAAAATAAACACTGATCCAGAGGGAATTGATCCTGAAGATAATTAGATGCCAGAGAATCTGGGAAAAATCAACTAAGCTTCAAGCACACTGAAGCACGTTCATTAGGAGACACATGCCTGTTCATATTTCTAGGTCATTTGCATGAACCATATTGGACCACTGGTGACACCCGTAATTGTGGTAGCAACCCTCTCAGTCCCTTCACTCAGGTGTCTATCCCTGCAGGGGCATCCCTCAGTCCCCCATCTCACCCTGACTTGTAATCTTCCACAAGCTACTCAGGTTTAAAGAGGCTTTTCCAAGCCATACCCTCACAGAGAGCCCACACTCCACGTAGCCACTGCCCATAAAAAGTCAAATAATTACAACTGTTGCAAAATAGGACTAAAACTTGTCAGCAAAGGCATGGGAACACAAGCCCAAGGAGCTCAGAACGAGTTCAAACTAAGCCCTAACTCTTACAATTATAACAATGTAAAACAAAGGTCAGAGTACATCATGATTTACTAAATGGCGCATGGAATGATGGAAGAATGAATTAGAGAGCAGGCTGGTAATGACAGAGTAAAAACAATCCCAATAAAAACACTACCACCACTAGAAGAAAGGTTAGTAGATATCAAAGACAAAACTACAGTAATGTTAAATCACAGGCTAGACCTAGCCAGAAAGAATACTGCAAAATATAAAAGATTAAAGACAGAATGCAAAATCTAGAAGATGGGGTAAGCCCTAAAGCAGACCAAAGAATAAGGGAAGGATATCTTACATCTCATCCCGATGGTAAGAACAAATCGCCCATAGCTCAAGGATCTGTGATGGCATACTCTTAAGTCATCGATAATGGTAGTAATAATGGTGGTACACCTCTCAGATGCATAGCCTCCTGCAAAAGCTCCATGCAGTTAAATCTGTATGCCCAATAATGTAGAATCTCCAGGACCCAACAAATGCCTAAGGGGCTTCCACCAGCCCTTAGAGAGTCAACTAAGGTACCTTGTTGCTCTAGAAGGACTGCTGCAGACCATGAGAGCCTGTGTGCTTTTCACAGCTGTTGCTAGGTTTTTGGTATCAAGTCATAATAGAGCTAGGCATCACACATCATGTAATTTACTGGCGGTTCCTAGCGTAGCAGTAGCTGCATGATGGGTGTGCCTGGCTACACTGGATGCGTCACTGCATCCTTATGAGCTTGTGTGGAAGAATGATTATTTCCCAGAAGCAGAAGCATGGATAGATCTGACAAGAAGACTCACTCAAGTTAAGAGGATTTAGTTGGGAGGTGTGGCTTAAATGTACTGGCCACAGCCTTACATGGACACTCCTTCCCTTGAAAATTAGCAAACAACTATGAGATTTTGTGCAGGAACTCCTGAGAGATCTTGACTGGAAAGCTTCTTAGCTCCTGTGAGAAGATCTGTGATCTCAGTACTGGAGGGTGCTTCCACCTTATCATCCTGTGGTTGCCAGGCATCTTCTCTGGTGTGGTGTTTTGGTGTGTACTAGGGTTGAGTTTGCTTGGGCTTGGGCTGCTGTCCCATATTGTGCTAGGGCTTTTGTAGTGCATGCAAGCATGATGCACACTCACAGGTGAGCTGCCTGCTCTTATTGTGTTTTTTCTTTTAAAATGAACTAAAGAGAATTGTTCATGTCTCTCCAGCGCCCATGTTTCTTCCATGGCATTGCCAGAAAGATACAAAAGATACATACATACT
This sequence comes from Calotriton arnoldi, assembly GCA_963921515.1. Lineage (NCBI taxonomy): Eukaryota > Metazoa > Chordata > Amphibia > Caudata > Salamandridae > Calotriton > Calotriton arnoldi. The sequence goes on from CAWUFW010014943.1 coordinate 318,105, forward strand.
GGCCATAAGTAAATGCCTTAAAGAATCATGATCTACACGCACTTTGATGTAGAGTGGGAGTTGATTTGTTTAAGGGCATTCACAATCAGAGTACTATAGATTTGGGATTTGCACCTACACAATTCCCGAATTTCCCTGTTGAGTGTTTTGCACATTGTATCTGACCTGGATCTTGAAGGCTTTTCCTTGTTCTTTAGAGACGCATACAAAACATTTTTGCCTATACCAGAGTCTCTGTTGGACTCAGTCTGTCTCCCAGAGTTGAGACAGGAGGATAAGATTTCATGTTTGCTCCACACGTCTACTGTTGAAGACTGAAGTGCCTGGAAGTCCTGAGTAGCTGCGAGTAATCAGAAGGACCCCAAGGCTACTGATCAACATTCTAATAAGCTTGTCAGGCTTCTTCCCTTAACTGTGTGTGAAGTTAGAAACAAGAAGTACGAAAACAGTTTTAACAAATTGCTTCATATGCTCGTGCAAAACATTTTTATAACAAATTTATTGTTCCCTTTTTTGCATTTGCACTTTAACTGATTTGATTTTCTTCAAATGATTGCTCCTTTCTGCACTAGCACTTTGCATATTGTAATAATTTTAATTAATCTAACAATAAAGGTTGACTTGACTTGACTTGAAAGATAGCTGTGTAGCAGCCATAGGGCCTGAGGTGTTGCAGGGGCTTTATTAAAAAGCCTAACTCCTGGATGTTTTACACCCTTCATTACCTATGTAAACTGCACCTGAGTACAAAAGACCCACTAAACCGGAAGGTAGATCTCTTTGCAAATTTGGAAAACTGAACATCGCCACAGAGAGCCATCATGTTTCTTCTAAAGTAAGGGAATTTCCTCCAAAAGAATTACTTTCTGTGAAAACTATTGGCCCACTAAGGCCCATTGATAAATAGTTTAGTGTCCTGGGGCCCTCTAGTGGACAGTTTTGATAAAAGGCTACTTTTTTGTGATGAACCCTTCTAAACTTTCCATTTAAACTGTGTAGCAGGTGGTTAAGAAATGTGTATTCCAAAGACAGTTGTTTTATTGTTGCTTTGGGACGTTTGTATTTTCTTTTTCTTTTGGTTAAGTAATTGTTATCCTTCTATAGTCCATTTACTCTACCTTCCCTTTATCAATTATTTTTGATTTTATTTTGGCTAAAACTAATAAATCCCATTTTATTTTTTGCTTAGGACCTTAGGTTTTTCTATTCCCTGGTTAAATTGCTGTTGATGGGCTGTGGTTTTGTAACTTATTACCAGCTCAGCCTCTAGAGCTGCACATTAATTAAAAAACTTTCAGTTCATGTAGTGTTAAAATTGGAAATCTTCATAATTTTTAAAATGCATGATTAAAAAATAACATTAATTAACCTATACAAATGACACCTGTTATTTCTTGGGCTTACGTTGGAAAAGAGATATTGCTAAAATGTGGAAGCCCAATATACCTCCATCAGTAGGGGCCTGGAAGGGGGGGGTGGATTCTTGTATGGGGTTGGAGGTGGTGGTGTATCAAGCGAGCGGGTACCCACAAAAACACTCAAAGATGAATGAATGAAATGAATGAATGAATGAATGAAATGACATTTATATAGCGCATGGCCACCCGGGAGTATTTCAGCGCTGGAGCTGTAACTGGAGCAGACGAGTACCTAGGGGAAAAGCCAGGTTTTTAACTGTTTCCGGAACACGAGATGATTTGATTCCCTACGCAGATGCAAAGGTAGGGAATTCCAGAGTCTAGCGGCGTTATACGAAAAAAACCAACCACCACTTCTGGCCTTCTTAATCCTAGGGACCCCCACCAGGTGGAGATCGTCAGAACGGAGCTGTCTGTTTGCCCTATAAGGGCGAATCAAGTCCTTTTTGATCGGTGGACCGCTCCCTCTCAGAGACCTATGGGTGATGCAGAGGGCCTTAAAGTTGATTCTCTCCTGTACTGGGAGCCAATGGAGAGATAACAGCGCAGGCCTTGCCGAGCAAAGGTTTGGGATTCCCATAAGCAGCCTTGCCGCACAGTTTTGTACAAACTGCAGTTTCGCGACTACTGAGATCGGGACACCTAAATAAAGGGCATTGCCAAAATCTATTCTGGATAGAATGAGTGCCTGAATCAACAGCTTTTTGGCTTGAAAGGGAAGCAAGGGGAGCACTTTGCGGAGCATTCTGAGCAGGCCATAGCAGGAAGCAACAGCCTTCCTGGCATGAGCTTTAAAGCTGAGGTCCTGATCTAGCCAAACGCCCAGACTTTTTAGCTCGGTTTTAGGGGCCGGGACCGGGCCCATGCAGGCTGGCCACATTGTGCTTGCTCTAAAACTTAGAGGGTTGCCAAGGACCATGAGCTCGGTTTTGTCGCCGTTTAATTTTAGATGTGACAGACTCATCCACTTTGCTACTTCTTCGAGACAGGAGTGGAGGTCATTAGACATCTGGTCAGGGTGGTTTAGGGCTACGACCAGTTGGGTGTCATCAGCATATGTTACTATATGGATCCCGAAGGGGGAAACAATATCCGCCAACGGAGCCATATAGACATTAAAAAGAGTGGGGCTTAATGATGAGCCCTGAGGGACACCACACTGTAGAGGAATAGGTTTTGAAGTGGTTTCGCCTTCAAATATCTGGAAGAATCTTTCTTCTAAAAAAGATTGCAGCCATAATAAGGCTGAGCCAGTCACCCCTACACTCCTAAGACGGTGGACCAGAATTCGATGGTTCACCGTTTCGAAGGCTGCGCTCAGATCGAGAAGAATTATGGCTGATGAGCCTCCTGAGTCAAGAATCTTTCTGGATTCTTCCACCACCGCTAGCAAGGCAGTTTCGGTGCCTTGGCGTGGGCGAAAGCCCGTTTGGGAGGGGTTGAGAAGACCATGAGATTCAAGCAACGAGGAGAGCGTGAGATTAACATATTTTTCCGCAATCTTGCTGATTCCAGGAAGGAGTGAGATGGGGCGATAATTGCCCAGATCGACAGGGTCCAGGTTGGGCTTTTTCAGTAGCGCTTTCACCATTGACCTTTTCCATTTGGGCAGACCCGTACCCGTGGAAAGTGAGGCATTGATCAGGTCAATGATAGTGGGGGCGACTGTCTCCGCTACCAGTTTCATGATATTAATAGGAGCTGGGTCTATTGGTGACCCACTTCTGATCGAAGTCAAGATGGCTTGAAATGATTCGAGGGGTCATTGGGGAGAAGGCCTCCAAGGAATGTTCACTTTTTTGCGGGCCGGAATCATTTAGCTCGGTTATCATGTCACTATCCTTTGAGGGATTGCACTGAAGAATATTTTGGACTTTAGTAGAGAAATACTCAGCGTGTTTATTACAGCGGCGACCAGAAGTGTCCGGTATAGCTGGAGGGGCGGGGACTTTGAGCAAATTTTTCGCAGTGTGAAAGGTTTCTCTAGGAGAGTTGGCGGCTAACGAGATCTTTTCCTCTTAGTAGGAGGCCTGGGCTCTTTTTATTTCTGCCTTATACGTTCTAATTGCCGCCCTATACTCCAATTTCTTATTGGGGGAGAAATCTTTCCTCCAGACCCTTTCCGTCTTTTTGCATTGCTGTTTTAAGTTACTTAGTTTAGTGGAAAACCAGGCAGACTTGTTGGGTCCACCTTTCCTATGGATCAATTTTTTGGGAAGCACCAAATTGAGTGATCCCTCTATCCAGTCGCAGAATCTTTTGTTAGCTGCGACTGGATTGGGGTCAGGGTTAGGCTTGGTCTTTTCGAGTTCTTGAACCCACCTGTCTAGGGGAAGTTTGGACCAGGGGCGAATAAGGGTTTGTGTTGGCTGAACATGAGGTGTAGTGGTTAATGGAGACCAGAGGCAGGGGATCAAAAAATGGTCCGACCATGGAAGGGAATGGGTTCCTTCCCCTTTAAGTCGCCCAAGTTAGAAAAAATGGGGTCGAGGAGATGCCCTTTGACATGGGTCGCATGCGGGACCTTCTGTGACAGCTGAAAGGCCGTGAGATCTCGAGCTAATTCTGTTGCAATCAGAGCAGAGGGGTCATTAAAATGCAAGTTAAAATCTCCTAAGAGAGTGAAATTAGCAGCAGTGCTGGCGAGATTGACAACTGTTTCTAATATGGATTTACTAAATTGTCCAATCGGCCCAGGAGGGCGATATATTAAAATACCTGAGAATGAAAGGGTGGGGGTGAATTCTATTGAGAGATGAACATTCTCGCAGTCTAATAATGGGCTGCCAAACAGGCAGCAGATCAGATGATCTTTGTAAATGGCAGCAATACCACCTCCCTTGCCTAATGTTCTATCCACCCTCTGAATTAAATATCCCGGGGGAAGCGCTTGCACAATATCAGGCTCTGAACAGGAATTGAGCCAGGTTTCTGTTAGAAACAGGACTTCTGGGTCTAAGTCTTTTAAAAGAATCGAAATCTCTGCTGTGTGCTTAGGCAGAGATCTGCAATTTAGCAGGAATAATTTGTATAATTTCTGTGAAAGGGGGGAGACACAGACGATGGAGAAAATTGAAACTGACAGTATAGACACCCGTCTTGAGGCTCGTTGAGCGAGATAGAGTGGGCACATTTTGGCCCTGGCACTCTGTTTAACTGTTTAAGCTGCGAGCTGGTATAGTGGAAGTGGTCTGGAAAGGAAGAAACAGGGGTTCTGGCCCCTGGGCCCGTTCGGGCGCGGACGGTTGCAGACGGGCTTGCCTTTGGCGCGCCCGCTGCGCGCGGTCGCGTCATCTGGCTTCTTTATGGACGTCAGCCGTGCATCGGGTTCCAGCCACTAGAGCGCTGACCCGGTGGCTAATTAAAGTGCGGGTGCGAACGAGGAAAAAGGGATGCCCCACTACCCCTGAGCTTTCAACACAGCTCCCCCGGACAGCAGCACAATAAAACGTTTACCAACAGTTTAAAAATGTTTAAAATGAATTAAAATGAGTTAGCAGCAGTTTGGCAGCAATTTAAAACAATTAGCAGCAAGCAGGAAAAAACGATCAGGCTTTCCGCGAGGGCTCTGAGTTACAACCAGTTACCTCTGCGCGGTCGCGTCATCTGGCGTCTTTATGGACGTCAGCCGTCAGCCGTGCATCGGGTTCCAGCCACTAGAGCGCTGACCCGGCGGCTAATTAAAGTGCGAGTGCGAAGGAGGAAAAAGGGATTCCCCACTACCCCTGAGCTTTCAACACAGCTCCCCCGGACAGCAGCACAATAAAACGTTTACCAATAGTTTAAAAACGTTTAAAATGAATTAAAATGAATTAGCAGCAGTTTGGCAGCAATTTAAAACAATTAGCAGCAAGTAGGAAAAACGATCAGGCTTTCCCCGAGGGCTCTGAGTTACAACCAGTTACCTCTGCGCGGTCGCGTCATCTGGCGTCTTTATGGACGTCAGCCGTCAGCCGTGCATCGGGTTCCAGCCACTAGAGCGCTGACCTGGCGGCTAATTAAAGTGCGAGTGCGAAGGAGGAAAAAGGGATGCCCCACTACCCCTGAGCTTTCAACACAGCTCCCCCGGACAGCAGCACAATAAAACGTTTACCAACAGTTTAAAAACGTTTAAAATGAATTAAAATGAATTAGCAGCAGTTTGGCAGCAATTTAAAACAATTAGCAGCAAGCAGGAAAAAACGATCAGGCTTTCCGCGAGGGCTCTGAGTTACAACCAGTTACCTCAGAGATATGGCAGCGGTGGGCAGATTACGGGGGCGTTGTCTTGGCCCCGGTAAATTCACTTGAATCTCATCTAGACAGTGAAGTACGAAGCTATGTCAAGGCATGAAGGTCCGAGATGGGGTCTAATGTTGCTTTTGAATAAAGGCGTTGGTGGGTGCGTGAAGGATGGGGGAGGTGTGCAAGTTTTTGGGTTATGAATGTTCAAGGGTGTAAACATTACAATATCCTGTGTAAGAATGTGGGCCTGTTTGGTCCTAAATATATTATAAAAACCCAATAACATTTGTTGTGAATAAAAAACAATTGTAAAAACTTTAGATCGTGTAATTCCTGAGGTATTTTCACATGCAAAAAAGAGTAAAATTGCCCGAGAACAAGGCATTATGGGCGAGATATATTAACTTTAAGAATGCTGATTTCCCAATTGCGATTCTCTTCGAATCACAATTAGGAAATCGGTATTTCTAATGTATGAAACTTTTGAGTTTCATTAGGGATTCCTAGTGTGTCTCAAATAGACTGTCCTCATGCATATTAATGAGGTACATCGACCCATTAGGAATGGCAGCCATCACAGGGATGCCAGCAGACCACCACGTCTGTGACTGCTTTTTAATAAAGCATCTTTTATTTTTAAATGCAGCCCATTTTTCTTACAGGCAAACGGGCTGCGTTTAAAAAGAAAAAATTAAACTGTGTAGTTTCACATTTCAAGTGTAGGTAGGCAGTGGTCCCTGGGACCACTGCCTTTTTAAAAAAACATATTGTTTTCCAATCTCAGAGGGGACAAGGTACCCCTGGGGACACCTCCCTATTTGTGATTGGGTCACTACCTCCATCAAAGAGTCTGTAAAACATTAATGTTTTGTGACCCTAATTTGTTCGCAAAACATTCGTACATCCCACACAGATTTGGTATTTGGAAGGGACTCCTTAAACACGCCCCTTCCGAATACCGAATCGCAAACACGTTTTCAACGCCAAAAATTCTTCGTACATGTGGCGTATATTTGTTGCCAGTTTTGGTGAGGTAGGTGAGTGACAGTCATGAACATCTAATCCTATATATATGCTTATTGATGAATACGTATTATGAACGCCAGAAACAAAATGATGCCTACCACGCATGTGGATTCTGAATAATGCTTGTTTTACAGAATATCAATATGGAAGTAATTGGAAGAGTCTTTAATTGTTAGGTTAAGGCTGTGATATGTGTAATGCATGGTTAGCTGGTGATTGGAAGGCATTGACAATACTGTTAACAATATCAAGCTATAACGAGTAGATGTGTCAGATTGGGGTAATTTTCATATTAAGAATAGACAGGCATTGTAGTAGTAGACGAGGTGATGTGTAACTCACATTGTAAATGCAGACAGGGTAGTGGTAGTAGAGGTAGTGACGTACAGTTTGAAGTATAGCTGCACACCAAAAAATTAATTGATACCATTTCAGAAAAATTGGACATGGACTATAAATATAGGAAAACTGATCCCTTTTCAACACTATATGATTAGATTTGATAGTCAGTTTTTTTCTTTCTTTCATTCTTTCCTTATTTCATTGTCTAGTGTTTGTGTTATTCTATGTAGTTTAAGCAGTGTAATGCTTCTTTTCCTTACATATATTATTGTTGACATAGATAAAGATCAATATGTAAAAAATATACATTGCTGAATAAATGAGCTATATTCATATATATTGTTGAGTATATGTAGTATATACTTTGAGTTTCTCTACAATAGACATCTGCTATTCTTTTGATATATATTGGAGACGTATGCAAGTGGTATTATAACTTTATTCCTACATCAATTTTTATTAAAATAAATTTATGTTGATGTACAATTAGGCAGGAAAAGAAGACAAAACACATTGATCAGTGCAGACAAGAACAGTGAATGCTTTCTTGAAGATTTTAACCTAACTATGTGTAAGCTGTTTTATTGTTGTGAAAGCTTTTGAGAATAAAATATGAATACATAATATATGCAGTGTTCAAAAACAGGCTCATGATCTTTTGTGTTCATGCTCCTTTGGTCATGGTTTAAAAGGTACTGGTTCCGGGCTTTTGAAGCAAGTTCAGAAATTATTTATTTTCTCGAGGAATCTTTATGGATAATCAAATTTACATTAGAAAAAGGGAAAACCACCATTCATGCCAAAACAAATCAGGATCTCTCTAGACTCAGAAGCGCCTACTGTTTATTATTCTCCTAGGGACTGTAGCAGTAGGTATTGATTTTATCCGCATGCATTATAGTTGAGATTCATCTATCTAGAATGAGAATAGCATGTTTTGCATCAGCCTACAGTACACTGAGACCCTACAACATTACTTGAGGAAGAGGTAGACATGCATGAATCAGTGTGCGGACATGACTGTCATATGTCTTCGTTGAAGAATACTAGTCAAATACGACTCTGAATGCAAAAGGAAACACCCAGGTGTGGGGTCAAACCACCACAAGAGGAAGGTCGTGCGGGGGGAGTAGAGGGAAGGGTGTAAAATTCATAGTGCTCTGTAGGCTGAGAAGCAAACGCGCGGCTGGCGGGAGCAGGTGAAGCTGGGAGCAAATGTAGAGTAGTAACAACAAGTGGCGCTGGAAGCACATTAGACCAGAAGCATTTGTAAAACATTGGGTTTTTAAAGATGGCTTGACAACTGGGTATTTGCCCGTCGGCCTGCTGCTAATTTCAGAAGCAGATTATGGGTATAGTCCAGCTTCTTCTTTTAAACCCTACTGTTGTACCAACCTGTCATCCTTTCCTCTGCATACTCCCTTTTAGTCCTGTGGTTTGTTGGCAAGTTATATGTCCTTGTGAACCTAGCCTTTAAGTTAAAGATAACATTTTTCTTTATTTTGATGATTATGAAAATTGCTGGAGATACGTCTCCACGCACAACACTTTCTTTTACAACCTTAGCATGGCTTTGTTTGAGTGTTTGCTGAGAGACTCTACAGCCCGTCATCTAGTCATGAGTTAAGGTTGAAAACAGGAGCTTTGTGGATGCCCTTTGATTTGATGCATGGCTCGCAAGTGCTGAAAGACCTGTGTTACGTATGAAGAAATATGTTTATGTGACCGTGCAACACTCTTGTCCATTACTATAGGTATGGCACTTAAAAATTTTGTGTCCCCTGTTGATCAGATTTGTAAAATAAGTCAATTTTGCAAGAAGCTGATTTTCTGTATTTACATTGTTGGAAAAAGTGATACTTGGTGGCCCTGTAGCTTCGTGTTAGGTCCAGACCCTTTGATGGTTTTGCGTACAATGATTTAATGGTACAATATAGATTCTGAATCTTAAAGGAGCCAAGGTAGTCTGAAGCATAGGATAGAAGGAGAGCCTATGTAAGTTTTGCCATGAGAATTGGTTTTTATTTTTTTATTTTTCTTTCAACATCCAGACTTTATTTCGGTAATTAGTTATGCTACAGAGTTAACAGATAACATATAATTTTGCAGTAAATACTGCCCTCGAGTATTACTTAAAGCATTGTAAAAGAAAATTAAGTTAATTTTAATCCAATAGTAGGATGATTGTAGCTAGCATAAGAGATACAACTTTAGAACGGTAGACCACGAAGATTACTTCACATTTAGGAAGGGAGGGTGATATACAAATCATGAGTAGCTAACATTGTCGAGTATTGAACTGATCGTACATTTCTAGGACTTCGTTCCACTGTGAGTTGAAAAGATCACTTTGAACCTTCCGCCTAAAGGAAACATTCTTCAAGAGTGCCAGGTTAGCCATGTCCAAAAGCCACGTATCAGTTTGTAGCTTGTGGAAGGATTTCTAGGTTTGCAATACACTTTGTTTTTCCACCATTAAATCCCATTGCAACCGTAGGTGATTTTTATTGTGTTCATACAGTTTGTTTGGATGCTAGGTTGGCAGATCAGAAAGACATTGCTATAGTTAGGCAAAGTGAAAATAAATGCAGAGTGACACTATTTCTTGAAATCCCCATGACAAAAATGATCAAAAACTCTCAACCATGTTTTCTCCTGTCAAGTCCCACTACTTGGAACAGCTTCAATGAAGAACTCAGACGAAATTCAAACTTCCTAGCCTTTAATAAGGGTCTAAAAACTCCTCCTGAAACCAGATGTAGGAAAGTAGGATCCGCTTCTTATGGTTACCCACACTTTTTTGCTGGTAGTAATGCTGTTTTTGACTAGTCTGACTGGGATCCTGCTAATCAGTCTATCTGCTTTCTCCCTAAACGGTTATGCATGTACTTAGGTACACCCCAGATTGGATACTGGGGTACCCTTGTCAGTACCTAGTATATGGTACACATGTACCCAGGGCATAGGTAGCCCAGAGGTCTCCCATGGGCTGAAGCATGTATTATGCCACCTATGAGAGACCATTCAAAAGGGAACTACAGGCCTGCCATTGCAGCCTGTGTAAGTCGGTGCATGCACCACTTACTTAAGATATAGGTTTACTATATCTAAGGTCCACTGCACTTAAAACCTATAAGTCACCCCAATAGCAGGCATTTACAATCCTGAGGGCAGGGTGCTTGGTTCTAAGTGAGAGGGTGCCCCTGCATGAGCAGGACACCCCTGTGGCCTACGGAGTCCATTCTCCCGGGTTGTCAGAGAAGCAGCCATATACTAGTATAGAGGGGCAATATGTGACCGCGTGATGACCACCTCGAAAACGGCTGCAGCAAACCCTATCGCGTATGCTGTCAAACATGTTGGAATCATACCCCCACACCGGTGACTGTTGTGGGAGGTATGATTCCACCCACCAGGAAGGCCCTTCGTGGGCTCTTGTGTTCCAGGTACCAGCTTTCTAGCTCCGGACAGCACAAAATGGTTGCTGCCGACCAGAGACACATTTCTGCCCTCCTGCTGCTGAGCAGGGGAAGGCAGGACAATAGGCATCCTGTCACAGGGAGGTGTGACCACCTCCCAGACAGGGTTTAGTGTATTAGGGCTGGGTGGGTGCGCTTGCCAGCGCCTGGAAGTCTGCATGAGGGGCACATTTGGTGTGCCTGTGCATAGTCCAGTTCAAACCAGTCCTGGGAGTCGTTGGCTCTCGCTCTGGTGCAAAACTGGACAAAGGACATGGGAGTAACCTCCCACCTGTCCAGACCCTCCCCTGGGGGGGTCCCCTGAATCTTTCCAACCCTCTCCCATGGGTACTTAAGGGCTTACCTGGTTGTAGGACCTTAGATTCGTTGTGGACAAGATTCAGAACTGAAACCACTGCACTTCGACCGTCTGGGCACTCTGGACTTCGTTTGGGCCTGACTTTGTCTCCCTCTCAGTCTTCCTCATCGTCTGTGCCTGTGCACCATTCAGGATCCCTGTAGGACCTGTGGGGCATCCAGGACACCTGAAGATAATCTCTCTTGGAGTGAAGGAGGCACTCCCCTGCATTCGCAGGCACCGCAACACTGTTGACTGGTGTGCTGATCCCAAGCTCCTATGGACTCCGAAAGGTTCAGCAACACAGGAGGTGGGTTTCTATGTCCCTCAAGGCCGAGCTGCCCTCTCACTGAGTTTGAGGCCAGTATCCCTCGTGGGGGCTGCAAAACCCGAACCCCTGTGCACCGCGTACTTTTGCATGTGCTTGTTGGCAAACCTGTGACAAGTGCATTGGGCTCCAAGTAACCCCAACCTCTGACAACTTTTCCCACAAAGATCTTCAACCACCTCACACCGTGTGCTCTGTGGCCTGTTGTTTTGTGTAGCTGCTCGAGGTCCTCTCGCGACTCCTGTGCCTCCGGCCTGTGGGTCCAATTGAGGGTCATATTTGTTTTCCTTGGGCTCCCCTGATTGCTCTGGGCTTGCCCTGACTCCCCTGCTTGTGGTGAGTCTCCTGGACCTTGCTGGTCCGAACCGTACACTTCCTCGACTTCCTGCGTGGGTTGCTTTTGCCAAGGCTTGTTGGTGCTCCCGCCAGACACCGACCCCTAAGCACTCGACATCTTTCATGTGACAGCTTGATTCCGACTTCTGGTCATCCTCAACATCGCCTGGTCCCCGCAGCTGCAGAGTCAAGGTCACCGTCAACTATCCTGAAGCACCCGACATCGGTGGGCATTCGTCTACCGATCCCCTGGTCACTCAAGTGACCCAGACTCTGTCCCCTCTGCTTTCAGTTACTCCTCGACAAGAATCCATGTTTGGATTCCAACGGACACTTTCTCCTCTTCCAGCAGCGGCACTTTCCTGAAGTCCTCCATTGGGTTCAACTGCGGTTTCTGACACCACTTCACACCTATGCACCCGGCTTCCCTGGGATAGGTAACTTGGGTACCACAGTATCAACGGGTCGGGTGGCTCTCCAACCTTCTGTCTTCCACAGGGTTTCTTCAGGGTCCACTGGGAAGGGTCCTTAATCTTTAAATTTCCAACCGCGACTTGCACATAGACTCGTACGGAGCACGCTGTTGTGTTCACACACTGCACACGCACTCCGTGGGGTCCCTATGTACTCACCTTGGGTGGTTCCTTGGGGTTCCAGCAATTCTACATCCTCTCGACATCGTCCTGACTCGAGTCGTGGTTCTTATACCACTTTCTTAGTGTATGGGTTGGTCCCCCCCTGGGGCCCACTGTGTATTAGTGCTATTTACTGTGATTTCTTTGCTAACGTATTGGCTGCTTTGTGTCTATCTCCGTGTGGGAGATACTGTAACGTACTAGATAGTGTTATATAATAAATACATATTTTTATAACTACTGTGTGGTTTACCTTTTCATTTAATCTATACTATAAGATTGCATTCTGGTAAAACAAGCTGCTTTACACTCCTTCAAGACTAAGCCTGAAGGCTGCTCTCCACAGCTACCACTTGGATAGCTTTCTAAGGTTGTCTGAGACCTCCTAAATCACCATAAGGGTTTTCTGGACTTGTGCAGGGTGCACACTTACATTGGTGGACATCATATACAAGGCCAGCCTCTCACACAGATGAACAATGGACTCCTCTTTGGCTACTGTTGAAGCTGTTACTGGTTCTTGTCACCTCATAGTTTGCATTTATGCACGTCTATACATTCAGACTGAACCTTTCTGTATTGTTCTGTAGTGCTATGGCTATTTAATCTGTTGTTTTACATGAGGCGTTCGGTTTCCAATTTCATGAGGTTGGCATTCTATGAATGCCACCATAATAATAACAACAACATGTATGCCATTGTTTGTTTTGTGTGTTCAGCATACTAAACGGGTCTCAGTCCAAACCTTACATGAACACGGGTGGAGTAATGCCTTTCTTGCAATTTGCACTACTGCAGGATGCTGTATTTTGTAAAGCAGTGTTACAACACCATTTTGTTTTGATCACCTACAAATGGAACAATACACTCTAATTGCACATTTTGCAAAACATTCACCACTTTTTGCAGGTAGACCACGTGGGTTGTGGTAATAAAGGCAAAATGTATAATCCCCATTTGCATCCATTGGGGATTTGCGCGTAGTTCAAAGTGAGTTATTTTTGTTGATTGTTTATTAAAGCGTGGCACTCCTCTGTTAAATAAGAAAAAGGAAAACGTTTGCATTGTATATCCACCATGAGAAAATATTAGAGAACCCGGAATGCTAAGATATTTTTTGTTTTAACTGCTGCATAAGATGGCTACACTTTAATGAAAGAAGATGTATATATTTGCTTACTTCTAGACCCTCAAATTCTGCACTTTTCTCTGTCATGAAGATTTTGTGTGAAAGTATATACAGGATATATATTGAGTGACTCTGTAACATGGCTCTATATTGCATCTGGGGAGTTCTGATGTCACCTAAACGATGAGCCGAACTAGTTTCTGAATGCCAGCAGAACCCGACATGGCCCTCTAGGACCAAATTACACAGTTACCCATTATGTATTTTTTATAGTACATGTGTTATTTTGTGGTAGTTACACTGAAAAGGGTATTTTTTCAAATCAGCAAATATTTATTAAAACAGTAATGGATTTTATTTGTATGTCTGTAGAAAAGTAAAACATGAAAAATATTCATGCATCCTGCCCCATTTCCACGAAAACATGTTTCTTAGTGGGTTTTATGACATTATCACACATGCATTTAGAACGCATGTCTTTACCACGCATCCATTACAATGCAATGCCTTTACCACACTTTGCCAATACCATGCACACCTTTACCACGCATATACCTTTACCACGTATGCCTTTACAACGCAAGGTAAGTATATATACGGTAAGTGAAACTCCTACATATATATATATATATGTATGTGTGTGTGTATATATATATACATATATATCTCTGTAAAGTGCCCCCGGGGTCCCCTCCAGATCAGCACCACGAGCCCGTGATGCTAGAGGCAGAACCACCGAGAGCAAGAGACTGTCAGCTACGGAGCCTACTTTCTGGAAGGGGGTCCACGAGCCGGCGGCAGTCCAAGCCGGTCCAATATCCCAACACCTCGTCACAAACACCAACTCCTCGGAAAGACGAGCGTGGACCCAGATAAGTGCTGCAATTATTTTATTTCGCCATTGTCTGCCATTACGCGTTTCAGCCAAACAAGCGGCCTTGATCACATAACAATGCTCAGATTTTACCACCGCTATTTAAAGTGCCAGTGCTTCACATAGATCATGGACATAGAAAGTAGACATAGTCACTTCGGTACAATTCGTGCTTAAATGCTCATTTGAAACAAAAGAAGACATAACATTATAGATACCATACATAACAGACATTGAAAACCATGGTATTTCAAAATAATCAGACTTAAATGTCTTTCCATGATGTCTCACCTATTTGTTATCCATGCTTAAATGCTGAATCAAATGAATCTAACTTCCAGTCCAAAATTCAGAAATAAAGTGAACATAAAAAGTGCCCCCTCATACCTGTGGAAATGAAAACGATTAAAAAAAGTAAATTAATGTTTAAAATAAAACAAATAGGTGCATGTTCACTCTGTCACTTAGTGCTTTGGAATAAACAAATAATGGGATTTTGATATAGTTCAGGATTTATACAATAGCGAAAAATATATAATGAAAAATATAACAATATAACAATCTCTATTCTATAAAACATTTTTTCCTGATATATTCTGCGGGTTTCCTTATTTTCAGACCCTACAGTACAAAAACCCCGCTAATTTCCTTTACACGTATGAAGTGACTCTGTGCTACAGTACCTAAATACAAAGTGCCTGCAAGCCGTAAAGTGCATAAGTGCAAGGGGATCCAGAGGCTTTTGATGTGCAAATAATCAGAGGCCATATATTCAAATATCATGTGTCCGTTATAACAAGTACTACAGGGATTTCTAGACCATCGACAACATAATGAGTCTTAAAAATCATCAATAAATATGTTCCTAATTTGATTTAACCATAAAAATCCTGTCTCAATGATTGGAAATACGACACATAAGATAAAAACAATATGCCCTTAGACCAATCCTTAAAACAACATTAATATATAAATATGTACATAAATATTGATAAAACCCTATAAAATTTGCTAACCTAGAATGCAGAAAAACCAAGTATACCAATTCATTAGCTACTGCAGATTTACAAGTGACCTAAACAATTATAGTCTTAAAAAGAATTTTCATCAATATTATAAAAAGGTGTGAAGGTCTTCTGTGGTGTTGAGACCACCTGGATGCTTAGAATCGAACTCCAGTATAAAGCTAGTTTCCAGGCGCCTCAACTTAGCTTCTCTATCACCGCCTCTTTTTGTAATGGGGGATAGCTTCAATTACATAATATTTTAAATGTCTTGGATTGCTGTCATGAGTGGTTTGAAAATGCCTGGCAACAGGGTAATTTTGATCATTGTTAGTTATAGCCCGGATATGCTGTAGGATTCGCTTGTGGACGGCCAGTTTTGTGCTTCCTATATATTTAAGATTACAACTACATTCAAGAACATAAACAGAAAACTCCGTTTTGCATGTAAGATGTTGCTTGATCTCTCTAACTTTGGTGGAGAATGCAGTAGTATAGGTTTTGACATTCAAGCCAAATTGACAAGCTTTACACGAAAGGCATTTAAAAAAACCTTTCTGGCCGTTAACCACATATCCTTGTGACATTCCTCATGACTATTGCTCACCAGCATATTCCCCATACTCATGGTTTTTCTAAACGTGATAGAGGGATTGGAAGGCATCAACCTCCCAATCACTGGGTCATCTTCAATAAAATGCCAATTACGCCTTACTATGGTTCTTAGTTGCCTTCTAAAAAGGGTAGTAGTTAAAACATTATTCTCAACCAAGACCTGTACATCTAAAAAGGTCACTGTATGCCTGCTAATAGTAGATGTAAATTTTAAATTAATATGATTGTGGTTAATCTGATCAATGACGGCCCCCCTGGCCTACTGGTCTCTGATATGGGCTTATACCAGGATCTGTGTGAATTGGAAAGCGGTAAGGAAGGTGGCGATCAGGACCTACCTCCATCTCCCTTGGGAGCCAATGCAAGACCTGTGACCCCCTTTAAGATGAAATCTAAGTTTGTCCCAATAATGGCCCGAGATGGCTTGGATGTTTTCAGCGAGCATGTTGTGAATCAAATTAAAAAATTGAACTTCGCCGTGAATGGATCAGACTGAAAATATACCAATAGGGAAAGGAAATACAATCAATTAATTGGTAAACTACAAAAAGAAAATGTGGTCATAAGAAACTCTGATAAGGGCGGCAATATCGTCCTATGGCCAATGGAGGAATATATGAAAGAGGCATACAGTCAACTTAATGACCAACAGTGTTATAGAAAAAGTTCTCCACTAAAATATAAAAGTACTCAGGACTCTTTGTTCAAGCACCTACTGGCATGGAAAAGTCTGGGGCTCCTCAGTTGGGAGGAGTATAAGTTCATTAAAAAAGAGTATCCTTTGGTCCCGGTGATCTACTTTATACCAAAAATTCATAAAAACATTAATAGACCACCGGACAGGCCCATTATCGCAGCCTGTGATGGACCATTAGAAAACTTATCCAGGTATATTGACTATTTTTTGCAGGTGTATGTGAAACAGTTAAAGTCATATGTACAGGATACATGCGATTTTTTGAATAAGATAAAGGACTTAAACTGGAACTCTGAGTATCTGCTCATAGCTTTAGATGTATCCTCCTTATACACTTGCATTCGAAATAAGGACGGGCTATGAGCTGTGGAGTATTTTTATGCACTAGACCTATTATGTATGCACAGCACACAAAAATGTTATTGGATATGCTGCTCTTTTGTTTGGAAAACAATCTATTCCTTTTTAATGGCCAAATGTTTCAGCAGATTCAGGGTGTAGCAATGGGGGCCAGCTTCTCCCCCAGCTATGCCTGTTTGTTTATGGGCTGGTGGGAGGAGCTGGTCCTCATGCGTCAATATGAGGAAACTTATGACACTAAAGTTATTTCCTGGTTACGTTTTATCGATGATCTATTTATTGTGTGGAGAGGAAGTGAGGAAAGTGCCATGACATTCATTGATCAGATTAACCACAATGATATTAATTTAAAATTTACATCTACTATTAGCAGGCATACAGTGACCTTTTTAGATGTACAGGTCTTGGTTGAGAATAATGTTTTAACTACTACCCTTTTTAGAAGGCAACTAAGAACCATAGTAAGGCGTAATTGGCATTTTATTCAAGATGACCCAGTGATTGGGAGGTTGATGCCTTCCAATCCCTCTATCACGTTTAGAAAAACCATGAGTATGGGGAATATGCTGGTGAGCAATAGTCATGAGGAACGTCACAAGGATATGTGGTTAACGGCGAGAAAGGTTTTTTTTTAAATGCCTTTCGTGTAAAGCTTGTCAATTTGGCTTGAATGTCAAAACCTATACTACTGCATTCTCCACCAAAGTTAGAGAGATCAAGCAACATCTTACATGCAAAACTGAGTTTTCTGTTTATGTTCTTGAATGTAGTTGTAATCTTAAATATATAGGAAGCACAAAACTGGCCGTCCACAAGCGAATCCTGCAGCATATCCGGGCTATAACTAACAATGATCAAAATTACCCGGTTGCCAGGCATTTTCAAACCACTCATGACAGCAATCCAAGACATTTAAAATATTATGTCATTGAAGCTATCCCCATTACAAAAAGAGGCGGTGATAGAGAAGCTAAGTTGAGGTGCCTGGAAACTAGCTTTATACTGGAGTTTGATTCTAAGCATCCAGGTGGTCTCAACACCACAGAAGACCTTCACACCTTTTTATAATATTGATGAAAATTCTTTTTTAGACAATAATTGTTTAGGTCACTTGTAAATCTGCAGTAGCTAATGAATTGGTATACTTGGTTTTTCTGCATTCTAGGTTAGCAAATTTTATAGGGTTTTATCAATATTTATGTACATATTTATATATTAATGTTGTTTTAAGGATTGGTCTAAGGGCATATTGTTTTTATCTTATGTGTCATATTTCCAATCATTGAGACAGGATTTTTATGGTTAAATCAAATTAGGAACATATTTATTGATGATTTTTAAGACTCATTATGTTGTCGATGGTCTAGAAATCCCTGTAGTACTTGTTATAACGGACACATGATATTTGAATATATGGCCTCTGATTATTTGCACATCAAAAGCCTCTGGATCCCCTTGCACTTATGCACTTTACGGCTTGCAGGCACTTTGTATTTAGGTACTGTAGCACAGAGTCA
Source organism: Calotriton arnoldi (assembly GCA_963921515.1). NCBI lineage: Eukaryota > Metazoa > Chordata > Amphibia > Caudata > Salamandridae > Calotriton > Calotriton arnoldi. The sequence continues at coordinate 336,426 of CAWUFW010014943.1, forward strand.
CTTTATACGTGTAAAGGAAATTAGCGGGGTTTTTGTACTGTAGGGTCTGAAAATAAGGAAACCCGCAGAATATATCAGGAAAAAATGTTTTATAGAATAGAGATTGTTATATTGTTATATTTTTTCATTATATATTTTTCGCTATTGTATAAATCCTGAACTATATCAAAATCCCATTATTTGTTTATTCCAAAGCACTAAGTGACAGAGTGAACATGCACCTATTTGTTTTATTTTAAACATTAATTTACTTTTTTTAATCGTTTTCATTTCCACAGGTATGAGGGGGCACTTTTTATGTTCACTTTATTTCTGAATTTTGGACTTGAAGTTAGATTCAGCATTTAAGCATGGATAACAAATAGGTGGGACATCATGGAAAGACATTTAAGTCTGATTATTTTGAAATACCATGGTTTTCAATGTCTGTTATGTATGGTATCTATAATGTTATGTCTTCTTTTGTTTCAAATGAGCATTTAAGCACGAATTGTACCGAAGTGACTATGTCTACTTTCTATGTCCATGATCTATGTGAAGCACTGGCACTTTAAATAGCAGTGGTAAAATCTGAGCATTGTCATGTGATCAAGGCCGCTTGTTCGGTTGAAACGCGTAATGGCAGACAATGCCGAAATAAAATAATTGCAGCACTTATCTGGGTCCACGCTTGTCTTTCCGAGGAGTTGGTGTTTGTGACGAGTTGTTGGGATATACATATATATATATATACATGCATATACATGTATATATAAATATATTCCATATTTCTTTTTATTGTGGGGAGAACCCTCCTCTCCATTTCTAAATTTTTTTTTTGGGGGGGGGCACTATTTTGTAACTGTACCATCCTATTCTCTTACCCACCCTAAAACCACCCTTACCACCCTATTTCCTAACCCATACCTAAACCCCCAAAACACCCTAACTTCGCAGAAAGAGTAAAAGATGCTCAGTGTATACCTCCAGTGCAGTTTGATGAAGCGCGCAACAGATGACAAAGCTATGGGGTAACCTTTCTATAATGGTGATAGTTGAAGAAGATGCTTCTTGTGACTGTGTGCATATTGTTAAGGGAATATTATTCCCAGTCTCATTACTCCTATTCTGAAAACAACTCCTAAACTACTTGCTGGCCTCGCGCCTAAGGTTGACCAATTAAATCTGCTGTTATTCGAGTTCTCTAACATTTTGTATAGTTCTCTGCACTGTCAAGGCTCATCCATCTGAAGCACCTTTCCCTAAGGTAGACCCAATGAAGTTCAGAAGAGTGCTGAAGACCCACCTGTTACCCTTCCTAGGCATTATCAAGTTTGATCACCCCTTTCCTGTTTCCTCTCTCCGTACCTCAGTCACTTAGACACTCAGTGCTCTGACATGTCTCTCTGTAGACACATGCACTATGAATACAACTTCTATGACGACATTCATTGTAAACCTTAAAACTTTTTCAATTCTATAATTCTGAACAGATGACAGCTATATAGTGCTAATCTAGATTCAGCCTTTATTTATTCTGCACACTGTGTTAGAATGACATGTGATGACCCTTCTAGAATTATGGAAAAGTAACACGGACTATGTTCTCCTTTACAGAATTCCATGAAAGTAATGTTTAAATGCCTTTGGAAAAACTGCGGAAAGGTTCTGGGTACAGCAGCGGGGATCCAGAAACACATCCGTACCGTCCATCTTGGGTAAGTCACTGTTTCAACTACATATGGCCTAGGCTTTCTGTAGCCCAGAACAATATCAGTTGTAAGCGGTTCAGTGGACACAAAACTGCATTATGGGATTGCTTAGGATTTCAAGGGAAACGATTTCAAGGAAAAACACAAAAGTGAGGAAATGGAAAGTTAAAAATTCCATCCATCAAGCTGAAGAAAAATAATCTGTGTGCTAAATTATTGTTTGTAAGCAAACAGTTTATCCCCCTGTGCCAGAGTTGCTTTGTAACAAAATTAGGTGATTTAATGAAAACAGGCATTGGCGAGGCAATACGTCTGGCAGAACTGCAATACATGCACAAATAACCACAGAACAAGTAGACACATGCAAATACATATAGATCCAAAAATCTAAATGAACATACATAGAGGGACAAATGGGCACAGACCAACAGACATAAAGGTACCTGCATGAACACACAAACACACCTCAGTTCATTCATGTACATACACGCTGTCAAACATACAGCTACCTATGAGCAAACACTGCTTATATCCATGTAGACGAACAGAAGAAGAGGATACCACCAACAGAAATCAATGCACATAAACTAGCATACATAACGACTGAAGTGTACACATACTAATTGTACCTATGCACTTCCAGGCAGGCATGGACACCCACAAACACACCTACAAGCACTCGGGTACACACAGAGCAATATCAATATATATATATATATATATATATATATATATATATATATATATATATATATATATATATATATATATACACTAATATACGTGCAAGCAGTACCTACAGAGGGGCAAATACAGACAACGCACATACAGGCAAACATACAGGCTCAGGCTACATTGGAATAGGTCGGTAGGTTAATGCTTGAGTATGTGGGTAGATGATCCATGGATGCATCAGCATGAGTGATGCATTGATGATAGATGAGTGAGTGTGGTGGATAAATGGATGGTTGGGAGTACAAGTGCTTGGAAGGATGGATAGATGAATGTGTGGGTTGTTCGGTGGATGAGTAGGTGTGAGTGGGTGGGTGTAAATGCACAGAAACTACATAGGATTGATAGCTTAGTCATGCACATGGTTACTTATCCCTCAGCCATTCTCTCACTCAGTCATTCATCCATTCAGCCAACAATTGGTCCATTCTGTCATTCATCCACATACACAACAACACCGACAAACTCAGCAAAAGATTGAAGGCCTGATTTCAATGTATGGCGGTCGGACCTCCAGCACCTATAGAAGCAGTCTGGAGACTGCCCGACAAGCATGTGGCGTCCAACCGCTGTATTTCGATTCGACCGCCATGCTGGCGGTCGGAAAGGCGTCGGCACCAGGGTGGGGGCATCCTGTGGCCATGGAAAATCGGCGCAGCACATGCCTCTGCCGTGCAGCACTTCCTGCAAGTCCGTGCACAGTGTGCCATGCACCATGTCGCGCATGGAGGTGGGTGGGATCACTACATGTGCCCCCAGGGCCACTTTTCAGTGGCCTACGACAGTTGGGGGCCCTGTTTGGGGCCACCTGATCCCTTTCCGAAAACATTTTCATGGCGGGGTTCCCCACCCAGTAGCGGCCGGTACAGGTAAGAGCTGTGGAGCGGGGGGTCAGGGAAGTCTACGAACAACGGGATGAGTAACATTAAATTAAAAAAAAACCTTGCGCTCGCCACATCTCCGAATCGGCAATGCAGCGAGTGCAAGGTAAGTGGTTTTATTTATTTATTTAATGTTACTTATCCCGTCGTCTGTCGACTTCCCTGACCCCCACCCCACCCCGCCCCACCGCCCCACTGCTCTGACCTGTACTGGCCGCCACTGTCCCTGCCATCAATAGGCTGTCGGAAAGGGATATTGTAATCCCAACTGCGGTGCCTGCCTCGGCACCGCCACTGTTCTGGGACACTCCTCCGACCTCTGCCCCGTCGGGATCTATGATCCTTGCGGAGCCGGTGGTCTTGCATCCCACAGCTGTGTGTCCGACCCCCAGTATCATTTTACAGTGGCCGGACCGAAGGGCTGTCGGCGGTCGGACCGCCACCGACAGGTTGTCAGCGGTCCGACCGACGACATTATAATCAGGCCCTAAATAACTACTTTTACCTAATAACAAAGCAACACATACACAATGGGAGCAAAGGGGGATTAAGAAGTCAGACCACCCCCCACTCAATCAATTGTAAACACTGCCAGATCCGACCTCTGTCGAACAGAGAACCTTATATTTTTGGAACCCACAGGGAGTTTTCACTGAAACTTTCAACTTCCCCCACAGGTCCAGCTTATTGCCCGTGACCTGCTGGTCCTTACTGTTCTATTTAAGAAAAACATCAATAACCACATCACATCACATACACACAACAAAGTGGTTTCAAACCATCACATAAATGTGTGCAACAAGAAAGAAGAAAAAAGTGTGAGAAAAGGCCAGAAAGCACCTCACGTACGCAAACCCAAGGAGCTGCTGGATGGTACTCGCCAGTATGCCCACGTTATCATCATCGGTTGCTTTCGTGGCCAAAAAGACAAGCATTTGCGACCTTATAAGTGGTTATCCATGTAACATATTATCCTGGGTATTGTGCCGCTAGGGATTGAATAGCTATAAAATTACTACACACTAGGTCATGTACTGTGTCAGGAATACATGCTTGCCTCTGCCGCGCGCAGGGATGGCGAAATAGTGAACATAACCGAAAGTTGTAAGGGATCTAGGGGGCCAAAGGCAAGTGTTAGAACCAAAGTCTGTGGTTAAGTATGGTAACTGAGGCCTGCAGACAGATTCACTAGAAGCTATGGCTGTAAGGGATCATGGTCACAGCTGCAAATGGAGACAGGAATGTAGACCAAAGAACTAGCTTACCAGCCACTGAAGGTGATGCCGCACCTCCAATCTGCCAGGATAAGAAATAAAAGAACACATTTCTACCTTTCATGAAAAGTTATACCACCGAATGTTGGGCTATCATAACGTCATACCAGGAGATGATGCAAAATGTAGGCCTGTTTTACCCGTTAGCAGAGCAAACTAGCCCCCACCCATTAAAGTGAATACTGCAGAATACAGGGCCAAACTAACTACCTTCCGCAGCCACACCAAGGGGGGCCGGGATTTGAAAATTATTGTCTTCCTTGAAAAACCTTCTCTTAACTGGAGCACATAACTAAAACCATGCTGGCACAGAGGGCGTTTCTCTCTTTGCACCCAGTAGCCACTAACCAGCAAGCAATTCACAAGCTGGCAGCTCACTGGGCAGGAATGTCAGGAAGCTTGCAGTGTGTTGTGAAACTGATCGCACAGCTCGAATAAAGTGATTGGTTGGGACTCTAAGGCTAACCCTTTGTAACGAAATTTCCAGTTATGTATGTATTCGTATCTCGAAATCAAGCGCCCGAATATGATTTTCATTTTATGTATATTTATATAGAGCTTTCAATGCCCCTTGCAACCCCTCCTGTACAGTTAACCGAGTCTGCGACCCCTCTTTGCCGCAGGTCATTAATAATGGTGCGCGGCTGGCATTAAAGGAAAAGCACGGCACGAGTGCGCTTTAAACAAGCATTTGAAGGCACGAGCGGGGAGGAGGGGGGGGGCGACGCGAGTGGTGCGCACGCCACAGCGAGACATCTGGTTTTAATTATCGCGCCCGTGTCAGGGCACGATAATTGAAACCACATGGCGCCCGTGCGGGTAACCGCAGGGAAAAGGCCATGACGCACGAGCGTCTGGTCAGCTTTGAAATGCCCACTACATAAAGTCTTCGCCAGAAGCAGCGCTTGCGCGCTACTCTAGGCTCGACCTAAAAAAAGGGGGTGTGTGCTTAGACTTCCTCAGAGGTGAGAAATCAAACAAGAAATGAATCCAAAAAAATGTGACAAACAACACTGAGACTAATAACAAAGCAAGCCAGACCTGTTGATTTTGTTAATGCTTGTTTACATTTTGCATGTATTATTATTTTGCGTGTCTACTGTTTAATGTATAAAATGTATACAAAATAAAATCGACCAAGAGTTGAATAAAAATGTGAAGAAGATGTGAAAACAAGGAACTTGATTAAAAGGGTACTTTAACGAGGGGCACACAGCATAAAAACTGAAGGACAGATGGATGGTGAAAAGAAAACCCTTACTTAATCCAAAAAAGGATTTCAAGGAAGAGATTCACTACTGAGTAGTCCATGGCTTAGGACAGGAGTGGGTAACTTGACCGGAATTCTGCAAGGACACACAATAATGTAGGGCACGGTTTTGCAGTATTTTAATGTTCTTTGACTTATGTCACTGTCTTCCGTTTCTTTTCCTCCTTTTTTCAACTTTTTGTGTTTTTATATCCCTCACGCTGGGTCGAAATCTTATGAAGAAAATTATTAAACCCCCAAAAATGATAGCCGGAGGGCCCCATCTGCAACCATCGACTCAAAATTAGCACTGTGTACATGAAGCAAATAGGATATTATATACCCTGCTTGCCTATTTGATGATTTTCCAGTCAGAAGAGTACAGAGGCCTATGCAGAGCACACAGCGTGCAATACTACAGCTAACCCATCTTACAAGCACGCACGTGAGAGTCAACTTTATTGGCTATAAAAAAATATTTATCAAGAGGGGGCAAGCTTCCATTCATAGAGCTACATTCCACAGGAAATACGCACATATTTATACCGAAGCTAAAGTCACCTTGAAAGATTGATTTTCATAAGTGCACCATACAAAATCCGCTAATGGCGTACATAAAACACTGCTCAGCCCTCATTCATCTGCTTCCGTTTCATCCAGTTGGTGATGAAAATAAGAAAATAAAAACTTCAGAACCCCTGCTGCAGTTCGGTCTTTCACGTTTACACATGTTTTATATTTAAAAAGGACGTTCGCATACAGTCTGCAGTTCACTTAACCATTTTTCTTGTTTTATGTGCTAGGTTTTTTTTCCTCAATTAAAAAAATATAAAAAACGACCACTGAGATAAACATAACAGGTGTTTTAAAGCCGCCTTCTTCTTGTAATGAAATATAATTTGTTCTAATTGGACTGACAGTCCAAAAATGGGTTTTCAAAAACTATTTTTGATACGCACTTCATAACCAAATTAAATATTAAAATTAATATTATATTTTTAGATGCACTTGAAATTTTCAATCGAAGCCTCATTTAATCAAGTAAATGTGTTTTCCTTGCATTCTGATTCCTGTTGCTCTGATTTAAAAATATGATAAACAGAGCTACTATTCCCACAATGCAAAGAAAAAACTGGCCTTGATGAGTGTGCCCTCGCATGGACTTGGGGAAACTTGAGGGTTCTGTTGATATTGCTTTTATCACCTCATGGAATTGCTATACACCTGCTATTTTCAGAGTTCCTAGAAGAGGATGAAGCCAGAGTGCACGGTAAAAACACGAAACCAAAGAAGATGCATGGCTTTCAAACCTTAGCCTTCATAGCCTGTAAAATAAAACAGGCATTGCCAAAGTCAATATTTCTTTACTTTGGGACCTATCGGCTTTGCCAATGGTATGTAGTTATGCTGCACAGCATTCCCTATGCTATGCAGCATTGCTACGGAAAACAAAACTTTTGTCGCAGCCAACCACATCATTTTGCACACCACACACTCACATGCCTGCAAAATGGCGCAGCCGCTATTTTTTATTGTTGTTAGTTACCGATCTGAATTGGATTGGTAACTTAATAGAAAAAAAGTGCAAACGCGGGTGGGGGCGAAAGCAACACAGGGGCACTGGTGGGGACAGAAGCAACACGGGAGGCAGGGACAGAAGGAACACAGGCCACTAGGCGGGTGAAACAACAAGGAGGACTGTGGTGGGAGGGAAACAATAAGGAGGGTGCAGTGGGGTGATCAAATAAGAGCTGGCGGGGAGGGGCACACAGGAGAGAATGCAACACAGGGGCAGTGGGAGAGAAGCACAAGGGCGAGAGAGAGGAACATGGAGTGCAGAGAAGAGAGGAGTACACAACAGAGACAAGTACATGAGGGAGACAACTGGAAAACACACACACTCTCGATGAGTTTGTAAACAAAAAGGAAAAAGTAGTGTTTGAAAAGCAAGCAGTAGAAGTACACAAGTAATGCATCCATGCTCCAGTGGAGGGACAAATGCATGAAGAGGAAGGAAAACTCACAGAATCTAGCGAAAAAGAAGCAAGCAAATGAGAGTGGCAATAAAGTCATCCAATAGTAAGGAATGGGCGAGCTATAAGCCCACTATAAGTTAACAATAAGTCTTGTGTGTCTGATTCCCTTATCAAAACTCCATTTTAAGGCATCCATATGAAATTCTTTCAAATTAAGTTTTTTTTTCAACCTACCTGGTGAGTGGTTAGATGCTGTGATTGGGAAAAGGCAGTTCACTCATGAACGGCGGGGCTGGCACACTGGCACCGTACAGCAGTCCCTCCAGTCTGGATCACATAGACACAGTAACGCCTTGTCAGTGGCTCTGAGTAGGGCTCTCTGTTTCGTCACCGGTAGCACGCAAGCACCAGGGTTTGGAGATTTGACCCTTCTTGGCAGCTCTTGGCTCTCCCCTATCCTGTAGACAGCGATGGTACATGCCCAACGCAAAGAGTTCAAGGGCATGGGGTTGAAACATTGCACAACTCTTTGTATAACATCAGATAGAGAGCTTTTTTACAAAGTCATGGTCCAGCACTCCAGGTAGAATTAAATAATGATTAATTAGACACTACAATGAGAGCGTAGTCACCCCAAGCCAGTCAGCCGTTAACTGACTTTGCTCAGATCGCTTGCACTCCATGGGACACAGAACACAAATAAACATTCTGATTCTTAAAACTAACCCAGTATAATATGTCCTCTTCCTTTAATGTACAAATAGCATAAGGCAAAAACACAGCATACAATAATAACATGTTAATCAAAAACAAGAATGGAAATACATAAATGATACACCCCAAACTCACATAGTCACATAACAAAACAGGTGGGCTGCACTTCCTATGGCTTCTTGTCATCACATGACTTTGGCTCATATCACAAAAACTCATAGAATTGCCTCCTCCAAAGGAAGCAGCATTCTCAAACCTGCATCCTGAAGCACACAACTCCTCATCAGTCATCAGCATAAAGCCACAATACTCCTTCTCTCTTCCTACATTACAATCACCATCCCTTTGATGCAACCCACTCCTCCTCTGATTGCAACTGTAACCATTCTCAAGAACTACAGAATACCTATGAGTTTATTTAATCCCCTGAATTTAGTCAAACCACCTTTAATCCAACCAGATTAAAAAAAAATTTTTTTTTTAGTTCAAAATATTTTATTGAATTTTCATAATAAACAAGTAACAGACAATACAGAAAACAATATTCTAAAGTGAAAATACCTAGTTATAATAAAGAAGATTAACAGGAATAACAGTTGAATTACTTTAGGTAAGAAAAAATAAGTATTCTTGGAAAACATAAAAAGGAGAGGGGGAAGGGATCAATAATAAAGCCATTACATTATCTATAAATAGAGCTACAATATTAAATCAGTAAATATACTATATTATCAATAAAAAGCAAAATTAGTTATAAATATACCGTTTAAGAAGATACATATACATCAACAGGTATCCAAAAAGAGTGAAAAGAATTGGAATTATGATTGAGCCCAGTTAAGGACAATTGAGCTCCTCTTCTTGTAAAAATAACCCATGACCACCAAGCATGCACTGATAATAACGAAACATCTTTCCAACAAAATGTAATGGATTTTAAAGCAGCTGATATTAGGAAATTAAAAGTTTACCTTCTAAGTCATTTAAACTACGTGAAAGAAGAGCAGATTTGCAAATTAACATATTGTAAGAAACATCATCATGGATATTTAATATCTTTTTATAATATCCCAAACATCAGTCCAAAACTTTAAAATTAAAGGGCATTTAAAAAGCATATGCTGTAATGTACCAGGGTGCGATTTACAGTGCCAACAAGATGCAGATTGAAGAAGTTTAGCTTGAAAAAGACGTAATGGAGTCCATAAACAATTAAATAAAATATAAGAGTTAGTTTGATAAAGCGAAACAGGTAACCACCCAGAAATACTATTAAGCCAAATATCTTTCCATATATCAATGGACAGTGAAAGTGAAAGTTCATTATTCCAAAATACTGAAAGCATATTAATGTTGCTACCTAAAGAATTAGATAATTTTTATATAAAATAGAAACACCATGTGATGAAGTAGAGACAGTTTGAATATAAATTGATAAATCAGCTTTAACATTAGAAGGAATATCTTGAGGAAAAGAATCTAAAATGGAATTACATAAATATTCATATTTAGAAAAATCAGATTGAGGTAGATTAAATCTTGTTCGTAAAATCTCAAATGATATAAAAGCATTGTTTGAATATATATCTTTAAGATAAAAAATACCAGCATTAATCCATGAATACCAGAAACTAACATTCCTATTCAATTTAATAACATTGCTATACCATAGTGACAGGTCTTCAGTAATAGACATAGGGGATAGAAAAATTGAATCTATATCATTAAAAATCATTTTAGTGGATTTAAGGATAACGGATTTATGAAAAAATGATGACCTATTAGACATAGTTAACAAAGTGGGGAGTGGAAATGGATTTACCAATGATTTCTCAATATCAAGCCAAATAGGAGAATTGTTTAAATAGGAATGATTAAACCATATGGAACTTTGTTTTAAAATAAAGGCTTTATGGTAAAGAAAAAGTCAGGTAATCCAAACCCAGCATTACATTTAGGCATTTTTAATTTTTTATAACTGATACGAGGCGGTTTACAGTTCCAAAGAAATTTGGATAAAATTTTATCAACATCTTTGTAAAACTTTAATGAAAATTGAGTAGGAATCATGGCGAGGGTGTAGAAAATTTTAGGAGCAACTGTCATTTTAATGGAATCCATTCTACCCCACCATGAAAGATGTAATGAAGACCATTTAGACGTTTTATCTTTAATATAATTTAAAATAAAGTTACAGTTCCATGTTATTGTTGATTTTATAGAGGAGGAGAATAAAATACCAAGATATTTCAATTTATCCTTTTGCCAAATAATATCAGTCATAGGTATCATATCAGGGGTACAATAAATGTTTAAGGGGAAAAATTCAGTTTTGTTAGCATTTAATTTATATCCAGAGACTGTGGAATAATTTTTGATAATCTCTAATAAGGAAGGGAATGAGGATATAGGATCACTAATAAATAGGAGTACATCATCAGCATAAGCTAGGGCTTTAATAGTAACATCTTTAATATTAATTCCTTTAATATCATCACATTTTCTTATAGCATTAAGAAAGGGTTCAATACCAATAAGGAATAAAAGTAGGGAAAGAGGGCAACCTTGTCTTGTACCTCTAAAAAGTGAAAATTGATACGAGATTTGGCCATTGATAAATAAACGAGCAGTAGGAGCAGAATAAAGAGCAGAAATCATGCGAATAAATGTCTCACCAAAATTAAATGACAATAAAGTATTAAATAAGAATTGCCAATGAATTTTATCAAAAGCTTTCTCAGCGTCCAAGGCCAAAATTCCTGAAGGTAAAGTTAAAGTGGGAGCTTGTTCGATAACATGTAGCAAGGCTCTTGTATTGTTTGCAGAATATCTATTTTTCATAAAGCCAGATTGGTCTGGGTGTATAATAGAATGCATTACAGGAGCTAATCTAGAAGCCAGTATTTTAGCATATAATTTACAATCTTGATTAATTAGAGATATAGGCCGGTAATTTGACACAATAGTGGGGTCCTTATCTGGTTTGGGAAGTACGACAATTAAAGCCTCAGTAAAAGAGCCTGAAGTATTTCCTGAAGAGCCAAAAGAGGTAAAAAGTTGAAATAAAAGGGCAACAGTTGTACTTGAAATTCTTTATAAAACTCAGCCGAAATACCATCTGGACCAGGAGACTTATTTTTTTAAGAGATTTTATGGCTGATAAAATTTCATCTGTAGTAATGGGAGAATCTAATCCAATTTTATCTGATTGAGAAATGCTGGGTAAACCACATGTAGTTAAAAAGGAATCAATTAAAGAGGCATCATGAAAATCAGGTTTGTTATATAGATTAGAGTAAAAACCCAAAAATTCATTAACGATATCATTGTGAGATAAAGCAATTTTGCCATTTGGGCCATGAATAGAGTTTATTTGAGTTTTGTCCTTTTTATACGTAGATAATTAGCTAAAAGTTTCCCAGATCTGTTGGCATTAAAACGAAATTTGGCTTTAGAGTTAGAAATCTGAATGCCAGCTCTTCTGCTAAGGATTGAATTAAATTCATACCCAAGCTTTTGCAGTTTAAATCTATATTGAGGATCATTAGACGTAATGAAAAGTCTCTCAAATTTCGCAATTTGTTTTTCTATGTTTTTAATATTAGTATTGAAGGATTTATTTTCATGAGCCATAATGGAAATAGTTACACCTCTAATGTATGCATTAAAAGCATCCCATCTATTAACTATAGAAGTGGAACCTTCAGGATTAAGTAGGAAATAATCTTGAATTGCAGTTAAGAGTTTTGGTTTATTATGTTCATTAAGAACAATATCAGTATTCATTCGCCATCGGGATTGTTTTGTAAAAGTTGAATTTAAATTCAAAACAAAAGAAATTAAAGCATGATCTGAAATATCAATGTTACCAATGTTAGGAGAAATCACGGATTGAATTAATTGTTTAGAGACCAATAAATAATCAATCCTAGAATGAGAATTATGTGGGTTTGAAAAAAATGTAAAACTTCTTTCTGTAGGAAAATGTAGGCGCCAAATATCAACTAATTTAGTGGTTTGAATAAATAATCTGAAAGCATGAAAAACCTTAGGAGGGTGAAATTTAGTACAAGATAATCTATCTAATAGAGGATCAGATATGACATTAAAATCACCTCCTACAATTAACGGAACATTACCCAATTTCAGAACCTCAGTAGTAAGATTAGACCAAAAAGAGGGTCGTCCGCTGTAGGGCCGTAAACATTAAGTAAAAATATGACTGAATCATGTATTTTAATTTTAACTATAATATATCTCCCATCAGCATCTGAAGTTTTATTCAAAATTTGGCAGTGTAATTTTTTTGCAAAAAAAATAGCAACCCCATTTTTTCCCATTAGCAGGAGAGGAAACAATAGTATCGACCCACTTTTTCTTCATATAATCTAAGATTTTGTCATCTATATGAGTCTCCTGAATAAAAAAAATATCTGCCTTGCAACTACCTAGATAATCTAAAATCTTTGTACGCTTAACTGGATGACGTAAACCTTTAACATTTAATGAAACTACTTTAATATTATGAATGTTAGCCATAATGAAAAAAAGAAAGAGAAAAGATGAAGAGGAGGAGAGTGAAAAATACAAAAAGAGTGTGAGAAAATAATAGCTCTAGAACAAGGAAGATGAAAGGAAAAAAATAAAACATGGAAAAAACGACAAACAGGATACATTAATATCAAGAATGAAACGCACACACGCTCAACAAGCATGACCGGTACCGTTGGAGCCCGATGAAGAATAACTCAGTAATTTGTCAGAAAATACATAACTGGAAACAATCAAGTAGTAGAGTCGTGAGTATCCATTAAATGCTGTGACTGTTGATCCAGAAATTGTTTCAGTTCCTGAGGACGCTGAAAGGATTTCGAAAAGTTATCTTTCCAAATACGCATTGTTGAAGGATCAAAAAGACCATACTTGAAACCAAGACTTCTTAGTTGAGGACGAAGAGCAGTGAATTCTTTGCGAACAGAAACAGTCTCCTTGGCGAAATCTTGATGGATAAATATTTTATTCCCATTGACCATCAACGAAGGAATTTCTCGTGCTGCTTTCCTAATCAAAACAAAATGGTGATGACGGAGAACTTTAAAGATCATTTGTCGAGGTTTGGTGTGTTGAGGGTTGCGATGAGAAGGAATCCTGTGAGCCTTATCAATTTCAAATTTTTCTGGAAAACTGATTTTCAAAAGGCCAGGAATCAAAGTTTCCAAATATAATCTGCAGTTGGCCCCTTCAACATCTTCTGGTAGATTGAAAATGCGTAGGTTATATTGTCTATTGCGGTTTTCCATATCTAAAAGGAGTGCAGACATGGGTGATATTTTCGCCACAAGTGGGGTAAAAACGTCAGAAATTTTCATTGATAAGCAAGCCATTTCTTTGCGCACATTTTTAATCTCTGATGCAATGGTATCTGTATTAACACGAAGTGCTTGAATTTCTTCTAAAATTAAAGATAAGGAAGGTTCAGATGACTCTACCACTTTTGATTTAATTGGCGGAGGTGAAACCTGCTGTCTCCTTTTATTATGTAGAGAATTTTTATTTTCCATTTTTATGTAAAAAGGATCCAATTTGCAATTAAATACAATGTTTGTAGGAAAGTATAGTATTCCTGGTGATCAAATCCTTCAAATAACTGGTGCAGCAGCTAAAATGGTCTGTGGGAGTGGCTAGGCCCAAGCCAGGCCCTTTCTTAAGTGCTTACTCCGCCCCCCTGACAGACAAGCCTGGCAGTACCTGAAGGCAGACTGGGAGCAGGAGCCTGACGAGAGAAAACACCACTTTCGCCGTCCAGAAGCACCCAAAAACGACCTTACAACACAGGTACCGGCTTCAAATCCACAGCGACCTCTTTACAGCATTAATTTTTGTAAAATTTAGTCGTTTTTAAAGTAAAACGGGCGAAAACGCGGAGGAGCTCACCGGGAGGCGGCCATCTTGTTTCACGCGCTCGCGCGTCTCGCCCAACCAGATTTAATTTTAACCCAATCACCTATAACAGTGGTTCCCAAACTGTGCGCCGCGGCACCCCGGTGCGCCATTAGGACTAGCTAGGGGCGCCGCGCACGTCTTTGAAATTTAGGGAAGATATCGGGTGTTCTAATCAATGTCAAAAATCATAAGTCTTTGGTCACCACGAGTATGTCATGTGTGTGGGGGAATTAAAAGCACCACCGGTAGCAGCGTCAGACAGTGTGATTTGGCCCAGCCGCAGCACATAAATACCGGGGAGGTAAAGATGGTGTTACCTGTCAGCCGGCATCGGGAATCGTGGTTTGGCCCAGCTGCAGCGCAACATAAGGGGGGAGTTAAAAGTGCCACCTGTAAAATCAGGATTCATGGTTTGGTCCAAAGCGTACGGCCGCCATACGCGCGTACGTGCTTCACGTAGTTTAGGCGGGCAAGGCATACAACGCACATACAGCAATGACAAGCGATATTGCTGCCCGAGTTCTGCCGCAACTCAAGACTCTCTTCTTGACAGATTAAGACAAGTAGGTTCACCCATGCGCATCGTCGGCGGTAGAAATGCAAAATAGAATAGTAAATAATGAATGGCATGTAAATTAAAATGTGGGCTGCAACGCTTGACTTTCCTGGCTTTGGCACTTGCTGGCCTCGCTGCACAACCGTGTTAGGCCGGCGAGCATCGGGCTGGGCCTGTGCAGCGAGGCCAGCAAGTGCCAAAGCCAGGAATGTCAAGTGTTGCAGACCGCATTTTAATTTACATGTCATTGAGGAAGCGGGGTAGTGATAAGGGCCGGCTGCTCGGTTCCGACAGGTGACAGTTCTAAGAAGAGGGTTAGGGCCTAAACTTCTTCTTAGAGCTGTCATCTGTCAGAGCCAAGCAGCCGGCCCTAATCACTGCCACTTCCTCAATGGCATGTAAATTAAAATGCTGGGTTCAGCACTTGGCTTGCCTTTCTTTGGCACATGCTGGCCTCGCTACACAGGCTCGGCCCTGCTGCTCGCCCTCAGAATTTGAGAATTGTTTGCTGTTTGCGCTGGAAACTTGAGTTCTTGGCACTGAAGTCTAAAGTTTACACAACAACTTTTAAAGAAACTGGTTACTTTATTTTGTTGGAAATAATGACGTCAATATATTAAATAAAATCATTGCTTTGCTAGTTTTGTAAAGATTGGTAGGCCCCGCATGTCTAATTGAGGTAGCAAAGCTACTTTTTATTTTGTAAAAGGACAAACTATTAATTACAGATTTTCGACAGATTTATGATAACACTGAACTCAGCAAGACTGGAGAAAGTGATATTCAATATTGGCTTTTCTTCCAATGGTAAAGCAGTCTCTGACCTGCACGTGGCACAGGAAAAAAGGGGAAGGTTATCTTGACTTATGTTATGATGTCCATTTGATTTGACCCATGCAGTCACTCTTAGACTCTGTAAAATAGTGTCCCATGAGCAGTGTTGAGTCACTAATTTGCTCGGCACTGGCTCGCCTCTTTCAATGCAGGGCCCTTCTGTTACGTAAACTAAAGCACAGAATTTGCATAGGTTCTGCCATATTAGTTCAACCTTTGTGACACTGATTTTTATTTTATTATAAATATGATTATAATAACTTCATCAGCTTCATTATAATTAATGTCAGGGAGAAAACTAGAAGTACTCCCAAGGAAGGACTTACATCCCCGCACCTGTAAAAAAAAAAGTGATATGATGGGGAGCCGCGGCCAATGGGCAATTAGGTCAAGGGAGCCGCAGGTCGAAAAAGTTTGGGAACCACTGACCTATAATGAAACAAACTTGTTTCATTATAGGTGATTGGGTTAAAATTCCACCTTGCAACACCCACTCTTTAAGCCATGCTGGAACCAACTTTTTTCCCGGGATTCTGTCTTGCATCATCTGATAGGGAGATTTTTGGGAAATATCATGTTTAGTAGTACAATACACCCATACCATATCCGGGACCATTCTCTCATTATCTTGGCCATCTGTGAAGGGTGAAGGCCATTTGGATAGTACCTTTGGTCAACCTATTAGCTCTCTTGACCACACCATTGGGCTGTGGGTTATTTAGAGAAGTAGAGATGTGGTTAACCCCACAAGATAACAAAAACTTTTGCATCTTAGTAGATGTCAATTGGTAATGTGGGAGCTGAACTCCAACAATCATCTGAACCCCAATAATTTATCACCCCGATATTTACCAAATTATTTTGGTTCCAGAAATTCCTGATTGATCCAGCGGTTGGAGACTGCACTCCTGATCAGGGGAAATAATATTTTAGCAGAGTTGAATGGAATAAAATATTAGATACATAAAGAACTGAGTTCTAGATCAAAAATAGGGAATATAGCTTTTTATTACAGAAAAATTAAAGGATGATACAAAAGAGAATAAGCAAATATCACCATTAAATGGTCAAAGCAGAAGTACAGGGAAATAAATTCAAAATCATAAAACTTAGTTTTGCATTATTTTATGCAAAAATTCTAAGTGTCTGACTCAGGAAGAGTCCTGACAGCTCAATAGAACATCTGAAAAGGGAAAAGTATACCCATCTTTGACAAAAAGAGAATAAAGCTCCAGAAAAGCTCATGGGTAAAAAATAATGACCATCTTCTCCCGAAATGCATGAACTCTGAAGGTTTTATATCAAAACCACATATTCTGTTAATAGATTCTGCAAACTCATTATAGCATGATCATGTTAAGGTCACATTTGACAAATCAGAAACAACAATGTAATAATTAAAACTACACAATTATTTAAACACTAACTCATTTCTTAAGGTAAGAGAAATCTTCCATTGTTTCGTCAGCAACTGCACTCCGAAGATGTATAACACAAATGAAACATTTCTTGAACAATGGCTCATAAAACTTACACGTCTTATGCAGCACTTTCAGTGGAAGTGCTTGAAAATGATACTTTGGGTACATCATGGAAGCCTCATTCACAATACACACTTTTGAACATTACTAATTCATTTACGTCATCTGCTTGACTCTCTGCGGAATGAGAGGAGCGATGGTTTCGCAGCAGGTCACTGATTGGGAGGGGGAATGAGCAGGAGCACGTTGAATAGAACACAAAAAGACAGCATCCATTTTAACATTAATGGTGTGTAACATGAAAATGTGGCATAACTATTCATATCAAAATCTAGCCTTCTATATGACCCAAACATCTCGTTTCAGGCCAATCTCATAAATTGTTTAGTTACAACTCTATACATCATTAAAGCCAAAGCATTTCAAAAATAATTTTCTCACAATATTTGTACATTTTACATATTTTGTAAAACGCTTCAACAGTACCATTATCGGTTATAATCAGAGAAGAAACCCTTCTTCCTGCAAATCTCTTTCAAAAGATGAATGGTTACCCGTGTGGTAATTTCCCTCACAAATTTCCCAATCAGCCATTTGGTATGAACATCCACCACCACTAATGCAAATGTCAGTTCTCCCCTAAGTTCATTCATGGGTCCAATTAAGTCCATGCACAAAGTGTGCCATGGTTTACCTGGATCTCTAACGTGCCCCATATCAGATTGTACTCCCACTCTCAACCTTTTCTCGCCTTCTTCACACATTCAATTTTCCACCTGCAATGTGACTTGTTCATCCATACCCGGCCACCATAACTCAGACTTAAGTCTTTTTATGTGTATGTTTGCCTTAAATGTCCTTTGTGAGCCAATTCATTCAATTTAGAGTGTAACCTAGCAGGCAAAACAAACCTTTCACCCCCAACACCAGCATCTCACCACACAGCGTCATTTCATTCAAAACTTTGATGAACATTCTCACGGAAGGTGAAACAGTACTCTCTCTCCTGCTACCCAAAAGATTAAGGACATTTTTACTTCCTCCAATTTAGAATCCGCTTCCATCTCTTGTATGCACTCCTCACTTGTGATGGCACTAGCACCCTAAGCTACTGCATCCTGTACTAATGATAGAGCACCTTGCAATAAAAGCTTGGCTGCCATCCATGTGGTTTCTAGTCATGGAATCAGCCTTCCAGTTCACACCTGAGAAAGGTCACCAATGTGTTGAATGCACTGCTATCCTTTCAATAATATGATGTGAATTGGGGTGGTTGTGACCTTGCCATATACACTACCCCATAACCTTCTGAAACTGTCCAAAACCTCTTTTGTGTGCCTGCTTGCCCATGGTTGAGAGGGGAGTGAAATCACAGCTGCGGTCAGCAGAGCCCCAAGAGGGTGTAATTTTCAAGAGGGTACTGAGGACAAAGATGCAAGCCATCTCCCTGGTTTGGATTTAAATTCTGGTATTCACTACTGTCTAAGGGTCTGGACATTTTGCCACTTCACCTGGTCACATGAAATGAATGTTTCCCCGCCTGTGCTTCTGACAGTGTAGGCAATATGATGTAAGACAGAAAGACAGCAGTTAACCCTCTTTCTCCACTCGCCCTCTGCCAGTTCCAGATGCGTTGTGTGCGGGCCCAATGCCACCATTCTTGGCTCCAGCCGAACGAGAGAGCAGAGTGGCTTGGCTAGTTGAAGCCACACAGCAAACAAATACTCAGGGGCGCTGTTCTCTGCACCCCACACTCCCCACCACTTCAGCTTTCCTGCAATTGGTCAGCCACCAAGTCAAAAGATGTGATAAAATGCAATGGTAACTTATGGAGAGGCGAGAAATAGAGCCAGAGCAAGTCTTCTCACTTTAGTATCTCGACAACGTGGCCACACCCCTAACTTTGTAAAGTTTGCAAAGACTAAAAAAAAGAAAAAGCTTCATGGTGTTGATGATGATCACTTTGACAATTTACACGCTTCAAGACGGCACTGGAAGAAGCTTTGAAAGAAGAATGTGGTAAAATTCCATGCTCTGCTTCGAAAGCTAGGGAAACAAATTTTAAGTTTGACCTTTGGTTGATAGCCAGCTGGCTTGGTGGCAGGAGAAAGAGGTGTGTAAGTGTCTAAGTGGCTTAAATGGTTGAAGAGTGAACAGGTGGAAGGATTAATGGTTTCCAGGAGGGAGGCTGAGTACTCTGGGTGACCAAGTAAGAGGCTGTTGCAACAGTCACGTTTACTCTTGACTGATGATCATTAACTGTAACCTGACTGTAATAGTGGTGGTAGTGTATGCCGAGCAGGTGGGTGTTGTCATTACATTAGGGAAAGGGATAGAGGGTGCAGTATAACATGGATGTAGAAAGTAGACAAGTACATTTAAAAGAAAAGATATTTTGTCTTAGGTTCTTGTGGATCTCCAGACACTTGTGTCTGAATGATTCTTTTCTTTTAACTTGTTTCAAATTTGTATGAGGATCAATAATACCTGTTCTAGTTGAAGAGTACAATATATATACCTGTTTCATTCAGGACATCTGGTTTGTGCCTTTTTTCTTTCTCATTTTAGTCGCACTGGGGATTCTGAATTTAGTGACGGAGAGGAAGATTTCTACTATACTGAGATTAGACTCAACACAGACTCGGTATCTGAGGGATTGATCAGTGTTTCCCCTGGCTCACCATGTGTAGCATCTACACCCCCTCTTTTCCCCTCCCAGGATGCTGGACATACAGAAACAGCATGTGCCAAAGCTGAAACGAAATGTATGACACCTCTGAGCCACTCCGCTCCTACCACCCTCTACCTTGTACACACTGATCATGCATACCAGGTAAGTCGGTTATTATGTACTTTGTCTTTTTATTATATTAAAATGGAAAGAATACCTCTAATGAAAACTCAGTGATAAATGACATGACTACATAATATACATGCTTTCATCAGATTTGACATCTTCTACCACGTGTATGTCGTTGTCACTCGACCATTTCTGAAACTTCTCTAGCAACATTCTAGCACAGCTGTTTCCCTTTATATAACAAAGCTATCCTGTGAGCGCCTATTTAGTGAGTTCTGTCTCCCTTTGTATCAAATGTGTGAATTACTGAGCACCTACAGAAGTTTGAAATATCAGAAAGATTACAAATTGATTAAACAGTGGCAAAAGTAAGAATCCCCAAAAGATGGAAAAAACATTTCTAAGTGCCCATTGGTAGACCATCATGGTCCGGGGTCCTTGAAGGTCTATTGAATAATATCAGATCTTCAGTTTTATTGTTTTTAATAGTTAGACAACTAAAAGTGTCTTCTGCAGGTCCCTGAGTGGAAATTGAAAGCAAACTTATATTGGATGATCACTCTTCAGTAGATACACTGTTCATATTCATAGCCTGCTTCAAGCCATCCAGCCCCTGTACTGTTTGCCAAAGGTATTTTGGTATCCTTCGCATAACAGTCTCTTAGTTCCCCATGTGTTAACAAAAATATGCCTTTTGACTTGCCATAACTTCACTTTGTGCAGGTTTTTACTTTGCAATTTGCTTCTTTTTGGCAGCAGACACCACTTCTCCAGGTAACCTTCTCAGCTCATTATTTTGTTTTTGTTCTTTTGAAGACCCTAAGTTCATTTGTGAACTATTTATTCACAAAAATCTTATTATTTATGTTTCTTAGTACCATTAATTATTGAAGCTCATTAGGTCAGGTAGCATTTCTGAACAAATATTTTGCTTTATTCTGGAGATATTTTCTACTATGTCCAAGAGGGTTTCCAACTCCCTACTGT
The DNA here is from genome assembly GCA_963921515.1 of Calotriton arnoldi. Classification (NCBI taxonomy): domain Eukaryota; kingdom Metazoa; phylum Chordata; class Amphibia; order Caudata; family Salamandridae; genus Calotriton; species Calotriton arnoldi. Next base: position 357,544 of record CAWUFW010014943.1, read on the forward strand.
TTCCCAAATAGCCAATTATTCTATCTATGGCTTTTTAAGGCATAGATGTCCTCCATATACATATGATCTGTTGTGTCATGAGAATTTCAACATGCCATTTTATCACCTGTAGTCACTGATCACTTTCATTTCTATGCCATGCCTGTATATCAAGCAAGTAATTAAATTATGGCGTTGTAACTAAAGAGTAATTCAAGACTGCTTCTCAGAAATCAAAAATGATGGGTAAACTTTAACAATATATGTCAGATTTATTTTTCCTACCCATTCATTGTTTAGGGAGATTTGGGTCGAGATAGACCAGGTGAGATTTTACTGTTCACACCATTAGTTACTCACTAGGATGATAATTGGCTTTAGATTGCAGTCTTGTGTAAATATCAACTAATCACATGGGAGAACTGTTTCACCATTGTCTGTAAACTATCAAGTGTTTCAAATTTCCCTCTTGTGGCTCTGTGTATGTCTAATATTAAAAAGAAATTGTATTAACAGTATTCCAATTCTCCAACACAGAATCTGAACATTTGGACTTCCACTTTCCAATTCTGTTATTATTTATTTCATTTTTATATTTATGAGCATCAGAAGACCCATCGCCCTCCCCTTTAGGAAGGTCATATGAATCACTCTGGCTATCTTCAACATGAAACATCCTGAATCCATTTACATGAACAGAGTCTGTTAACCATGACTCTTGGAGGCATACAATATCATTATGTATGAAATTCTTGTGATCAAATTGTTCAGCATACTTTTTCTTATACCCTGCAATATTCCAGGATGACATGCCTATGACCTATTATTCAAACTGGAGTGCTTCTGATTGTCCAACAAAGGTTAATTGGTGGAACTAGGTCAAGTTGTTTTTATTGGAAAGATGGTTTTGGAGCCAGTCGCTTTCCGCCCTACCCCCATCCCCTTCTCCTGTTGATTGCTGGACTATTCCTAGTTTAACTATCTCAAATTCATGTTTTAGATTAATTTGTTGTTATTACCATCGAGAGGTTAGTGGGCATGTCAGAATGTTTGAATCTTTGAGCATTTCTCAAAAATGAGCTTGCCTTCTTTTCTCCATCCCTTGACGCAGCATATTCCAGTAACCAGTCATATGGGTATGGTTGTACAGGTGTCTTGCAAGTTTTTACTATCCAGCATTCTAATATCTTCTGCTTATTGAGAATCAAATTAACTGCTTCATCTGAGCTTTTCTTAATCAATTCCACCACACCAGACTCAGCAGATTTAACAATTGTACTGCCAAACTTCAAAAGAGACTCCAGCGCATCCAGAACGCCTCCGCACGACTCATCCTGGACATCCCCCGACACAGCCACATCACCGTACACCTGAAAGACCTGCACTGGCTCCCCGTCAGCAAGAGAATCACGTTCAGACTCCTCACCCACGCACACAAGGCCCTCCACGACCTGGGCCCAAAGTACCTCAACGACCGCATGTCCTTCTACACGCCCACACGCCAGCTACGATCAACCAGCCACGCCTCGCCACCGTACCACGCATCCGCAGAACCACCGCCGGAGGAAGATCCTTCTCCTACCTGGCGGCCAAGACCTGGAACTCCCTCCCCACTCACCTTCGGCGAACCCAGGACCATCTCGCCTTCAGGAAGCAGCTCAAGACCTGGCTGTTCGAGCAGTAACTTACCCCCTCCCCCAGCGCCTTGAGACCCTCCCGGGTGAGTAGCGCGCTCTATAAATGCCGTGATTGATTGATTGATTGATAACAAATCTTTAGATGAAAGGGAAGCAGCTGATGGCATCTGGCCAGTATCTCTAATACATTCAATATATCATTGACCCAAAGATTTGTACACAGGTGCACAGGAATTGAAACGAAAACCCCTTTAACCCTCTTTTGATGAAATAAGTTTAACTGTCAATCTCACTCTCTTCTCTTCTAAGTATGTTCTCCATAATTGCTGTTGTTTTTGTGAAGTCTTAGCTCACTAGCTCCAAACTGGCTAATTGCTTATTAGTACTCCTTAATCTATTTGAATTTAGAGGAGGCTTAGTAAGGTTATCAACTGACACCACATTTTCTGTAGTTGTGTTGTGAGAGTGCAAGTTAGCCACCTCCCTTATTTCCTGCTGATCAAAAACGAGTCTGCTGATGGAGATAGTCCAAGTAAATTATAAATACTGTTTATCAACCGTATTAGCTAATTTTGACTTTTGACTCTAGGACTTTAGAACAGTAGGAGCTAAGGGATTTCACCTCTCTGCCACCAAATCATTTTCGAAAGGAAGGATGATAATGTCACCAAGTAGCACTTGTAGAAAATAAAGTGCATATTTGCATTTAAATAATTAGGCACATTTTTAGAACTTGTCAATTTGGGTAATGTGTATAGCGTTCCATAAAGCCTACCAATTGCTTTTAAATTTAAGTGTACCGTTCTGGATCAATGATTATGTATTGTGCCTCCGTAAACAAAGATCTACATATATTTGGGGCCTTCAGGTATCTCCCACCCCAGCCATCCTCGGGATAAGTTTTAATTTAAAAATGGATGCAGTCAATATCTTTCTCTTTGGCTTCACATTGGGGTCCTTCCTATCTTTTTTTTTGTATAACTTTTTATTATTTTGATGAAACAATAATACAAGACATTTGCCATATTGCCCATACAAGAAAAGTAATATGACACTATTAAAGTATAAACTGTAAACGTATAAGTCAATATAAATACAAACTACTTAGCTAGAGAGACAAAATTCCAAATACCAAAATATATAGCAGACACAAACAATTAGTAAATGTTAATATCACAGAGAAAATTCAGAAAGAAGCAGAAGTAGATAGAAAGGAAGAGAGAGAGATAATAAAAATTGAATAGTAAACAAGGACTTATTGCAGTTGGGAAATGGGATGAATAAACTTCTACAAATTCTTTACTAAAAACAATATTAAAACTGGAATTGCGAACTAAACACTTGTTTATAGCAGAGCACATGCTAAAACCATTCAGTAAATACTAAAAGATAAAGAAAAGAATAATATTAATGATAAATCATTAGTTACAGATAATAGGTAACCATAGTTTATCATGTTTAATAGCTAGTTGCATCGATGTTACCGTATCTCTGTCTAGTCTATGATTGTGGCATACAGAATTTCACCAAAGTTGTACAGACAGATTATTACGTGTTTAAAATTACTAGCAGTAACTTGTAAAGTAATTGCAATTAATAAGTCAACTAATTTCCCAAGTAATGGATTGTAAGACCTCATTACATGCGATCTGCCCATTCAAAACAAGAGGAATAGAAAAGTAGAAGACACATTGGAAATTACAATCGTGGACCAAATTCCCACCCCAAAATTGACCACTTTAGGACAGAGAAAAACATACGTAAATAAGAAGCATCAACATTATCACATCTTCAACAAGTATTTTGGCCTGCTATAAAGAAATTGGAGAGAAAGCTATGAGCACAATACATCCTACTATAAAAGAATTAGAAAGTTTTAGTTAAACTGGATGAATGAGCTGCCCATATTTTATCTCAATCACTAATAGACCAAACACATTGTAAGTCAGCTTCCCATTTAAGTTCAATATTAGATTTTTTTCTATCTGCCATTTGCAAATATAGAACTTTGTCTATCTTAGAAGCTGATGAGTTTGTAGGAGTATCTATGAGATTAATGTTAGTCTCTTGGTCCACTGTAGCCAGGGATTGAGTTGACATTGCATTCCTACAGATATCTATATTTAGTGAATGTTTATGTCGTTGGTGAGGTGAGATATTGAAATATCAGGACAACTCCTGGAAGGGTCTAGAAGTGTTATTTATATGTAAGTGAGCGAGGGTAATTAAACCTTGTTCTGCCCAAGCCTTCCAATACAGAAATCTTTAATTTTTAATCCACTTATTATACCAAATGGTAGTTTTGAATATATGTATCATGTTCAGACAAAGTAGAAACCATATAGGGTCTTAATAATTGGCATGTTTGTGAGATTGTAGAAGAGGGCCAAAATGTTGGTGGGCATGACATGAATAATATATGGCAGTGGGAAAATGGAGCAATGACTGATGATACTAATGTGAACCATAACTTATCATTACGTATAAGTGGGTTAGTCAAAAGACTATATCTTTGTATAGTTCAAAAGGCTTTGTAATAAAGTTTTAAATCAGGAAAGTTAACACATCCATGACATTTGGAAAGTTTTAATCTTGTTAAAGAGACTCTAGTATTTCCCATTCCAAAGACTTCTAGAGAGTATTGTATCTATCTTAGAGAAAAGGTTTTAGGAAGCCATAGCGGTACCAACATTAGGGAAAAGTTTAAGATTTGTAAAATAATCATTTTTATTGTGTCTAACCTTCCCCACCAAGATAGGTATAAAGGGGGCCATTGTTTTGCGAGAGTTATTACTTTAGCATTAATTGATCATTATTTATTTTAATAGTATGCCTAATTGACTACAGTACCATGTTCCAAGACATGTTTCAAAGGGTTCCAGGGTAGTCCTACTGGAGCAAATTGTTCTTTAGTGCAGAATTTATTAAGGGGAAGCACGTCTGATTTCCCTATAAAAACAACTTGCAAACATCCAGACCCAACACTAGATGGCAGGAGCATGCATGGCATGTGAATTTACAGCTCTACATGCCAAGAACAGATGCTTACAAAGTAACATAATCCATTAAGTTTGTATTCAGAGAGCTCTGAAAAGGAATCCAACTCCCTAGAGAAGGCTGGTAAGGAAGTCTGTTGGTTAGATACAAATAACAGTTTATCATCTGCATACGCTGTGATTTTAATATGCTGATTATGGACCTTAAAACCACTAAAATGTTCAGAGGCTTTGATCTTCAATAAAAAAGGTTCCAACGTTAAAATAAAAAGTAGGGGGGATAAGGGACAACCCTGCCTTGTGCCTCTTTGTAAAAGAAAATAGGAAACTAAACCCCATTAACAATGACTGACGATTGAGGTGAAGAATTTAATAGTGAGATTAGATTTTTTTTAAATTGGCTCCATTTCTATGCCATTTAAGTGCCTTCATGAGGAGTAACTAGTGGACTCTGTCAAAAGCTTTTTCTGCATCCAATGTTATTGCAGCCATCGAATATTTAAGATTGGCTGCTTTATTAATAATGTTTAGAAAAATACAAGAGTTGTCAGCAATTTTCTTTCCTTTAGTAAAACCTGATTGTTCCGGGCCTATAAGTGTTGGTAATACAGTTTCCGTTCTAAAAGCTAAAGCTTTACCAAATATCTTGCAATTAGCATTAAATAACATAATGGGTCTATAATTTTGGCATAGGGAGGATCCTTTTCTTTTTATGACTAAGACAAATCATGACTTCATTAAAGAAGCCCTGAGTTTTGTGTGAGTTGGTAAAGTTATGTATTAAAGTGTATATTTGGGGATTAAAAGATTCGAGAATTGTAAGAATAATTCCACGGTGAACCTGTTTGGACCTGGGGCTTTGCCAGTAGGTAGTTGTTGTAAAGCAATAAACAGCTCCACTTGTGTTAAAAAAGCCTCTAAGGAAGAGAAATCAATATTATCAGAGGAGGGATGTTACAAAGAGGCAAAATATACATCCATTAAATAATCAGGAGGGGTAAGTTCAGGTGTATATAATCTTCTATAAACGTTGGCAACAAAATCAGCTATGTATGAGTTCTGGAGTACTCTATGGCCATCTTTGTGGATACTCGATTATATTACAGACTTTTCTTTTTCAAATTTAAGATATTTAGCTAGAATTGATCTGCATTTATTTTCTACTGCCATACAATCTTGCATGAAGCTGCAATAAGTAACCACACGCCTTTTCAGTGGAACATTTATTAAATTGGTTCTCAGCCTTATCCAGCTCTTCCAAGACTGTAGATATATTTTTACATATAATATTTATGTTCAAAATGTTTAATTTTATCTAATATTGAACATTTATTAAATTGGATCTTAGCTAGCTCTTTCAAGACTGGAGCATTATATTTTGATGTATATTATGTATATTCCAATTGTTTAATTTTATTTAATATTGCTATAGAATCTTTTTCTGCTTGCTTCCGCTTAAAAGAGATGTAATTAATTATGAAACCCTTAGAGGCTGCCTTATAGGCAGCCCATACTAGGTGACTAGGAGAATCATTAGATACATTCGATTCAAAGAATTCTTTAACAAAACCCTCAAAACCCCTTATAAATGTTGGTTCCTTCAATAGGATATTATACAATCTCCACCTGGAAGATTTAGATTGTTTAAGGTGTATGTCAAAATCTAAACCGGGACGTGATCAGAAACCAGAATGGAAACAATCTCTGCATTAACTAAACATTGTGTCCTTCCGTGACTAATAAATAAATAATCAATTCTAGATTGGGAATGATGGAGTGGTGAATAATATGAGTACTCCCTAAGGGCAGGGTTAAGTAAGCGCCATGGAACAGTGAGAGCTTGTTGAGCTATTACTGTTTTGAAGACTTTGTGAACATTATTGATAACAAATTTGGCAATGAATTTCTATCCAGAATAGGGTCAATCAATTTGTTATAGTCATCTCCCAAAATAAAATGATCCTCTGAACTTCCCAATATCTAATGAGAGACATTTTTCCAAAATAAGGGTTCAGGGCTATTTGGACCATAAACATTCATTATACAAAAGTAAAATTCTCCAGCTTAAATTTAATAAGCACCCATCTGCCCTCAAAATCAGTCTCTTGCAAAATAGTATTAATGGGTAAATATTTATGACATAGAATTGCCACACCATTTTTATTGTCAATTGTTGGGGAGTCAAAAGCTTCTCATTGCTTTTTAGGGTAGCAATGTCCTTTTCCAAAAGATGAGTCTTTTGCAAAAAGCTGTGAACTTTGAGTTTAGATAAGTTTGTCAGTACTCTTTGTCTTTAAACTGGTTTTCTTAGTCCTTTAACATTCCATGAGATAGCTCTAAGATTCATTATATTCAAAACAATGTAATAATACTACCAAAGTCGTGTGAATATATAAACATGTAAAGTCCTCAGAAAAGTAAAAGAAAGGAGAGAGAGAGAGAGGAAGAAACAAGAATAGAAACGAAAGGAAACCATTTGGGGAATTTAACCCCCACCATTTTGTAGATCAAACAAAAAGTTGTCTATTAATAAGTCACAAGGTTACACTAGAAGAATCAAAACACGCACCACAGGTGTAGGGATGTCAGAACACCTGAGGCAAGACTGAGAGGCTGAACCACCAACAGATTCTGAACTCAGTTTAAAAATAAATTAAAAACTACACCGCATTTTAGAATTTAAAAAATGAACAATAGCAATAGGAACTTACCAAATTATGAAACATAAGGACTTGGGGTATACAAGCTGACAACAACATTTGCTGAATCAGACTATACGGATAATACACCCATGAATATCTTGCCAGAACAAAAAAAAGGTGAACCTAGTAGGGGGACAATATAAGAAGAGAAAAGGAAAAACAAAAGTAAAGTTATATTAGAATGGGCAATGCAATTATATGGGCGGTGTGTGGTAAAATCTGTTGGATAAAAGACATGTCTGTGCCTTCAACCCCCTCTGAAATTCCATAAAGGCAGAAATTGTTTCTCCTGTTTCTATTTTCCAAATCCTTTGTGATCTGCTTGAGTTGTTTGATGTCTCTTACTAACTGGGAGACATCTGGAACTGAGTCTTCAACCTCACTGGCACGTTGCTCCATTAAAGATATTGTATTGTTGAAAATGCACCATTTTTCTTCCATTCTTTGTAAGGTTACACTAGTTTCAATAACAAAGGCTTCAAGCCTTTATTTCATCCATAATGTCTTCCAGGGACAGAGGATTTGGGGATTTAGGAGGGGAATCCATGTCCCTTTTGGCTCTTTTAACCATACTAGCACTACTCCCTTTTTATAGATTTGGGTCCTGTGGTCTGAGGATATATTGCACCCTCTAGCGAGTCTGAATCCACCAATTATTCTATGGTAGTAAGTTTTGTTCTAAGAGGAACCAAGCTTGGTGTTTTAAATGAAAAGGACGCTGATTTGTTGGCATTCTTATCCTTGTTAGATATGCCCTTTCAGACTTAATAGAGAAACAAAATGGTGGTTACTCTGAAAGAGAATAGATTTTGGTGTTAAGCTTTCTTCAACATAGAACTAGAGATTGTCGACCAGTATATGTAGTTTTGATTGAAGGCGGGTGGCAGTATAAATTACGTAAGCTCATTCTGCCATAATAAGCTTCCAAGTTGATGAGGAACTCCCTTTTGCATGTATAAAATGGAGAAATAGCAAGCCAAACCCAAACAGAATAGTATGCACTGAGAGATTAAATAAACTGATGTCCACTATTAAAAGATCAAAAATTCAGGGGTGAGGGAGAGTTACTAATCCATTACTCTGCAGAGTGCGCCAAAACTTGTGAGGAAATTACACGCTGACAAGAAAAAACAAAATGGCTGCTGGTTGTAGCAGGAAAGAAAAAAATGTTACTGGTTCTCCCTCACCGAATATAAATGATTTCTGCGCACCACAGGATGATCCCTGAATGTTCACATTGCCTCACAGTCATGTTCCATATAAGTTCACTGCCCCAGACCATTTTGAGGTGGCAGGTCCATCGGAACTGTGGCAGAGCTTCACGGGAGAGCTGCCATCTTCAGCAGCATCCAGGTCACGCCCCTGTAGGTCCCATCTTAACACATTCATCTGCATGGTTACAATATCAGGCCTCCAGTAAATAACGTCTGAGTTTTCAACTAATATCCTCCAACCTCATCAAATTAGTACATTTAACTGCAACCACTGTGCTCTAAGCTAGAAGCTTATTTGCATAGATATATAGTTTTCAGCTTATATACTGTTTAATAAACCCCTGCTAGCTAAACTTCTGCATTTAGACTCTTCCTGCGAATAGGCATTTCCTCAGTGCACTTAGTGAGGGGAGACAGTGATTAAAAAAGATTGGCCATTGATGCAGAGCCCATGAGTGTGTGTGGTGATTGTAAAGATTAGCGCCCAGGTTTCCAGATTTCAGTTTATCTTTGCACCACATCCACTGTCCCTTTGTGATAGGGAAGGCAATTCCGCCATGACCTACTAGCCAATTAATGATTATTTGAAAGGAAACACTTGATGATGGTGATAGCTTTGTGTACGTGTCAGTGACAGGTCCACAGTTGTTCCACAATTGACAGAGTCATAAAAATAGGGTGTTCTGGAGTGGCAGGAGAAGGTAGAAATAATTTGATGGCGTGGAAATGCAGAAACACAACAGCAAAAGCAAGTGCATTCATATAAAAAGTTGGTACTCCTTCCAGGAGCATTTGGAGGATGAATCGATCTCTCAGGCCCACAGACAGTAAATGGTGACACAGCAACCTTCCAAATTTTACTGGAGACAGGACGTTGCTACTCACTTATGCTAGCAAGGGTAAGAGCTTTGAGGCAGAAGTTGCTAAGTCATGGAAGAGGTATAGACTCTAAAGAGCTTGATAAGATATGTTTCCTTGTGAGTGCTTCAGTGGGTAGGATATCCAGGCGGCCATTTTCCGAAGCCTGAGTGACATGGTAGAGATTGCAAAAAGAGGCAAGGAGGAGCTGAGGTGTGCCCCTCTTTTGGGAATTTATTGGTTTTCTATGGATGCCCATCAGAAGAGGGTGTGCAGGTGGTTAACTCAAAATGTATTGTGGAGTTTTGGATGTTTGTTCCTTAATTCCTGGCTTTAAGACTTTTATCCCATTGATGGGGAGAATGGGAGCATAGCTGACACTGCACAAGTGACACTGAGGCTCTCTGTAGGCTTGAGACTTTATTGTGGCCAAGGGCAAGGATGATACGACTAAACCCCAGAGAGAGAAAGGAGATTTTTTGTCCCTAAACCCAAAACTGGGGGTTGCAAGGTGGATGTAGAAGCAGGAGGTGCAGCTGTACCCATGGGATCTGTCTCTACTGATGGCTGCGACCATGGAGCTGCAATCCATCTTCCACAGAATTAATACAAATGTGACATTTATATAGGGCAGGAAAAACTACAAAATTAAAGGAAAAAATACAAAAGCATATATTTATGTCCCAATTGACATACGTCAGATAGGAGATTCATCAAGCCAAGAACTTTCCTTAAACCAGTATGAAGCATTACACAACCCCATCAGATATGATTATTATGAACAAACCCAAAGAAAGCTGAAAGGAATTATTTGAAGAGAAGTTAACAAGGTTAGAACTCTCTATTATTCAACCACCTGAAGATCAAACTAGCTATAGACAGGCCCAAAAAAACAAACACTAACTGGTCATACTTCAGAGAAGTCACTCTTACTGAAATACTGAACACCATTGCCAAAAATAGACCTTCTTCTCTTTTCTCAAAACCCATTACCAAGTGCATTGTCTATTTTAAAATACTGATATAATTAACATTGCATTGTCTGTCATGGATAAGCCATCCTTTAAAACGTATATTTATTAACAATAGATATTGTAAATCTTTTAGTAAGCTTCTCTTTACATATTACTCCCAAAGAGAATTTTAAAGACAGTGCCCTTTTATGCATGGAGGTGCAAAATGAAGAAAGGAAAAAAGGCAATGGGGGAGCTTAGGGAATAAATTAAACATCTCAGAACTTCACTCGCTTTGGTAGATCTTTTTAAACATCAAGCATAAAGTCAGCGATTTTAAATAGCTTATAGCTATAGCTTACTACTGCTATAAAATTAACTATAATCAAAGTATGTGTTCCAAAACGTTCCTATTTTCAAATTTGAAAATTGATTAAAAAGATTGTTAGCCTCTGGAACTAGGCATGAAAGGGACGGGTGTCGGACATTGGTGCCAAAATCTTTAATTAATTATGATTAGTCATTTCAATTATGCCATAAATGACTGAAACAGGCACATTTCCCCTCTTATTTGAGAAACAGCAGGTTCCGAACCTCCCTTAGTAAAAACAGTACAATTAAATCCCATGCTTTGTTTATTCCTACTGTTCTTCAAAGAATATACCATGAATTGCAATGCTCCTTATTCCAGCACAATGTCCCCCAGGTGCCTTACCCTTGTTGTGTTATCAAAGCATGTTACTACTCTAGTTCTTCATTTGAACTCATTGGTGTAGATTAAGTGTGGGCGGTAAGCTCCGCTCCGCGAGTTTGCGGAGTTTTCCGCACTCCGTTTTACGCGGAGTTCGCTGAGTTCCGAAAAACTCCGCTCCGCGGAGCTCGCAGAGTTCCGAAAAAGCTTGCGAAGCTCGCAGAGTTTTTTTCCTCGCTCGCGCTCATCAACATCAAGTTGGTGAGCGCGAGTGAGGAAAATCCACCTCCCGGCGAGAGTTTTCCTCATTCGCACTCGTCAACGTCAAGTTGGCGAGCGAGGAAATCAACCGCCAGGTGAAATTTCTCAACGTGGGCGGTCGGATTTCTCAATGCGAGTGGCTGCGTATGCTCACGACCGCTCCCATTGAGAAACCTTCTGTTCACGTTGAGAAAGCTGCAGCTCGGGTAGACAATCTACTCAAGCGGCAGAAAGAAAGCAGCGCACGCTTGCGCTGTGCATGGTGCAGTTTGCGATAATTTCACAGCGCGGACAAACACCCGGCACTGAAAATTATCGTGAACAGCATTTTTTCTAACCCACTCCGTCGCTTGCGGAGCTCCGCGTAGCGTGGCGGAGTTTTTTTGCACTGCACCCAGGCTTAGTGTAGATCAATAAGAACGCTGAAAACATAGTAAGAAAAATGTGTATTTCCAGACAATTCTCAGTTGCAGTACCTTTTGTGCACCAATAACAAACATTTCATGATTTCATGAGCAAAATCTCTTTTAAAGAACAGGTGTAGAATCCTCAGCAGGGATAAAAATATTTACAAAATAAATCTGACTGAAAATCCACTACAACTGATGAAAATAATGTAGCACCAGCAAGACATCTTTTAAATTGCACAAAACAGCAGTTATCACATTTTTAACATATTTCTTTCTTCTGACTCTCAAAAATACAATATATTTCACTGGAAAGATCACCCAGAAAACGCAGCATTTGTTATCCTTCATGTAAACCTCAACTAACCAGTTCATTAGCAAACACAACTGACAATAAATAATGCTAAGTACTTCCACAATTTTAAGGCTTTGACTTAAAACAGCAGTATTATCCACAAGAGGCGGCTCACAAATATAGTTACTGCTCAGGTAAGCTTCATAGCTTTGCCTAAGGCACTCTGATTCCACCCTAATTAAAAACTACCTTGGTCTGCCCTCCTCATTTAATTATATTGCTTAGACAATCATTGAAAAGTGATATATTTATTTGAAAACAGCTGCTAGCTTTGGGTAAACTACTTATGAAGAATGGTGGTAAACAGTTCTTGTTACATCTTGACGAGTCTAATGCCCTTGATATACAGCAACTGAATTACTACCCAGGCTAGTTGATCACTTGTGTTGTTGCATCACTTGATGGAGGTAGGAGCAGACAGTACTATCTTTCAGTTGTTCACATTATTCTTACAAGAACAAACTAAGGGGCAGATTTATAAACTGGCAGACGCCCATTTCTCCACCAGCGCGATCGAGTAAATTACTCCATTGTCCTGGCAGAGGTACCATCCGTCAGATTTAGAAATGACCGCTAAGCAGGGGGGTCATACATTCCCCCCTGTAAACTTTCCGATCAAGTTAGGGACACACTGGATGCCCCCATAACCATAGACTAATTAAGAGCAGCACTGACTAGCAATCACCCTGGTAAAGCGCCGGGACCAAATGGATTCCCTAGTGACTTTCTGCGGCCTCATCTGGCGACGTTGGGCCCTCATTTTCCAGCTGCATTGCACGAAGCCCTTGAGCAGCGCATTCTGCCCACGGACTGGTGTCATGCCGAAATTGTGGTTTTTCTTAAGCCCGGTCGTCCTCCTGAGGACCCGGCCTCGTATCGTCCTATCTCATTGCTCAATTTCGAGCCCAAACTACTGGGTAAGGTCCTCGCAGACTGCCTTCGCTCATGCATCCAAGATCTCATTCACCCCGATCAGTCTGGCTTTATGCCGCATCGCTCCACCAGGCATAATATTAGGCGAGCCCATAATGCGATTGCAGGGGCTCATAGGCTTGGTCATCCAGCAGCGATACTGCTGGCGGACATAGACAAGGCGTTCGACTCCTTAAGTTGGACATACCTCTTCAAACTCCTCTGCGCCATAAACCTAGGTCCCCGGTTCTTAGCATATATTCAGCTGCTCTACACGGATCTCTCGGCGTCAGTGCGAATAGCGGGACATCGGTCGACCCCCTTTTCTATCAACCGAGGCACGAGACAGGGCTGCTTCTTATCTCCGTTACTCTTCGCCTTGGCCATAGAGCCCCTAGCGCTGTGGATACGACAGGACCCTCTGATCCAATGGTTTGAGTGGACTCAGGAATACTGAGACAGAATTGCACTTTACGCTGATGATGCCCTATTTTTTATGACTGACCCGTGGTCCTCGGGACCCCGTGTCCTCCAGATACTTCTGATTTTCGGAGAAACCACTGGGCTAGGCACCAACCCCTCCAAATCCACATTATTTCCTATTTGCGGCGATCAGAGACGTCAGGCCTGGGCTTCACAATTATCTCATGCTACGGATGGCTTTAAATACCTGGGTGTCTTTATATCGCCGTGTCCCTCGATCTCCTGGACACATAATATCATTCCGTCACTCCCCGCGGTCCGTAATGAGACTACTGTTTGGTCTCAGCTGCCCCTATCGCTGTACGGGCGTTCCGCTATCTTTAAGATGGTGTCTTTACCAAGTTTGCTATACCGGCTGCAGACTTTCCCATACAATATCCCCCCTCATGGTTCACGCAGCTCAATTTTTTTTGAAAATCTGTTTTTATTGATTTTATATACTTAACAATCTTTACCAACATATGCAGGTTATTTGTCAATTTTCTGTACAATCAGTTGAGTTGCCCATATGGCTACATGTTATCACATCTAAGATTAATAGCATTTATCTCGTGAGCTTCACATTTTACCATTCTTTTTATATCAACCATTACTGCTTGGTTCGAAAGAAAACCATGGAGGCGGGTGTTAACTAAACCGGGACAAATTAATACATAATAGGTGTGAACCTGGAACCGGTGCTTGTGCTGCCTAAACCCTCCCTCCCCTTTGTTATTATGAATGACTCTGCATTAGCAGTGCTTATGAGTGTGGTGCAGGACATGCGCTAGGTTGCGTGTTATCCTGGTTTTAATCTGTGGGTGTCTTCGCTGGTCAGGTCTCGGTTTCTACTGGAACCTGAGGCGAGGCTGCGGCAGCCCGCGGGGGCGCTAAATCCGCCAGTATTGCGTCCCAGTGTGCGGCTAGAGGTATTTTACGCAGGCCTAATGTATCTTCGCGTCTTAAAGCAACGCTCTCTGCTTTGGCCCAGGTGCACATTGAATATCTCCACATGTTTATATTTGGGGGATCGGGATGCTTCCAGCGTTTGGTAATCAAACGCTTCACAACTGCCATTCCCAAATCTAAGAATCTAGATGTGGCTTTATTTTTACGATTCCTGCGGTGTAGGTGCAGCAAGTAGATATGCCATTCAAATGGAATAGTGCAGGTAGTGCATTGGGCCAGCGCTTCCGCCACATCTGACCAGTAGCTAGTTAGTCTCGGGCATCCCCACAGCATATGTAAGATGTCTGCATCTACATGTCCACATCTGGGGCATGCCGAGTCGGTGCGCTGGAAATACCGGTTAATCTTTGCGGGCGTGAGACATGCTCTGTGCACTATGTGAAATTGAATTTGGCGCAGGCGTGCTTTCCGGGGGATCTTTGTCGGGGCTTCTAATACTGAGACCCATTCTGGCTCTGTGAGCGGGCGGCCCAAGTCTGTGTCCCAGTGCTGGCGGAGGGGCGTTAGAGCGTCGGAGCGATGCGGCGAACCACTTACTGAGGTGTCCCCCCTGGCCCATGACATGCAGATATTGTACTGTGAGGTGTGTGGCGGGTTCGGCTGCCAGGTCGCCCCACTTTGCTGTGAGTGCCGCTATTAGGGAGTGTTGGAGTAAATACTGCCCTGGGGGCACTTCAGCCTCTGTTACGAGCGTAGTATACGGCGTTAATGTGCCTTCGTTGTATAGATCTCCCATAGTTTGTACCCCTGCTTCGTGCCACTCTTGCAGTGTTGCTAGTGTTGTGGTGTTGATGCCCCTGGGTGTGCCCTCCAGTGGTAGTGCAGGTGCGTATGGGACTGTTCTCCGAGTGATGTACAGCGTCCTGCGGTAGCTTCTGTGCGCCACCGTCACCAGTAGGGAATTGGGCGGTTTGACTTTTGAGCATGGGTGAAATAGCCTGGTTAGTTCTGCTGCCGCCATCAGCGGCTGTAGGGATGCGGTGTCACCCGTGTGGCGTCCTGCCAGCCATCTAGAGATTCATTGGAGTTGTGTTGCTAAATAGAATTGCTCCAGGTGTGGGACTGCTAGGCCCCCCTGATCTGTAGGTAAATAAAGTTTACAAATAGCTACCCGGTGCCTGGAGTTGCCCCAAATGAAGTCCTTGATTAGCTTTTCCAAGGGACGGAAGAATGAAGGTATTATATAGTGTGGGAGGTTTGTGAAGTAATAGAGTAGCCGGGGTAGTATCACCATCTTTATTAAGGCTACCCTCCCCGTCACCGACAACGGGAGTGTGCTCCAGAAAGCTGACTGTGTTCTGATCGCAGTCAGAGCCCTTCCTAGGTTGCCATCCTGTAGATCCATTGGAGTCCGGTATACCCGCAGTCCAAGGTATCGGAACGTGTCCGGGAACCAGCGGACCTCCGTCCCACCGAGCACATAGCCGGGATTATCGCTCTGCTCGCTGAATGCATATAGACCGGATTTAGATGCATTTACTCGCAACCCTGATATGGCTGCAAAGTTTTCTAATATCGTTGCCAGGTTCTGTGGGATGCGGCTGATATCCCTGACGTATACCATGAGGTCGTCGGCATACAGTGATATCATATGTGTGCTATCTCCTAGAGGTATGCCGTCGTCCACCCCGGTTCGTATTGCTTCCGCTAGTGGTTCAATCACTAGTGAAAAGAGCAGCGGGGAGAGGGGGCATCCCTGCCTCGTCCCTCTCCTGACGTGCACTAGTTCCGATATGTAAGGGCCCGTCTTCACTCTCACCATGGGAGCACTGTAAAGCAGCCGGGCCATCCCCAGGAAGGAGTCTCCGAGTTTGTACTTTTCTAGCACTGTAAAGAGAAACTCCCATTCTAGGGAGTCGAATGCCTTTTCAAGGTCCAATACCAAGCAGCCCGCTCTTGGCCATTGGGCAGTCGAATAGGCGGCAACCCTGAAGAATCTCCTGAGGTTCAGCGATGTGTTTCGGGAAGGCACAAACCCGTTCTGATCCGGGTGTACCAGGGTGGGAACTACCTGTGCCAGCCGGTCCGCCAGCAACTTTGCCAGCACTTTATAGTCAACGTTAAGAAGTGCCAGTGGCCTGTATGAACCCAGGTCCATGGGATCTTTGTCAGGTTTGGGTAGTGACACCAGATTAGCCTCATTCATTGAAGGAGGGAGTCGTCCCGCCTCAATGGCTGACTTATAGAGCTCATGTAGGAAAGGGGTGAGCGTGGCGGCATAGGTCTTGTAAAACTCCGCTGGGAATCCGTCCGGCCCAGGGGTTTTCCCGCTCGCCAGCGCCATGAATGCACTGCGTATCTCCTCTACTGTGATGTCTTCGTTCAACTGCTCCCTTTGCTCGCTTGTGACCTCCGGCAAGTGCAACGACTCTAGGAATGAGGCAAGTCGCTGTGGCGCATGCAGCCCTTGAGACTGGTATAGCACGCCGTAGTGCTTCGTCATTATCTCGTGTATCTCCCGCTGCATATGTACTATCAATCCTGATTCAGTTCGTAGAGCTACTATAGGATGTCGTGGCTGTTCTTGACGTATCAGCCAGGCCAGCATTCTACCCGTCCGATCCGCAGTAGCATGTGTGCGTGCTGCATGTGCTGCGTAATTGTGGCAGCGAAGTTGTTCCATCAAGTCAGCATGTTTTGCCCTGGCGTCCACCAACCCTCTATCGTTACCTGCCCCCTCCGCTTGTTGGGTTTCTAGGCCTTGCAGCTTCTTTTCAATTGCACTGAGCGAAGATTGTAGCTGCTTACGAATGCTCCAGGTGGCCCCTAGGCAATATCCACGCAGGGCGACTTTAAATGCGTCCCACTCGAGGAGACGATCATCAGTGGATTGATCATTAATCTCAAAGTGTGCTAGTGTTGCGGTACCTAAGGAAGCGCGGAACGTAGGGTCTTCTAAGGCTGCTGGCTGTAGGCGCCATGTGGGAATCGGGGGACGTCCCGCATCCCACTCCAGCCGTATGATTTGAGGGTTATGGTCCGAATGTGTGCGGCCTAAATACTCTGTATGTTTAATGAGGGAGAAGGGCAGACGATTCCACAAAGCGATCCAACCTGACGTGTAAGTCATGTACTGTAGAATGGAACGAGTAAACGCGCAGCGTGGGGTTGAGTGCGCGCCATATATCCATCAGTGCCCAGTTTGTTAAGGCTTGTGCATTGGAATTTGCCGTTGTGCGTGTCAGGGGTGGGTATGATCTGTCCAATTCTGTGCTCAAGACAGCGTTAAAGTCCCCTCCCAGTAGCCATGGGAGTCCGTTCCATCTGGTGAGCACCCCCGTAAGTTTTCTGAGGAATGCTGGCTGGTCAGTGTTTGGTGCATAAATGGCACCAGTAGCATGTCCTGCCTATTAAGCTGTCCCCTCACAAACACGTATCTCCCCTCAGGGTCCATGACCACCTCTTCTGCGGTGTGTGGTACCCCCGCTTTTATCCATATCAGAACCCCACGTGCCTGTGAAGAGTAGTTGGTGCTATATACTTGGCCTCGCCAATGCCTACGCAAGCGGTCTGCCTCGCCTTGGGTGAGATGTGTTTCCTGAAGGAAACCAATGTGTGCCTGTCTACGCTGTAGGTAGGCATAAACCGAGTATCTGCGCGCAGGAGTGTGTATGCCCCTCACGTTCCAGGTTACGATATTTGTCCGTGCCATTTGTATGTCGTGTGACCCCCTGCGCGGGGGGTCACACGACATACGACTCAACAGGAGCCTTTAGATTGTCCTTTAGATTGTCCATGTTGTTAATGCATCGGGTGGCGTGGTGAATCGCAGCACGTTCTTGGGTGTACCCCGGTTGCCTATGATCACTGAGCTTGCTTGTTTGCCCCGTTCGGCCTGTCCCCTGCATCAGGTTCCACCTGACGCGCCATGTTGGGAGTCGCTATGGGGCACATCTTGCTTGGTGCGCGCAGCGCTCTTGTCTGAGACGATAAGTGTTGAGCTCGTCTGAATGTGAGCCTAGCGCTATAGCCTTATGGGCATGTGTATTTCTGCGCGGGTCATGCGCTGTGGCATTACAAAGGATACATATCTGTGAAATATTGTGCAGTCATTAAGCAATATCGTTCGATGTCTGTGGTGTGACAATTGGCAGTTGGAGGGAGTCACGGTCCTCTGATCTTGCTGGTGACGATCCGTTGGGACTTTGTGAACCGGGTGAGCGCGATTCCTGCTCGGAAGCTGTCGAGTTGGCGTGTATGGCTGCAGCTACACTAAAAGCCCCCTGGCGCTCCAGTTTCCTGTCTGTGGGGGGCCTACCTCCTGCTAGTAGCCCCGTTTCTTCCAACCAGTCCCAGGCTTCCGACGGTGTCTCGAAGAATCTTGTTTTGCCTTTCACCACTGTGCGCAGCCTCGCAGGGAATATAAGAGAATATTGTATTTCCAAGGACTTTAGCTGACGTTTTACTTCGGTGAAAGATCCACGCCTCTTCTGTACTTGTGCCGTGTAGTCGGGGAACAGCATAACCTGTTGGTTCTGTACCTTAATTTCCGGGAGCTTGCGGGCTTCTCGAAGTATGGTGTCTCTGTCCCTGTAATTAAGTAGCCTGAACAACCGCGGTCTGGGCCTGGACCCCGGTGTCGATCGGCGGGCCAGCACCCTGTGCGCCCGTTCCACTACAAACTGAGGCGATAACACGGCTTCTGGGAGGAGTGCTCGCAGCCAGTGTTCCATGTACTCCGTTGGTTCTTGACCTTCTTCTCCCTCCGGGAGGCCCACGACACGTATATTGTTACGCCTCAATCTCCCCTCAGCATCGTCCAGTTTGTCCTCCAGGGTGGCTACTCCGTCCATGACATCCTGTAATGCTGCTGCATGGCTGCGGGTGGTGGGGGTCAATTCTGCCAGGGTTTGCACGTTTGTTTGGACCTTTTCTGTCAGCTTGCGGGGATCTGCCCGCAGCAGGGTGAAATCTGACGCAACCTTATCAATCCTGGTTTCCAGCGAAGCACGGGTGTGTTCTAATGTCAGGCCTATTTTCTCCAACGCCACCAATACTGAGTCCAGTTTCGCGGAGATTGCCGCATTGGGGGTCTCATGCATTGCGTTTTGCTCTGCTTGTCGAGTTCCTGGTGTGCCTGAGGGCGCAGGTGCTTGCTGCGTGTTTGTCCGGAGCCGGCCCATGGCTAGCTGCTGGGCTGAGCGCATGCGGACAGGCGAGTGAGTCGGCGCTTCCGCCCCCCCCTTTGGTTCGCGCTCGTGCTGACTACACTGAGTGTAGTATTCCGATTCCTGAGGGGCGCAGATCAATCTCCTCAGTTGGCCAGGGCCCGCTTGCCTTCCTGCGTGTGTTGTGGGCCGTCCGCTCCATGCGACGCCAGGCCTGTCGATCAGCTTTGGGACAGTCTCTACTCAGTGGGTCTCGTGTGTTGAGGCACTGTTTCTCTGTTGCGCAAGTTGGCGCAGTTGGCTCCCCTCGGTCTACACCAGATGCAGTAATCCACCACCGTTCCTCCCAGTAAAGGGTTTCGCAGATTCGGTTGCATGCGGTGCCGCCCTCAGCGTGAGCTCAACTGCGCCCAATGTGGCGCGAATTTTGCCCCCTAGGCGCGTTGCCGTGTTTGCGGGCCTTACTCCCCAGGGCTACTCCGAAGTACTGGGGTGAGGTGGCGGCTCATCCGCACACGGGATGCCCATAAGGGTCTCAGGTGTTATGGCGGGCGTCCTCCTATGCACGCAGCTTCCCTGCTAAGGCGGGTGCAGTGTCACAGGGGAAGAGGGGGGGGTGGGGCGAGAGCGGGCAGGATGAGTCTATCTCCCAGGGGTGCCCTCCACCTCTCGATGGCAGTCTGTTTACGTCCCCCCTCCTTCCCTCCGTGGACCCTGGCAATTAAAGTGGTCACCTGCTGCGGTTTGGTGTTCTACCCGCCGTTGCGGCAATCACAGGTTCCGGCGGGCTTGGGCCGCAACTCAGTGCCTCTCCTTGATCCGACGTCTCAAGCAGGGATATGCCGGGGTTGCTCTCACCGTGGGTGGCTGCGCAGCACCGGATCTCCGCTTATTTCCCTGCGAAAGCTGCACTTCTCCAGTCTTGTGTGTGCACGGCCGCGCGGGTTCAGGCCCCATCAGCGCTCGTGGGGCGGTCACTGCAGCGTTGCAGCTCGTCTCCGCGGCGAGCGGCGGCCACCTCTCAGCGCCCCACCCCGGTCCGCAGTTTCTGCAGGTTTCAGCTTCCGCGACTCATTCAGGGGTGTGCCAGGGTTGTTTTCCGTGGACTGCGGCGCGCACCAGATCGCCGGTTGCTCCCCTGCAATCACCGCGCGCCCCCAGTCCCGCGCGCACGGCCACGAGAGCTCAGGCCGTGTCGGCGTTTACTGGGCCGTCACTCCAACGCTGCAGTTCGCCCTCAAGGCAGCGCGATGAGTGGGCGCTCCGGTCTACTTCAGCTGATTATGGGGCAGCAGGGCGAGGTTTATCGGTGTTGTTCCAAGGATAATGGGGTAAGACGAACGTAGCGTTAGCAAGTCGCGTCCGCCATCTTGGCTGGCTAGCCACGCCCCCATGGTTCACGCAGCTCAATGCAACCCTGAATAGGTTCCTATGGCAAGGAGGGGCGATCCGGGTCTCACTTCACACATGCACACAATCAACATACTGTGGCGGCATTGTGGCGTCAGACATATACACATACTATTCTGCCTCCCATCTTCTTGTAATTAATGAGTGGTGGTACGGGTCTCGGTCCGATCCAGCATATGCAGTGGAGCGGATGGCTATGACAGGCACACCTTTACTACAATTTCTTTATAGCTGTGCGACCCTCGACACACTCCCCCAGCCTGCAGGACTGCTATACAACTCTGGAGACCACAGTAAAATCTATGGGCTGGTGGGGAAGACTGACACGCTCCACTCCCCTCTGGCAGGGCACGTATTTACGCTCCTTATCGGCTTTAGTTGGTTTCCGCAAGTGAGATCACATCGGAATCTCCAAGTTAGGCGATATCATGCACGGCACCACTCTTAAGTCCTTTCAGCAGATGCAAACCGAGTTTCACCTGCATAAATCCCAGTTCCACCATTATTTGCAACTGTGACATGTTCTAGACGCCCACATCCGTCATTTGGAGGCCCTTCCTGAGTTTCACCCACTAGAAGGTCGGCTACTAATGGGAGACATTGGGGCACACAAGATCAAACAAATTTGCCAGATGCTAATTACTCACACACATAACACGATACATAAAACCAGGGTGGCATGGGAGGCGGATTTACCGACCCTGACAGATGATGACTGGACCGAGGCCTTAGCCAGTCCTCGATATGCGGCTGTCTCCTCACGCTACCGCCTCATTCAGTTTAAGTACCTCCACCGGATATATTACACCCGCTACCGGTTATGGAAGATGGGAGCTATCCAGTCCCCTCACTGCCTTCGTTGCACCAGCGAAGAGGGCTCTTTCCTCAATACGGTATGGAGCTGTACGGGGATACAACCATTCTGGACTCGGGTGACATCCTGTCTAGGCCAGGTGCTGGCCTGGACCATCCCACTCGACCCCAGACTATTGCTCCTCTATACCACTGACGAGATCGGTGGGAATCGCTACAAGCAGCACCTACTGTTCTTGGGCCTAACCCTCGCTAAAAGAGATATAGGGCAGCAATGGAAGGCAACTTCCCCACCTAGTATAGCGGGGTGGAAAAAGGCTATGGATAGGTGTATGGGGGCCGAAATTGCGGTCTTTCAGGCGAGGGGATGCCCACAGAAGCACAGAAAAATCTGGTCCCGCTGGGCGACTTATAGGGGCATAGACTTACCCCCATTACCACATTCAGACATTCATGATCCCACTGGGGGATACACGGGTCATTTTCCACTATCATAGTCTGACAAAACAGACTGTTAACAGACACGTTTTTAACAACACGCAATTGAGACTCTTTGGGTAGGTTTGGTGTAGTTAGTTACCTTTTCGGCCTGGAGTTCTGTGGGCCAAGATGTTTTTGAATGTTAAAACCAGGTACTGTATGTCTTCTACACCATATGTAATGTTCTTGCAGGTCTGTGCCCACTTTGTACCTTTCAAAACGAATAGAATTTGTTGTGGAAAAAAAAAAAAGCAGGGGGGTCATTATAAAGCATTGCCAGGAACCCGTCATAGCAGTTCTTGTCAGTGCTTTTTGCAGTTTGCTACAGGGCTCTGTCAACATGACGAAGGTCTGCACCACACTGTATTCTTTTTCATTTTCAAAAACAAAATCCCTAAGTAGGATTTTCTTTTTGGAAATTAAAAATAAAATGCTCCCCTCACCATGGGAGTCCTCTCCCATTGTGAGGTGAGCATTAAGCCGTTTTCATTCCCTTTACTGTCAGGGTGTTCCTGGCAGAGAAGAGCAGTGTCAATTGACCTCTAATTCCACCCATTTAAATTTAGGTGGAGGAATTAGAGGTCTGCCTCTGACGGCCCTTACTCCATAGGGCCGTGTGAGGCGTTTAGTCATAGCAGAGATGGAGTAGTCTCCTCCGTGGTTAAACCAAAGGTCTGCCCGCAACTAAATTCGGCAGGCAGACCATTATGTTGGTGGTATGCATACTCCTTCACCGTTGTGATGGAGTATGCTTACAGCCCAACATATAAGTCAATTAAATTGGCCCACATCCAATCTCAAATTCCATTATGTTACCAGGGCATACTGGAGGCTTCCTCACTCTGTCACATATTTTTCAACATTTACATCCATCCCGCCTCAGACATCAGAATATCCTTTAGCTGCCTGGTTCTTTCTTACCTGGATGAGACATAGCTCATCATCCATCTTGATAATCAGGTGGAATGATCTCTTTCCAATTTTTGCAACTTTCTGTCAGCTGTCCAGCAGTAGAAAGGAAATAACTTTCTCAAAATGAATGCCTGTAAGTCAGAAAATTTCATTTTGGGTAGAAACAGAAAATGCTGGAATACCTCTCCCTGGTGGTTCCTATGGATGCGGCACCACGCCCATACTAAGGTCAAATCCCTGGACATTATTATTGATCAAGATCTGTCTCCTTCAAAACGCTTGTAAATATAGTCCTGTGTTCATGCTATTAAATATTGTGCCTACCCAGACAAGCACCCTCTTTTCTTCCTTTCATCCTCTGATCATGGCAGCTTGTGTGCTTTCCACACTGAGCTATGCCATTGCCTGTATGTCAATCATTCTGATTACGCTGTGATGAAAATGTAAAGCACCCAAAATGCAGTGGTGCATTTAATTTCAGACTGAGCATGTTTCTAATGAACTAGTTTCAACACTTAGCTCTTTGCTCCATATGTTAAAACTCGGTCACTGCGGTCTAGTAACTCTCTACTTCTATGGATGCCAAGGGGAGCTTTGAGGCAGTAGGTCATGGAGATCAATCAGCACTAGGCACCATTTCAACTCTGCACAATTCCTTCCTACTTTGACTTCAAGGGATGTATTGCACATAGTGCCCCAGGGGCTCAATGTGTGTGTACCCCTGCTTTTTTGCGCCTTGGTGCACTATAGTATTGCAGAAGGTGTCGAAGACACTTCTGTGGACATTTCTGTAATACTGATAGTGCTGGTGCACATGTAGTGCCTATGCTATCTTTGCATGTGGGTATGGCTCCAGGCAAAGAGGAAATCACTTTGCCTCTGCTCCCGCGCAGTATTTTGGATGCGTTCGCAGAGGGAGACCTGCACCACAAAAACTTGACGCTCTGACAGTGCACCCTCTGTGAGCAGCCCTCTTGAGGAGAGAAAGAGGGTCCCACGGACCCCGACAAACATTCCCCTGCAGGCAGGTGCAGTGAATCACTGCACCCGCTTGCAAGGGGAGCTCTAACCCCTCTTCAAAGTGCAGGCAGATTGCCGCCTGCAAAGAGAAACACAGAGTAGCTTTGAAGCACCCACTTCATATGTCACTGAATGCTCTGCCCCCAGGGCAGCACGAGTGCACAGCTGCCCTATGGGTAGTACATTCATCATAATAGGGTGCACTGTCCCTGTTCGCGCCTGGCACACCTGCTTAAAGGTGCGCCGTGGAACAAGCAAGGACAGTGCACCCAATATGTAATTAGGGCCTGGTAGGCACTGAAAACCTACTTGTTCTTTTAATTCCCTCTCTCTTTACATTGTGTTTTTTGGTCATGTCATTTGCTTTTGCTTTTCAGTGCCACGAAACATAAAGGTTGCACTCTATAAGACCCAAAAGCCAATCTAATCAAGACACAAATATTGGATCTTGCCAGGCCTTGCTGCCAAACAGTAGCAGCACTTCATGAGCACCCGTAGGAGAAGGAAGAAGCCTTGGCAGCAGGGTCTTCATATACCCTCCTCTTTCTAGGGGTGAATGTCTGGAAAGGCTGACTTTTCTATCCAGTGGGTGGATATGAGCACCATACCTGAGCTCGCTCCTTGATACAACAAAATTACATTAAGGTGAACAAAACACCAAAATCAGTTGGCTGTACAGGAGTAATTCTGTAAACTTTCTTCACCACCTGACCCAGTCCAAAGCAAGCAGCCAGCCTGCCTCTCGTTCTGTTCACAGGCCAATGGTTCAGGTGTGGCCTAGCTGTTCCTGAGTCCTCCATGAAGCCAGGGTTTTTCCTAGATATTCAGTCCATCAAATGAGCTCAGCTGGAGAAGGTTTATACCGATCTCCGTGTATCGGCATTAGAGGGGCACCGGACTGCTTAGATCTGTCTGGCTCCAGTGCAGTGGGGAAACTCTGTCAGTGCTCTCTTGGATGTGGGGGCAGAGTCCATGGGGCTGCGGCGCAGCCACAGTCCAGCTTGGGATGATGACCCTCTGGAGAGGAGCAGATCATTGCTGCCACAGGAAAGACAGTTCCCTTCTGGACTCAGAAGGCCCCTTGCATGCGGCCAGCCTTCCAGAAAAAAAACACAGGAGGGCAGAGCACGTGCACCAAATGTACACACAAAATGTTTTTTATGAGTAAGTTCTCTTGATCTTTACCCTTCCTCATAGATCCAGGACAAGAAAAATACTTGTATATTTAACAGTTTTGTTATGGTTATCCCAGTACATGCTGCTGGCGCCATTGCTTTAACGTTTACTACTGATGTGATGTTAAGGAAATATCAAGGTCGGTGAACTAAGCACCAAAAAGACAAATCCTTACATTATTTATCCTTAGAAAATTGATTAGACTGAGGGGTCGATTCCGATTCGGGCCGGAAAAAGCACCGACCGACTCGGATCCGGAAAAAATACCGACCGACACGTACCCGTGGCGCACGACACGCCAAGTACGATGCAAGGCGCAAAAATCCGACCGACACGTACCGAAACAAAGTCGACCGACCGAGCCGCACGGAAAGCAGCAATCCGGCCGGAAAAACACGCGAATCCAACCGACCGACACGCACCCGGAACAAATCCGACCGAAACGTACACGCGAACTCCAAACCGCAAAGTACGATGCAAGGCGCGAAACCACGAGCGAGTCGGACGGAGGACAAGCCGTACGACCGACACGCATACAAAACCGAGCCGAAGCAACACAATACACCGCGACCGACGCGTACGCAGCATAGAAAACTGCACAAACACAGCGTGAACGAAACGGAGAACACCGTACGAGACCAATGCAAGGTCCGACTCGGTCACAAGAACGTTTCCAACATACACAAACAGCACAAAGGAAAAATCACCCAAAAAAAGGCCAAACAAGCAATTACCAAGCCAATAAATACTGGGGGGTGGGGACAGAGAACAAAGACACACCCACAACTCCACCTATATAAAGGACACAAATCACTACCATGAGCCTTTGCAAATGCCATTCCACTGCCAGCACCCAAGAGAAAGCAACCACACACCCACAGCTCATCCCTCACACAAGCCACACACCATCAGCACACCAACAAATACCTACCTCACATACACCCAGCAAAACACACACTCACACACCCTCACCTGCACACCAACACACACATCACCCACCATCACCACCCATCACCATGCCCCCCAAGAAGAATCCCAAGTTCCTAGATAGTGAATTGGAAGTCATGGTAGACGAGATCCTCAGGGTGGAGCCACAGCTGTTTGGCACACTGGTCCAACAGACCCCCATGTCGCAGAAAACCAAGATGTGGGAGAGGATCATCAACAGGGTGAACGCCCAATCACCATGTCGGCGCACAAAGACGGACATCCAGAACAGGTGGTATGACGTGCGCAGGAGGGTACGGGACATGCTGAAGAAAGACTACATCAACAGCCAATACACCGGCAGTGGCCCTCCTGCCAAGCCAATATACCTCAGGCCCTGGGAGGAGAAGGTGCGGGCCATCCTTCCGCCAGTGAGCGTATATGGACTAGAGGACATCCCAGAGCCTGGTGAGTACACAACAAATGTACACAATATACTGCCACAAAACACACACATCACTGTCAAGGGGAGAGTCAAACCATGCACTCATAACAATTACACAGCAACCAGAACAGAATCATCCCAAAATGTGTATGTCAGTCAGATAAACACAACACATGCCATCAAAAAAGTCACATCCAACTGTGCCATCACATGTACAAACAACTACAACTACAGCTAGGCAGTGGCACAAATAGAACTAACAAACACATCCAGACATGTAGCCACCACAACAACACCAACACACAGTGAAGAACACTCAAAGGAAGGAATTCTGTGTATGCTGGCCAAGTCAGTGTAGCCAATAGCATCATGGGAGTCGCAGTCACACATATTGCCCCCCCACAACTGTCCCATCAACACCACCATGAACCATGCGCACATCACAGGGGTGGAGAAGGACTCACAAGATGGCTGACACTGGCTACTGCTGTGGGGAGCACAAGGCCCTGCTGGCAACTGTGCACCAACAAACAGCAGGACACCACTGACTGACATCCTGAGAGACAACTCCCACTGCCTGCAATGCAAGCACGTTCCATGGTGGGATATCTGGCTAGCTGGGTGGAAGGAGGACTTGCAGCACTGACCATAGTCACAAGCACCTCCCCTCACACACACCCCAACACAAACTCCACAGAACCCACCTGGTAGAATGCAATGCCCCCATCCTAACACAAGATCCCACAAAGAACCACCACCCTGGGTTATGTTGTGTGAAGCACAGGGACACTCTTGGGACTTTTAGCCAAACAACTGCCAGGACAACACTCCCAGCCATCCTGTCAGCACAGCCAGCCCACCCCACAGGGAAGCAGAGTCAAAAGGAAGGAAGCATGGGCATGCTGGGAAGGGGGTGGAGGCAATAGCATGATGGGAGTCGTAGTCACTGATATTGGTCACCCCCACAACTGTCCCATCAACACCACCCTGAACCATGCTCACATCACAGGGAGTGGAGAAGGACTCACAAGATGGCTGACACTGGCTACTGCTGTGGGGAGCACAAGGCCCTGCTGGCAACTGTGCACCAACAAACAGCAGGACACCACTGACTGACATCCTGAGAGACAACTTCCACTCCCTGCAATGCAAGCACGTTCCATGGTGGGATATCTGGCAAGCTGGGGGAAGGGGGACTTGCAGCACTGACCATAGTCACAAGCACCTCCCCTCACACACACCCCAACACAAACTCCACAGAACCCACCTGGTAGAATGCAATGCCCCCCATCCTAACACAAGATCCCACAAAGCACCACCACCCTGGGTTATGTTGTGTGAAGCACAGGGACACTCTTGGGACTCTTAGCCAAACAACTGCCAGGACAACACTCCCAGCCATCCTGTCAGCACAGCCAGCCCACCCCACAGGGAAGCAGAGTCAAAAGGAAGGAAGCATGGGCATGCTGGGAAGGGGGTGGAGGCAATAGCATGATGGGAGTCGTAGTCACTGATATTGGTCACCCCCACAACTGTCCCATCAACACCACCCTGAACCATGCTCACATCACAGGGAGTGGAGAAGGACTCACAAGATGGCTGACACTGGCTACTGCTGTGGGGAGCACAAGGCCCTGCTGGCAACTGTGCACCAACAAACAGCAGGACACCACTGACTGACATCCTGAGAGACAACTTCCACTCCCTGCAATGCAAGCACGTTCTATGGTGGGATATCTGGCTAGCTGGGTGGGAAGGGGGACTTGCAGCACTGACCATAGTCACAAGCACCTCCCCTCACACACACCCCAACACAAACTCCACAGAACCCACCTGGTAGAATGCAATACCCCCGACCTAACACAAGATCCCACAAAGCACCACTACCCTGGGTTATGTTGTGTGAAGCACAGGGACACTCTTGGGACTCTTAGCCAAACAACTGCCAGGACAACACTCCCAGCCATCCTGTCAGCACAGCCAGCCCACCCCACAGGGAAGCAGAGTCAAAAGGAAGGAAGCATGGGCATGCTGGGAAGGGGGGTGGAGGCAATAGCATGATGGGAGTCGTAGTCACTGATATTGGTCACCCCCACAACTGTCCCATCAACACCACCCTGAACCATGCTCACATCACAGGGAGTGGAGAAGGACTCACAAGATGGCTGACACTGGCTACTGCTGTGGGGAGCACAAGGCCCTGCTGGCAACTGTGCACCAACAAACAGCAGGACACCACTGACTGACATCCTGAGAGACAACTTACACTCCCTGCAATGCAAGCACGTTCCATGGTGGGATATCTGGCTAGCTGGGTGGGAAGGGGGACTTGCAGCACTGACCATAGTCACAAGCACCTCCCCTCACACACACCCCAACACAAACTCCACAGAACCCACCTGGTAGAATGCAATGCCCCCCATCCTAACACAAGATCCCACAAAGCACCACCACCCTGGGTTATGTTGTGTGAAGCACAGGGACACTCTTGGGACTCTTAGCCAAACAACTGCCAGGACAACACTCCCAGCCATCCTGTCAGCACAGCCAGCCCACCCCACAGGGAAGCAGAGTCAAAAGGAAGGAAGCATGGGCATGCTGGGAAGGGGGTGGAGGCAATAGCATGATGGGAGTCGTAGTCACTGATATTGGTCACCCCCACAACTGTCCCATCAACAACACCCTGAACCATGCTCACATCACAGGAAGTGGAGGACTCACAAGATGGCTGACACTGGCTACTGCTGTGGGGAGCACAAGGCCCTGCTGGCAACTGTGCACCAACAAACAGCAGGACACCACTGACTGACATCCTGAGAGACAACTTACACTGCCTGCAATGCAAGCACGTTCCATGGAGGGATATCTGGCTAG